>OX465292.1:46231949-46771419 GCA_949987695.1 Merzomyia westermanni | reverse complement strand
ACCTTGGTAGACCTTTCGCTTTGTAAAAATTCACGATAATTTCTATTCTGGGAAGTAAACCACGGACCGACCTGTTGAAAAAATCTTCATTATGATGCGGTTTGCTTGAAATTCGGTACCTTGGTACACCTCTACCTTTGTTAAAATTGAGTGGCCTACCTAGTGGAAAAAGGCTTATTTATGCTGTGATTAGCTTGAAATTCTGTACCTTAGTAGACTTTTGACTTTGTTAAAATGCAAGATACTTTCTCTTCCGGGAAGTTGGTTAGGGACTGACCTAATCAAAAAAATCATATTTATGATGCGGTTTGTTTGAAATACGGTATGTTGGTTCATCTCTACCTTTGTTAAAATTGAGTGGACCAAGGACCGACCTAGTCGAAAAAATCTTATTGATAATGTGATTTGCTTGAAATTCTGTACCTTGGTAGACTTTTGACCTTGTTAAAATTCACGATACTTTCTCTTCCGGGAAGTTGACTAGGGACTGATCTATTCAAAAACTCTTCTTTATGATGCGGTTTGCTTGAAATTCATTACCTTGGTACAACTCTACCTTTGTTAAAATTGAGTGGCCCAGGGACCTACCTAGTGGAAAAAGGCTTATTGATAATGTGATTTGCTTGAAATGCTGTACCTTGGTAGACTTTTGACTTTGTTAAAATGCAAGATACTTTCTCTTCCGGGAAGTTGACTAGGGACCGACCTATTCAAAAACTCTTCTTTATGATGCGGTTTGCTTGAAATTCGGTACCTTGGTACAACTCTACCTTTGTTAAAATTGAGTGGCCCAGGGACCTACCTAGTGGAAAAAGGCTTATTGATAATGTGATTTGCTTGAAATGCTGTCCCTTGGTAGACTTTTGACTTTGTTAAAATGCAAGATACTTTCTCTTCCGGTAAGTTGACTAGGGACTGACCTATTCGACCTCGTAGAAAAAGGCTTATTTATGATGTGATTTGCTTGAAATTCTGTGCCTTGGTAGACTTTTGACTTTGTTAAAATCCACGATACTTTCTCTTCCGGGAAGTTGACTAGGGACCGACCTATTCAAAAAAATCTTATTTATGATGCGGTTTGCTAGAATACGGTACCTAGGTACATCTCTACCTTTGTTAAAATTGAGTGGACCAGGGACCGACCTAGTCGAAAAAATCTTATTTATGATGTGATTTGCTTGAAATTCTGTACCTTGGTAGACCTTTCACTTTGTAAAAATTCACGATAATTTCTATTCTGGGAAGTGGACCACGGACCGACCTATTGAAAAAATCTTATTTATGGTGCAGTTTGCTTGAAATTCGGTACCTTGTACACCTCTACCTTTGTTAAAATTGAGTGGCCTACCTAGTGGAAAAAGGCTTATTTATGCTGTGATTAGCTTGAAATTCTGTACCTTGGTAGACTTTTGACTTTGTTAAAATGCAAGATACTTTCTCTTCCGGGAAGTTGACTAGGGGCCGACCTATTCGACCTCGTAGAAAAAGGCTTATTTATGATGTGATTTGCTTGAAATTCTGTGCCTTGGTAGACTTTTGACTTTGTTAAAATCCACTATACTTTCTCTTCCGGGAAGTTGACTAGGGACCGACCTATTCAAAAAAATCTTATTTATGATGCGGTTTGCTTGAAATACGGTACCTTGGTACATCTCTACCTTTGTTAAAATTGAGTGGACCAGGGACCGACCTAGTCGAAAAAATCTTATTTATGATGTGATTTGCTTGAAATTCTGTACCTTGGTAGACCTTTCACTTTGTAAAAATTCACGATAATTTCTATTCTGGGAAGTGGACCACGGACCGACCTATTGAAAAAATCTTCATTATGATGCGGTTTGCTTGAAATTCGGTACCTTGGTACACCTCTACCTTTGTTAAAATTGAGTGGCCTACCTAGTGGAAAAAGGCTTATTTATGCTGTGATTAGCTTGAAAATCTGTACCTTGGTAGACTTTTGACTTTGTTAAAATGCAAGATACTTTCTCTTCCGGGAAGTTGACTAGGGATCGACCTATTCAAAAAAATCTTATTTATGATGCGGTTTGCTTGATACTCGGTACCTTGTTAGACATTTCACTTTGTTAAAATTCAAGATACTTCCTCTTCTGGGAAGTGGAACAGGTACCGACCTATTCAAAAAAATTGTATTTATCATGCGATTTGCTTGAAATTCGGTACCTTGCTAGACATTTCACTTTGTTAAAATTAAAGATACTTCCTCTTCTGGGAAGTGGAACGGTACCGACCTATTCAAAAAAAATTTATTTATAATGCGATTTGCTTGAAATACGGTACCTTGCTAGACATTTGACTTTGTTAAAATTTAGAATACCTTCTTTTTCGGGAAGTGGAGCAGGTACCGAGTTATTCAAAAAATTGTATTTATAATGCGATTTGCTTGAAATTCGGTACCTTTTTAGACATTTCACTTTGTTAAAATTCAAGATACTTCCTCTTCTGGGAAGTGGAACAGGTACCGACCTATTCAAAAAAAATTGTATTTATAATGCGATTTGCTTAAAATTCGGTACCTTGCTAGACATTTCACTTTGTTAAAATTAAAGATACTTTCTCTTCCGGAAAATTGACTGGGGACTGACCTATTCAAAAACAACTTAATTATAATGCGGTTTGCTTGAAATTGGGTGCCTTGGTAGACTTTAGACCTTGTTAAAATTCACGATACTTTCTCTTCCGGGAAGTTGACTATGGACTGACCTATTCAAAAAAATCTTTTTTATAATGCGGTTTGCTTGAAATTCGGTATCTTGGTTCATCTCTACCTTTGTTAAAATTTAGTGGACCAGGGACCGACCTAGTGGAAAAAGTCTTATTTATGATGTGATCTGCTTGAAATTCGGTACCTTGGTAGACCTTTCTTTTCTGTAAGACCTTTCACTTTGTTAAGATTCAAGATGCTTTCTCTTCTGGGAAGTGGACCACGGACGGACCTATTCAAACAAATCTTATTTATGATGCGGTTTGCTTGAAATTCGGTACCTTGGGAGACTTTGCTGAAATGCAAGATACTTTCTCTTCTGGGAAGTGGACCACGGACCGACCTATTCAAAAAAATTTTACTTATGATGCGATTTGATTGAAATTCGGTACCTTGGGAGACTTTTGACTTTGTTAAGATTTAGAATACCATCTTTTTCGGGAAGTGGAGCAGCTACCGACCTATTCAATAAAATTTTATTTATAATGCGATTTACTGGAAATTCGGTACCTTGTTAGACCTTTCACTTTGTTAAAATTCAAGATGCTTTCTCTTTTGGGAAGTGAACCACGGACCGACTTATTCAAACAAATTTTATTTATGATGCGAGTTGCTTGAAATTCGGTACCTTGGGAGACTTTGCTGAAATGCAAGATACTTTCTCTTCTGGGAAGTGGACCACGGACCGACCTATTCAAAAAAATTTACTTATGATGCGATTTGCTTGAAATTCGGTACCTTGGGAGACTTTTGACTTTGTTAAGATTTAGAATACCATCTTTTTCGGGAAGTGGAGCAGCTACCGACCTATTCAATAAAATTTTATTTATAATGCGATTTACTGGAAATTCGGTACCTTGTTAGACCTTTCACTTTGTTAAAATTCAAGATGCTTTCTCTTTTGGGAAGTGAACCACGGACCGACCTATTCAAAAAAATCTTATTTATGATGCGAGTTGCTTGAAATTCGGTACCTTGGGAGACTTTGCTGAAATGCAAGATACTTTCTCTTCTGGGAAGTGGACCACGGACCGACCTATTCAAAAAAATTTTACTTATGATGCGATTTGCTTGAAATTCGGTACCATGGGAGACTTTTGACTTTGCTAATATTTAGAATACCATCTTTTTCGGGAAGTGGAGCAGCTACCGACCTATTCAATAAAATTTTATTTATAATGCGATTTACTGGAAATTCGGTACCTTGTTAGACCTTCCACTTTGTTAAAATTCCAGATGTTTTCTCTTTTGGGAAGTGGACCAGGGACCGACCTATTCAAAAAAAGTTTACTTATGATGCGATTTGCTTGAAATTCGGTACCTTGGGAGACTTTTGACTTTGTTAAGATTTAGAATACCATCTTTTTCGGGAAGTGGAGCAGCTACCGACCTATTCAATAAAATTTTATTTATAATGCGATTTACTGGAAATTCTGTACCTTGTTAGACTTTTGACTTTTTTAAAATTGAGTGGACCAAGGACCGTCTAGTGGAAAAAATCTTATTTATGATGCGATCTGCTTGAAATTCGGTACCTTGGTAGACCTTTCTTTTCTGTTAGACCTTTCACTTTGTTAAAATTCAAGATGCTTTCTCTCCTGGGAAGTGGACCACGGACGGACCTATTCAAACAAATCTTATTTATGATGCGGTTTGCTTGAAATTCGGTACCTTCGGAGACTTTTGACCTTGTTAAAATTTAGAATACCATCTTTTTCGGGAAGTGGAGCAGGTACCGACCTATTCAATAAAATTTTATTTATAATGCGATTTACTGGAAATTCGGTACCTTGTTAGACCTTCCACTTTGTTAAAATTCCAGATGTTTTCTCTTTTGGGAAGTGAACCACGGACCGACCTATTCAAAAAAAGTTTACTTATGATGCGATTTGCTTGAAATTCGGTACCTTGGAAGACTTTTGACTTTCTTAAGATTTAGAATACCATCTTTTTCGGGAAGTGGAGCAGCTACCGACCTATTCAATAAAATTTTATTTATAATGCGATTTACTGGAAATTCTGTACCTTGGTAGACTTTTGACTTTGTTAAAATTCACGATACTTTCTCTTCCGGGAAGTTGACTAGGGACCGACCTCTTCAAAAAATCTTCATTATGATGCGGTTTGCTTGAAATTCGGTACCTTGGTACACCTCTACCTTTGTTAAAATTGAGTGGACCAAGGACCTACCTAGTCGAAAAAATGTTATTTATGATGTGATTTGCTTGAAATTCTGTACCTTGGTAGGCGTTTGACTTTGTTAAAATTCACGATACTTTCTTTTCCGGGAAGTTGACTATGGGCCGACCTATTCAAAAAAATCTTATTTATGATGCGGTTTGCTTGAAAAAAGGGTATCTTGGTTCATCTCTACCTTTGTTTAAATTTAGGGGACCAGGGACCGACCTCGTGGAAAAAGGCTTATTTATGATGTGATTTGCTTCAAACTCTGTACCCTGGTAGACTTTTGACTTTGTTAAAATTCACGATGCTTTCTCTTCCGGGAAGTTGACTAGGGACTGACCTATTCAAAAAAATCTTATTTATGATGCGGGTTGCTTGAAATACAGTACCTTGGTACATCTCTACCTTTGTTAAAATTGAGTTGACCAGGGACCTACCTAGTCGAAAAAATCTTATTTGTGATGTGATTTGCTTGAAATTCTGTACCTTGGCAGACCTTTCACTTTGCAAAAATTCAAGATAATTTCTATTCTGGGAAGTTGACTAGGGGCTGACCTATTCAAAAAAATCTTATTTATGATGCGGTTTGCTTGAAATACAGTTCCTGGGTACATCTCTACCTTTGTTAAAATTGAGTGGACCAGGGACCTGCCTAGTGGAAAATGGCTTATTTATGATGTGATTTGCTTGAAATTCTGTACCTTGGCAGACCTTTCACTTTGTAAAAATTCAAGATAATTTCTATTCTGGGAAGTTGACTAGGGGCTGACCTATTCAAAAAAATCTTATTTATGATGCGGTTTGCTTGAAATACAGTTCCTGGGTACATCTCTACCTTTGTTAAAATTGAGTGGACCAGGGACCTACCTAGTCGAAAAAATCTTATTTATGATGTGATTTGCTTGAAATTCTGTACCTTGGTAGACCTTTCACTTTGTAAAAATTCAAGATAATTTCTATTCTGGGAAGTGGACCACGGACCGACCTATTGAAAAAAATCTTATTTATGATGCGATTTGCTTGAAATTCGGTACCTTGGTAGACTTTTGACTTTGCTAAAATTGAGTGGACCAGGGACCGACCTAGTGGAAAAAATCTTATTTATGATGCGATTTGCTTGAAATTCTGTACCTTGGTAGGCGTTTGACTTTGTTAAAATTCACGATACTTTCTTTTCCGGGAAGTTGACTATGGGCCAACCTATTCAAAAAATCTTCATTATGATGCGGTTCGCTTGAAATTCGGTACCTTGGTACACCTCTACCTTTGTTAAAATTGAGTGGCCCAGGGACCTGCCTAGTGGAAAAAGGCTTATTTATGATGTGATTTGCTTGAAATTCTGTACCTTGGTAGACTTTTGGCTTTGTTAAAATGCAAGATACTTTCTCTTCCGGGAAGTTGGTTAGGGACTGACCTGTTCAAAGAAATCCTATTTATGATTGAGTGGAAAAAATCTTATTGATAATGTGATTTGCTTGAAATTCTGTACCTTGGTAGACTTTTGACTTTGTTAAAATTCACGATACTTTCTCTTTCGGGAAGTTGACTAGGGACCGACCTATTTCAAAAATCTTCATTATGATGCGGTTTGCTTGAAATTCGGTACCTTGGTACACCTCTACCTTTCTTAAAATTGAGTGGCCCAGGGACCTACCTAGTGGAAAAAGGCTTATTTATGATGTGATAAGCTTGAAATTCTGTACCTTGGTAGACTTTTGACTTTGTTAAAATGCAAAATACTTTCTCTTCCGGGAAGTTGGTTAGGGACTGACCTATTCAAAAAAATCTTATTTATGATGCGGTTTGCTTGAAATACGGTATGTTGGTTCATCTGTACCTTTGTTAAAATTGAGTGGACCAAGGACCGACCTAGTCGAAAAAATCTTATTGATAATGTGATTTGCTTGAAATTCTGTACCTTGGTAGACTTTTGACCTTGTTAAAATTCACGATACTTTCTCTTCCGGGAAGTTGACTAGGGACTGACCTATTCAAAAACTCTTATTTATGATGCGATTTGCTTGAAATTCGGGACCTTGGTAGACTTTTGACCTTGTTAAAATTCACGATACTTTCTCTTCCGGGAAGTTGACTAGGGACTGATCTATTCAAAAAAACCTTATTTATGATGCGGTTTGCTTGAAATATGGGTATCATATTTCATACCCAGGCTTATTTATGATGTGATTTGCTTGAAAAGCTGTACCTTGGTAGACTTTTGATTTTGCTAAAATTGAGTGGACCAGTGACCAACCTAGTGGAAAAAATCTTATTTATGATGCGATTTGCTTGAAATTCTGTACCTTGGTAGGCGTTTGACTTTGTTAAAATTCACGATACTTTCTTTTCTGGGAAGTTGACTATGGGCCGACCTATTCAAAAAGTCTTCATTATGATGCGGTTCGCTTGAAATTCGGTACCTTGGTACACCTCTACCTTTGTTAAAATTGAGTGGCCCAAGGACCTACCTAGTGGAAAAAGGCTTATTTATGATGTGATTTGCTTGAAATTCTGTACCTTGGTAGACTTTTGACTTTGTTAAAATGCAAGATACTATCTCTACCGGGAAGTTGGTTAGGGACTGACCTGTTCAAAGAAATCTCATTTATGATTGAGTGGAAAAAATCTATTGATAATGTGATTTGCTTGAAATTCTGTACCTTGGTAGACTTTTGACTTTGTTAAAATTCACGATACTTCTTCTTCCGGGAAGTTGACTAGGGACCGACCTATTTAAAAAATCTTCATTATGATGCGTTTTGCTGATATTCGGTACCTTTGTACACCTCTACCTTTGTTAAAATTGAGTGGCCCAGGGACCTACCTAGTGGAAAAAGGCTTATTTATGATGTGGTTTGCTTGATACTCGGTACCTTGTTAGACATTTCACTTTGTTAAAATTCAAGATACTTCCTCTTCTGGGAAGTGGAACAGGTACCGACCTATTCAAAAAAATTGTATTTATCATGCGATTTGCTTGAAATTCGGTACCTTGCTAGACATTTCACTTTGTTAAAATTAAAGATACTTCCTCTTCTGGGAAGTGGAACGGTACCGACCTATTCAAAAAAAATTTATTTATAATGCGATTTGCTTGAAATACGGTACCTTGCTAGACATTTGACTTTGTTAAAATTTAGAATACCTTCTTTTTCGGGAAGTGGAGCAGGTACCGAGTTATTCAAAAAATTGTATTTATAATGCGATTTGCTTGAAATTCGGTACCTTTTTAGACATTTCACTTTGTTAAAATTCAAGATACTTCCTCTTCTGGGAAGTGGAACAGGTGCCGACCTATTCAAAAAAAATTGTATTTATAATGCGATTTGCTTAAAATTCGGTACCTTGCTAGACATTTCACTTTGTTAAAATTAAAGATACTTTCTCTTCCGGGAAATTGACTGGGGACTGACCTATTCAAAAAAAACTTAATTATAATGCGGTTTGCTTGAAATTGGGTGCCTTGGTAGACTTTAGACCTTGTTAAAATTCACGATACTTTCTCTTCCGGGAAGTTGACTATGGACTGACCTATTCAAAAAAATCTTTTTTATAATGCGGTTTGCTTGAAATTCGGTATCTTGGTTCATCTCTACCTTTGTTAAAATTTAGTGGACCAGGGACCGACCTAGTGGAAAAAGTCTTATTTATGATGTGATCTGCTTGAAATTCGGTATCTTGGTTCACCTCTACCTTTGCTAAATTTGAGTGGACCAAGGACCGACCTAGCCGAAAAAATCTTATTGATAATGTGATTTGCTTGAAATTCTGTGCCTTGGAAGACTTTTGACTTTGTTAAAATTCCCGATACTTTCTCTTCCGGGAAGTTGACTAGGGACCGACCTATTCAAAAAATCTTATTTATGATGCGGTTTGCTTGAGATACGGTATCTTGGTTCATCTCTACCTTTGCTAAAATTGAGTGGACCAAGGACCGACCTAGTCGAAAAAATCTTATTGATAATGTGATTTGCTTGAAATTCTGTACCTTGGTAGACTTTTGACTTTGTTAAAATTCACGATACTTTCTCTTCCGGGAAGTTGACTAGGGACCGACTTATTCAAAAAATCTTCATTATGATGCGGTTTGCTTGAAATTCGGTACCTTGGTACACCTCTACCTTTGTTAAAATTGAGTGGCCCAGGGACCTACCTAGTCGAAAAAATGTTATTTATGATGTGATTTGCTTGAAATTCTGTACCTTGGTAGGCGTTTGACTTTGTTAAAATTCACGATACTTTCTTTTCCGGGAAGTTGACTATGGGCCGACCTATTCAAAAAAATCTTATTTATGATGCGGTTTGCTTGAAAAAAGGGTATCTTGGTTCATCTCTACCTTTGTTTAAATTTAGGGGACCAGGGACCGACCTCGTGGAAAAAGGCTTATTTATGATGTGATTTGCTTCAAACTCTGTACCCTGGTAGACTTTTGACTTTGTTAAAATTCACGATGCTTTCTCTTCCGGGAAGTTGACTAGGGACTGACCTATTCAAAAAAATCTTATTTATGATGCGGGTTGCTTGAAATACAGTACCTTGGTACATCTCTACCTTTGTTAAAATTGAGTGGACCAGGGACCTACCTAGTCGAAAAAATCTTATTTGTGATGTGATTTGCTTGAAATTCTGTACCTTGGCAGACCTTTCACTTTGCAAAAATTCAAGATAATTTCTATTCTGGGAAGTTGACTAGGGGCTGACCTATTCAAAAAAATCTTATTTATGATGCGGTTTGCTTGAAATACAGTTCCTGGGTACATCTCTACCTTTGTTAAAATTGAGTGGACCAGGGACCTGCCTAGTGGAAAATGGCTTATTTATGATGTGATTTGCTTGAAATTCTGTACCTTGGCAGACCTTTCACTTTGTAAAAATTCAAGATAATTTCTATTCTGGGAAGTTGACTAGGGGCTGACCTATTCAAAAAAATCTTATTTATGATGCGGTTTGCTTGAAATACAGTTCCTGGGTACATCTCTACCTTTGTTAAAATTGAGTGGACCAGGGACCTACCTAGTCGAAAAAATCTTATTTATGATGTGATTTGCTTGAAATTCTGTACCTTGGTAGACCTTTCACTTTGTAAAAATTCAAGATAATTTCTATTCTGGGAAGTGGACCACGGACCGACCTATTGAAAAAAATCTTATTTATGATGCGATTTGCTTGAAATTCGGTACCTTGGTAGACTTTTGACTTTGCTAAAATTGAGTGGACCAGGGACCGACCTAGTGGAAAAAATCTTATTTATGATGCGATTTGCTTGAAATTCTGTACCTTGGTAGGCGTTTGACTTTGTTAAAATTCACGATACTTTCTTTTCCGGGAAGTTGACTATGGGCCGACCTATTCAAAAAATCTTCATTATGATGCGGTTCACTTGAAATTCGGTACCTTGGTACACCTCTACCTTTGTTAAAATTGAGTGGCCCAGGGACCTGCCTAGTGGAAAAAGGCTTATTTATGATGTGATTTGCTTGAAATTCTGTACCTTGGTAGACTTTTGGCTTTGTTAAAATGCAAGATACTTTCTCTTCCGGGAAGTTGGTTAGGGACTGACCTGTTCAAAGAAATCCTATTTATGATTGAGTGGAAAAAATCTTATTGATAATGTGATTTGCTTGAAATTCTGTACCTTGGTAGACTTTTGACTTTGTTAAAATTCACGATACTTTCTCTTTCGGGAAGTTGACTAGGGACCGACCTATTTCAAAAATCTTAATTATGATGCGGTTTGCTTGAAATTCGGTACCTTGGTACACCTCTACCTTTCTTAAAATTGAGTGGCCCAGGGACCTACCTAGTGGAAAAAGGCTTATTTATGATGTGATAAGCTTGAAATTCTGTACCTTGGTAGACTTTTGACTTTGTTAAAATGCAAAATACTTTCTCTTCCGGGAAGTTGGTTAGGGACTGACCTAATCAAAAAAATCTTATTTATGATGCGGTTTGCTTGAAATACGGTATGTTGGTTCATCTGTACCTTTGTTAAAATTGAGTGGACCAAGGACCGACCTAGTCGAAAAATTCTTATTGATAATGTGATTTGCTTGAAATTCTGTACCTTGGTAGACTTTTGACCTTGTTAAAATTCACGATACTTTCTCTTCCGGGAAGTTGACTAGGGACTGACCTATTCAAAAACTCTTATTTATGATGCGATTTGCTTGAAATTCGGGACCTTGGTAGACTTTTGACCTTGTTAAAATTCACGATACTTTCTCTTCCGGGAAGTTGACTAGGGACTGATCTATTCAAAAAAACCTTATTTATGATGCGGTTTGCTTGAAATATGGGTATCATATTTCATACCCAGGCTTATTTATGATGTGATTTGCTTGAAATGCTGTACCTTGGTAGACCTTTCACTTTGTAAAAATTCAAGATAATTTCTATTCTGGGAAGTGGACCACGGACCGACCTATTGAAAAACATCTTATTTATGATGCGATTTGCTTTAAATTCGGTACCTTGGTAGACTTTTGATTTTGCTAAAATTGAGTGGACCAGGCACCAACCTAGTGGAAAAAATCTTATTTATGATGCGATTTGCTTGAAATTCTGTACCTTGGTAGGCGTTTGACTTTGTTAAAATTCACGATACTTTCTTTTCTGGGAAGTTGACTATGGGCCGACCTATTCAAAAAGTCTTCATTATGATGCGGTTCGCTTGAAATTCGGTACCTTGGTACACCTCTACCTTTGTTAAAATTGAGTGGCCCAAGGACCTACCTAGTGGAAAAAGGCTTATTTATGATGTGATTTGCTTGAAATTCTGTACCTTGGTAGACTTTTGACTTTGTTAAAATGCAAGATACTATCTCTACCGGGAAGTTGGTTAAGGACTGACCTGTTCAAAGAAATCTTATTTATGATTGAGTGGAAAAAATCTATTGATAATGTGATTTGCTTGAAATTCTGTACCTTGGTAGACTTTTGACTTTGTTAAAATTCACGATACTTCTTCTTCCGGGAAGTTGACTAGGGACCGACCTATTTAAAAAATCTTCATTATGATGCGTTTTGCTGATATTCGGTACCTTGGTACACCTCTACCTTTGTTAAAATTGAGTGGCCCAGGGACCTACCTAGTGGAAAAAGGCTTATTTATGATGTGGTATGCTTGATACTCGGTACCTTGTTAGACATTTCACTTTGTTAAAATTCAAGATACTTCCTCTTCTGGGAAGTGGAACAGGTACCGACCTATTCAAAAAAATTGTATTTATCATGCGATTTGCTTGAAATTCGGTACCTTGCTAGACATTTCACTTTGTTAAAATTAAAGATACTTCCTCTTCTGGGAAGTGGAACGGTACCGACCTATTCAAAAAAAATTTATTTATAATGCGATTTGCTTGAAATACGGTACCTTGCTAGACATTGGACTTTGTTAAAATTTAGAATACCTTCTTTTTCGGGAAGTGGAGCAGGTACCGAGTTATTCAAAAAATTGTATTTATAATGCGATTTGCTTGAAATTCGGTACCTTTTTAGACATTTCACTTTGTTAAAATTCAAGATACTTCCTCTTCTGGGAAGTGGAACAGGTGCCGACCTATTCAAAAAAAATTGTATTTATAATGCGATTTGCTTAAAATTCGGTACCTTGCTAGACATTTCACTTTGTTAAAATTAAAGATACTTTCTCTTCCGGGAAATTGACTGGGGACTGACCTATTCAAAAAAAACTTAATTATAATGCGGTTTGCTTGAAATTGGGTGCCTTGGTAGACTTTAGACCTTGTTAAAATTCACGATACTTTCTCTTCCGGGAAGTTGACTATGGACTGACCTATTCAAAAAAATCTTTTTTATAATGCGGTTTGCTTGAAATTCGGTATCTTGGTTCATCTCTACCTTTGTTAAAATTTAGTGGACCAGGGACCGACCTAGTGGAAAAAGTCTTGTTTATGATGTGATCTGCTTGAAATTCGGTATTTTGGTAGACCTTTCTTTTCTGTAAGACCTTTCACTTTGTTAAGATTCAAGATGCTTTCTCTTCTGGGAAGTGGACCACGGACGGACCTATTCAAACAAATCTTATTTATGATGCGGTTTGCTTGAAATTCGGTACCTTGGGAGACTTTGCTGAAATGCAAGATACTTTCTCTTCTGGGAAGTGGACCACGGACCGACCTATTCAAAAAAATTTTACTTATGATGCGATTTGCTTGAAATTCGGTACCATGGGAGACTTTTGACTTTGTTAAGATTTAGAATACCATCTTTTTCGGGAAGTGGAGCAGCTACCGACCTATTCAATAAAATTATATTTATAATGCGATTTACTGGAAATTCTGTACCTTGTTAGACTTTTGACTTTTTTAAAATTGAGTGGACCAAGGACCGTCTAGTGGAAAAAATCTTATTTATGATGCGATCTGCTTGAAATTCGGTACCTTGGTAGACCTTTCTTTTCTGTTAGACCTTTCACTTTGTTAAAATTCAAGATGCTTTCTCTCCTGGGAAGTGGACCACGGACGGACCTATTCAAACAAATCTTATTTATGATGCGGTTTGCTTGAAATTCGGTACCTTCGGAGACTTTTGACCTTGTTAAAATTTAGAATACCATCTTTTTCGGGAAGTGGAGCAGGTACCGACCTATTCAATAAAATTTTATTTATAATGCGATTTACTGGAAATTCGGTACCTTGTTAGACCTTCCACTTTGTTAAAATTCCAGATGTTTTCTCTTTTGGGAAGTGAACCACGGACCGACCTATTCAAAAAAAGTTTACTTATGATGCGATTTGCTTGAAATTCGGTACCTTGGAAGACTTTTGACTTTGTTAAGATTTAGAATACCATCTTTTTCGGGAAGTGGAGCAGCTACCGACCTATTCAATAAAATTTTATTTATAACGCGATTTACTGGAAATTCTGTACCTTGGTAGACTTTTGACTTTGTTAAAATTCACGATACTTTCTCTTCCGGGAAGTTGACTAGGGACTGGCCGTTCAAAACAATCTTATTTATGATGCGGTTTGCTTGAAATACGGTATCTTGGTTCACCTCTACCTTTGCTAAAATTGAGTGGACCAAGGACCGACCTAGCCGAAAAAATCTTATTGATAATGTGATTTGCTTGAAATTCTGTGCCTTGGTAGACTTTTGACTTTGTTAAAATTCCCGATACTTTCTCTTCCGGGAAGTTGACTAGGGACCGACCTATTCAAAAAATCTTATTTATGATGCGGTTTGCTTGAGATACGGTATCTTGGTTCATCTCTACCTTTGCTAAAATTGAGTGGACCAAGGACCGACCTAGTCGAAAAAATCTTATTGATAATGTGATTTGCTTGAAATTCTATGCCTTGGTAGACTTTTGACTTTGTTAAAATTCACGATACTTTCTCTTCCGGTAAGTTGACTAGGGACCGACTTATTCAAAAAATCTTCATTATGATGCGGTTTGCTTGAAATTCGGTACCTTGGTACACCTCTACCTTTGTTAAAATTGAGTGGCCCAGGGACCTACCTAGTCGAAAAAATGTTATTTATGATGTGATTTGCTTGAAATTCTGTACCTTGGTAGGCGTTTGACTTTGTTAAAATTCACGATACTTTCTTTTCCGGGAAGTTGACTATGGGCCGACCTATTCAAAAAAATCTTATTTATGATGCGGTTTGCTTGAAAAAAGGGTATCTTGGTTCATCTCTACCTTTGTTTAAATTTAGGGGACCAGGGACCGACCTCGTGGAAAAAGGCTTATTTATGATGTGATTTGCTTCAAACTCTGTACCCTGGTAGACTTTTGACTTTGTTAAAATTCACGATGCTTTCTCTTCCGGGAAGTTGACTAGGGACTGACCTATTCAAAAAAATCTTATTTATGATGCGGGTTGCTTGAAATACGGTACCTTGGTACATCTCTACCTTTGTTAAAATTGAGTGGACCAGGGACCTACCTAGTCGAAAAAATCTTATTTATGATGTGATTTGCTTGAAATTCTGTACCTTGGCAGACCTTTCACTTTGTAAAAATTCAAGATAATTTCTATTCTGGGAAGTTGACTAGGGGCTGACCTATTCAAAAAAATCTTATTTATGATGCGGTTTGCTTGAAATACAGTTCCTGGGTACATCTCTACCTTTGTTAAAATTGAGTGGACCAGGGACCTACCTAGTCGAAAAAATGTTATTTATGATGTGATTTGCTTGAAATTCTGTACCTTGGTAGGCGTTTGACTTTGTTAAAGTTCACGATACTTTCTTTTCCGGGAAGTTGACTATGGGCCGACCTATTCAAAAAATCTTCATTATGATGCGGTTCGCTTGAAATTCGGTACCTTGGTACACCTCTACCTTTGTTAAAATTGAGTGGCCCAGGGACCTGCCTAGTGGAAAAAGGCTTATTTATGATGTGATTTGCTTGAAATTCTGTACCTTGGTAGACTTTTGGCTTTGTTAAAATGCAAGATACTTTCTCTTCCGGGAAGTTGGTTAGGGACTGACCTGTTCAAAGAAATCTTATTTATGATTGAGTGGAAAAAATCTTATTGATAATGTGATTTGCTTGAAATTCTGTACCTTGGTAGACTTTTGACTTTGTTAAAATTCACGATACTTTCTCTTTCGGGAAGTTGACTAGGGACCGACCTATTTAAAAAATCTTCATTATGATGCGGTTTGCTTGAAATTCGGTACCTTGGTACACCTCTACCTTTCTTAAAATTGAGTGGCCCAGGGACCTACCTAGTGGAAAAAGGCTTATTTATGATGTGATAAGCTTGAAATTCTGTACCTTGGTAGACTTTTGACTTTGTTAAAATGCAAGATACTTTCTCTTCCGGGAAGTTGGTTAGGGACTGACCTAATCAAAAAAATCTTATTTATGATGCGGTTTGCTTAAAATACGGTATGTTGGTTCATCTGTACCTTTGTTAAAATTGAGTGGACCAAGGACCGACCTAGTCGAAAAATTCTTATTGATAATGTGATTTGCTTGAAATTCTGTACCGTGGTAGACTTTTGACCTTGTTAAAATTCACGATACTTTCTCTTCCGGGAAGTTGACTAGGGACTGACCTATTCAAAAACTCTTATTTATGATGAGATTTGCTTGAAATTCGGGACCTTGGTAGACTTTTGACCTTGTTAAAATTCACGATACTTTCTCGTCCGGGAAGTTGACTAGGGACTGATATATTCAAAAAAACCTTATTTATGATGCGGTTTGCTTGAAATATGGGTATCATATTTCATACCCAGGCTTATTTATGATGTGATTTGCTTGAAATGCTGTACCTTGGTAGACCTTTCACTTTGTAAAAATTCAAGATAATTTCTATTCTGGGAAGTGGACCACGGACCGACCTATTGAAAAACATCTTATTTATGATGCGATTTGCTTTAAATTCGGTACCTTGGTAGACTTTTGATTTTGCTAAAATTGAGTGGACCAGGGACCGACCTAGTGGAAAAAATCTTATTTATGATGCGATTTGCTTGAAATTCTGTACCTTGGTAGGCGTTTGACTTTGTTAAAATTCACGATACTTTCTTTTCTGGGAAGTTGACTATGGGCCGACCTATTCAAAAAGTCTTCATTATGATGCGGTTCGCTTGAAATTCGGTACCTTGGTACACCTCTACCTTTGTTAAAATTGAGTGGCCCAAGGACCTACCTAGTGGAAAAAGGCTTATTTATGATGTGATTTGCTTGAAATTCTGTACCTTGGTAGACTTTTGACTTTGTTAAAATGCAAGATACTATCTCTACCGGGAAGTTGGTTAGGGACTGACCTGTTCAAAGAAATCTTATTTATCATTGAGTGGAAAAAATCTATTGATAATGTGATTTGCTTGAAATTCTGTACCTTGGTAGACTTTTGACTTTGTTAAAATTCACGATACTTCTTCTTCCGGGAAGTTGACTAGGGACCGACCTATTTAAAAAATCTTCATTATGATGCGTTTTGCTGATATTCGGTACCTTGGTACACCTCTACCTTTGTTAAAATTGAGTGGCCCAGGGACCTACCTAGTGGAAAAAGGCTTATTTATGATGTGATAACCTTGAAATTCTGTACCTTGGTAGACCTTTCACTTTGTAAAAATTCACGATAATTTCTATTCTGGGAAGTGGACCACGGACCGACCTATTGAAAAAAATTTTATTTATGATCCGATTTGCTTGAAATACGGTACCTTTTTACATCTCTACCTTTGTTAAAATTGAGTGGACCAGGGACCGACCTAGTGGAAAAAGTCTTATTTATGATGTGATTTGCTTTAAATTCTGTACCTTGGTAGACTTTTGACTTTGTTAAAATTCACGATACTTTCTCTTCCGGGAAGTTGACTAGGGACTGGCCTGTTCAAAACAATCTTATTTATGATGCGGTTTGCTTGAAATACGGTATCTTGGTTCATCTCTACCTTTGTTAAAATTGAGTGGACCAAGGATCGACCTAGTCGAAAAAATCTTATTGATAATGTGATTTGCTTGAAATACTGTACCTTGGTAGACTTTTGACTTTGTTAAAATTCACGATACTTTCTCTTCCGGGAAGTTGACTAGGGACTGACCTATTCAAAAAAATCTTATTTATGATGCGGTTTGCTTGAAATACGGTACCTTGGCCTTACGCCGAGTACCGCGGATCTCTACTCGGGTTGGACGAACCCCTTTCTCCGCTATTCGTGGGAACTTAATATGAATAATTATACAAAACATAACAAAAAAAATACAACAAAAAAGATAAGGAGGCCGGCACTCCAAAAAAGTCGGAGGGGCTAGCCCCTATTGTTTATGGAGCTCTAGCGATGCAGGGCGCCTCTACTAGCCGCGCTGCGGCTGAATGGGATAATGCACATAGGTTTCAGGCGATGCCTATTGGAAAAAGTCTTATTTATGATGTGATTTGCTTGAAATTCTGTAGCTTGGTAGACTTTTGACTTTGTTAAAATGCAAGATACTTTCTCTTCCGGGAAGTTGACTAGGGACTGACCTATTCAAAAAAATCTTATTTATGATGCGGTTTGCTTGAAATACGGTACCTTGGTACATCTCTAAATTTGTTAAAATTGAGTGGACCAGGGCCGACCTAGTCGAAAAAATTTTATTTATGATGTGATTTGCTTGAAATTATGTACCTTGGTAGACCTTTCGCTTTGTAAAAATTCACGATAATTTTTATTCTGGGAAGTGGACCACGGACCGACCTGTTGAAAAAATCTTCATTATGATGCGGTTTGCTTGAAATTCGGTACCTTGGTACACCTCTACCTTTGTTAAAATTGAGTGGCCTACCTAGTGGAAAAAGGCTTATTTATGCTGTGATTAGCTTGAAATTCTGTACCTTGGTAGACTTTTGACTTTGTTAAAATGCAAGATTCTTTCTCTTCCGGGAAGTTGGTTAGGGACTGACCTACTCAAAAAAATCATATTTATGATGCGGTTTGTTTGAAATACGGTATGTTGGTTCATCTATACCTTTGTTAAAATTTAGTGGACCAGGGACCGACCTAGTCGAAAAAATCTTATTTATGATGTGATTTGCTTGAAATTCTGTACCTTGGTAGACCTTTCACTTTGTAAAAATTCACGATAATTTCTATTCTGGGAAGTGGACCACGGACCGACCTATTGAAAAAATCTTATTTATGATGCGGTTTGCTTGAAATTCGGTACCTTGGTACACCTCTACCTTTGTTAAAATTGAGTGGCCTACCTAGTGGAAAAAGGCTTATTTATGCTGTGATTAGCTTGAAATTCTGTACCTTGGTAGACTTTTGACTTTGTTAAAATGCAAGATACTTTCTCTTCCGGGAAGTTGGTTAGGGACTGACCTAATCAAAAAAATCATATTTATGATGCGGTTTGTTTGAAATACGGTATGTTGGTTCATCTCTACCTTTGTTAAACTTGAGTGGACCAAGGACCGACCTAGTCGAAAAAATCTTATTGATAATGTGATTTGCTTGAAATGCTGTACCATGGAGACTTTTGACTTTGTTAAAATGCAAGATACTTTCTCTTCCGGGAAGTTGACTAGGGACCGACCTATTCAAAAAATCTTCTTTATGATGCGGTTTGCTTGACATTCGGTACCTTAGTACATCTCTACCTTTGTTAAAATTTAGTGGACCAGGGACCGACCTAGTCGAAAAAATCTTATTAATAATGTGATTTGCTGGAAATGCTGTACCATGGTAGACTTTTGACTTTGTTAAAATTCACGATACTTTCTCTTCCGGGAAGTTGACTAGGGACCGACCTATTCAAAAAATCTTCTTTATGATGCGGTTTGCTTGACATTCGGTACCGTGGTACACCTCTACCTTTGTTAAAATTGAGGGGCCCAGGGACCTACCTAGTGGAAAAAGGCTTATTGATAATGTGATTTGCTTGAAATGCTGTATCTTGGTAGACTTTTGACTTTGTTAAAATGCAAGATACTTTCTCTTCCGGGAAGTTGACTAGGGGCCGACCTATTCGACCTCGTGGAAAAAGGCTTATTTATGATGTGATTTGCTTGAAATTCTGTGCCTTGGTAGACTTTTGACTTTGTTAAAATCCACGATACTTTCTCTTCCGGGAAGTTGACTAGGGACCGACCTATTCAAAAAAATCTTATTTATGATGCGGTTTGCTAGAAATAGGGTACCTAGGTACATCTCTACCTTTGTTAAAATTGAGTTTACCAGGGACCGACCTAGTCGAAAAAATCTTATTTATGATGCGATTTGCTTGAAATTCGGTACCTTGGGAGACTGTTAAAATGCAAAATACTTTCTCGTCCGGGAAGTGGGCCAGTGACCGACCTATTCAAAAAATGTTTATTTATGATGCGGTTTGCTTGAAATTCGGTACCTTGTTAGACATTTCACCTTGTTAAAATTCAAGATACTTCCTCTTCTGGGAACTGGAACAGGTACCGACCTATTCAAAAAAATTGTATATATCATGCGATTTGCTTGAAATTCGGTACCTTGCTAGACATTTCACTTTGTTAAAATTAAAGATACTTCCTCTTCTGGGAAGTGGAACGGTACCGACCTATTCAAAAAAAATTTATTTATAATGCGATTTGCTTGAAATACGGTACCTTGCTAGACATTTGACTTTGTTAAAATTTAGAATACCTTCTTTTTCGGGAAGTGGAGCAGGTACCGAGTTATTCAAAAAATTGTATTTATAATGCGATTTGCTTGAAGTTCGGTACCTTGTTAGACATTTCACTTTGTTAAAATTCAAGATACTTCCTCTTCTGGGAAGTGGAACAGGTACCGACCTATTCAAAAAAATTGTATATATCATGCGATTTGCTTGAAATTCGGTACCTTGCTAGACATTTCACTTTGTTAAAATTCAAGATACTTCCTCTTCTGGGAAGTGGAACAGGTACCGACCTATTCAAAAAAAATTGTATTCATAATGCGATTTGCTGAAAATTCGGCACCTTGCTAGACATTTCACTTTGTTAAAATTAAAGATACTTTCTCTTCCGGGAAATTGACTGGGGACTGACCTATTCAAAAAAAACTTAATTATAATGCGGTTTGCTTGAAATTCGGTACCTTGGTAGACTTTAGACCTTGTTAAAATTCACGATACTTTCTCTTCCGGGAAGTTGACTATGGACTGACCTATTCAAAAAAATCTTTTTTATAATGCGGTTTGCTTGAAATTCGGTATCTTGGTTCATCTCTACCTTTGTTAAAATTTAGTGGACCAGGGACCGACCTAGTGGAAAAAGTCTTATTTATGATGTGATCTGCTTGAAATTCGGTACCTTGGTAGACCTTTCTTTTCTGTAAGACCTTTCACTTTGTTAAGATTCAAGATGCTTTCTCTTCTGGGAAGTGGACCACGGACGGACCTATTCAAACAAATCTTATTTATGATGCGGTTTGCTTGAAATTCGGTACCTTGGGAGACTTTGCTGAAATGCAAGATACTTTCTCTTCTGGGAAGTGGACCACGGACCGACCTATTCAAAAAAATGTTACTTATGATGCGATTTGCTTGAAATTCGGTACCTTGGGAGAGTTTTGACTTTGTTAAGATTTAGAATACCATCTTTTTCGGGAAGTGGAGCAGCTACCGACCTATTCAATAAAATTTTATTTATAATGCGATTTACTGGAAATTCGGTACCTTGTTAGACCTTTCACTTTGTTAAAATTCAAGATGCTTTCTCTTTTGGGAAGTGAACCACGGACCGACCTATTCAAACAAATTTTATTTATGATGCGAGTTGCTTGAAATTCGGTACCTTGGGAGACTTTGCTGAAATGCAAAATGGGAAGTGGACCACGGACCGACCTATTCAAAAAATTTTACTTATGATGCGATTTGCTTGAAATTCGGTACCTTGGGAGACTTTTGACTTTGTTAAGATTTAGAATACCATCTTTTTCGGGAAGTGGAGCAGCTACCGACCTATTCAATAAAATTTTATTTATAATGCGATTTACTGGAAATTCGGTACCTTGTTAGACCTTTCACTTTGTTAAAATTCAAGATGCTTTCTCTTTTGGGAAGTGAACCACGGACCGACCTATTCAAAAAAATCTTATTTATGATGCGAGTTGCTTGAAATTCGGTACCTTGGGAGACTTTGCTGAAATGCAAGATACTTTCTCTTCTGGGAAGTGGACCACGGACCGACCTATTCAAAAAAATTTTACTTATGATGCGATTTGCTTGAAATTCGGTACCATGGGAGACTTTTGACTTTGCTAAGATTTAGAATACCATCTTTTTCGGGAAGTGGAGCAGCTACCGACCTATTCAATAAAATTTTATTTATAATGCGATTTACTGGAAATTCGGTACCTTGTTAGACCTTCCACTTTGTTAAAATTCCAGATGTTTTCTCTTTTGGGAAGTGGACCAGGGACCGACCTATTCAAAAAAAGTTTACTTATGATGCGATTTGCTTGAAATTCGGTACCTTGGGAGACTTTTGACTTTGTTAAGATTTAGAATACCATCTTTTTCGGGAAGTGGAGGAGCTACCGACCTATTCAATAAAATTTTATTTATAATGCGATTTACTGGAAATTCTGTACCTTGTTAGACTTTTGACTTTGTTAAAATTGAGTGGACCAAGGACCGTCTAGTGGAAAAAATCTTATTTATGATGCGATCTGCTTGAAATTCGGTACCATGGTAGACCTTTCTTTTCTGTTAGACCTTTCACTTTGTTAAAATTCAAGATGCTTTCTCTCCTGGGAAGTGGACCACGGACGGACCTATTCAAACAAATCTTATTTATGATGCGGTTTGCTTGAAATTCGGTACCTTCGGGGACTTTTGACCTTGTTAAAATTTAGAATACCATCTTTTTCGGGAAGTGGAGCAGGTACCGACCTATTCAATAAAATTTTATTTATAATGCGATTTACTGGAAATTCGGTACCTTGTTAGACCTTCCACTTTGTTAAAATTCCAGATGTTTTCTCTTTTGGGAAGTGAACCACGGACCGACCTATTCAAAAAAAGTTTACTTATGATGCGATTTGCTTGAAATTCGGTACCTTGGGAGACTTTTGACTTTGTTAAGATTTAGAATACCATCTGTTTCGGAAAGTGGAGCAGCTACCGACCTATTCAATAAAATTTTATTTATAATGCGATTTACTGGAAATTCTGTACCTTGTTAGACTTTTGACTTTGTTAAAATTGAGTGGACCAAGGACCGTCTAGTGGAAAAAATCTTATTTATGATGCGATCTGCTTGAAATTCGGTACCTTGGTAGACCTTTCTTTTCTGTTAGACCTTTCACTTTGTTAAAATTCAAGATGCTTTCTCTCCTGGGAAGTGGACCACGGACGGACCTATTCAAACAAATCTTATTTATGATGCGGTTTGTTTGAAATACGGTATCTTGGTTCATCTCGACCCTTGTTAAAATTGAGTGGACCAAGGACCGACCTAGTCGAAAAAATCTTATTGATAATGTGATTTGCTTGAAATGCTGTACCATGGAGACTTTTGACTTTGTTAAAATGCAAGATACTTTCTCTTCCGGGAAGTTGACTAGGGACCGACCTATTCAAAAAATCTTCTTTATGATGCGGTTTGGTTGACATTCGGTACCTTAGTACATCTCTACCTTTGTTAAAATTTAGTGGACCAGGGACCGACCTAGTCGAAAAAATCTTATTGATAATGTGATTTGCTGGAAATGCTGTACCATGGTAGACTTTTGACTTTGTTAAAATTCACGATACTTTCTCTTCCGGGAAGTTGACTAGGGACCGACCTATTCAAAAAATCTTCTTTATGATGCGGTTTGCTTGACATTCGGTACCGTGGTACACCTCTACCTTTGTTAAAATTGAGTGGCCCAGGGACCTACCTAGTGGAAAAGGCTTATTGATAATGTGATTTGCTTGAAATGCTGTACCTTGGTAGACTTTTGACTTTGTTAAAATGCAAGATACTTTCTCTTCCGGGAAGTTGACTAGGGGCCGACCTATTCGACCTCGTGGAAAAAGGCTTATTTATGATGTGATTTGCTTGAAATTCTGTGCCTTGGTAGACTTTTGACTTTGTTAAAATCCACGATACTTTCTCTTCCGGGAAGTTGACTAGGGACCGACCTATTCAAAAAAATCTTATTTATGATGCGGTTTGCTAGAAATACGGTACCTAGGTACATCTCTTCCTTTGTTAAAATTGAGTGGACCAGGGACCGACCTAGTCGAAAAAATCTTATTTATGATGCGATTTGCTTGAAATTCGGTACCTTGGGAGACTGTTAAAATGCAAAATACTTTCTCGTCCGGGAAGTGGGCCAGTGACCGACCTATTCAAGAAATGTTTATTTATGATGCGGTTTGCTTGAAATTCGGTACCTTTGTGAAAATTGAGAATATTTTGTTTTCCGTGAAGTGGACCAAGGATCGACCTATTCAAAAAAATCTTATTTATGATGCGGTTTGCTTGATACTCGGTACCTTGTTAGACATTTCACTTTGTTAAAATTCAAGATACTTCCTCTTCTGGGAAGTGGAACAGGTACCGACCTATTCAAAAAAATTGTATTTATCATGCGATTTGCTTGAAATTCGGTACCTTGCTAGACATTTCACTTTGTTAAAATTAAAGATACTTCCTCTTCTGGGAAGTGGAACGGTACCGACCTATTCAAAAAAAATTTATTTATAATGCGATTTGCTTTAAATACGGTACCTTGCTAGACATTTGACTTTGTTAAAATTTAGAATACCTTCTTTTTCGGGAAGTGGAGCAGGTACCGAGTTATTCAAAAAATTGTATTTATAATGCGATTTGTTTGAAATTCGGTACCTTTTTAGACATTTCACTTTGTTAAAATTCAAGATACTTCCTCTTCTGGGAAGTGGAACAGGTACCGACCTATTCAAAAAAAATTGTATTTATAATGCGATTTGCTTAAAATTCGGTACCTTGCTAGACATTTCACTTTGTTAAAATTAAAGATACTTTCTCTTCCGGGAAATTGACTGGGGACTGACCTATTCAAAAAAAACTTAATTATAATGCGGTTTGCTTGAAATTCGGTACCTTGGTAGACTTTAGACCTTGTTAAAATTCACGATACTTTCTCTTCCGGGAAGTTGACTATGGACTGACCTATTCAAAAAAATCTTTTTTATAATGCGGTTTGCTTGAAATTCGGTATCTTGGTTCATCTCTACCTTTGTTAAAATTTAGTGGACCAGGGACCGACCTAGTGGAAAAGTCTTATTTATGATGTGATCTGCTTGAAATTCGGTACCTTGGTAGACCTTTCTTTTCTGTAAGACCTTTCACTTTGTTAAGATTCAAGATGCTTTCTCTTCTGGGAAGTGGACCACGGACCGACCTATTCAAAAAAATTTTACTTATGATGCGATTTGCTTGAAATTCGGTACCTTGGGAGACTTTGCTGAAATGCAAGATACTTCCTCTTCTGGGAAGTGGAAATTTTACTTATGATGCGATTTGCTTGAAATTCGGTACCTTGGGAGACTTTTGACTTTGTTAAGATTTAGAATACCATCTTTTTCGGGAAGTGGAGCAGCTACCGACCTATTCAATAAAATTTTATTTATAATGCGATTTACTGGAAATTCTGTACCTTGTTAGACTTTTGACTTTGTTAAAATTGAGTGGACCAAGGACCGTCTAGTGGAAAAAATCTTATTTATGATGCGATCTGCTTGAAATTTGGTACCTTGGTAGACCTTTCTTTTCTGTTAGACCTTTCACTTTGTTACAATTCAAGATGCTTTCTCTCCTGGGAAGTGGACCACGGACGGACCTATTCAAACAAATCTTATTTATGATGCGGTTTGCTTGAAATTCGGTACCTTCGGAGACTTTTGACCTTGTTAAAATTTAGAATACCATCTTTTTCGGGAAGTGGAGCAGGTACCGACCTATTCAATAAAATTTTATTTATAATGCGATTTACTGGAAATTCGGTACCTTGTTAGACCTTCCACTTTGTTAAAATTCCAGATGTTTTCTCTTTTGGGAAGTGAACCACGGACCGACCTATTCAAAAAAAGTTTACTTATGATGCGATTTGCTTGAAATTCGGTACCTTGGGAGACTTTTGACTTTGTTAAGATTTAGAATACCATCTTTTTCGGGAAGTGGAGCAGCTACCGACCTATTCAATAAAATTTTATTTATAATGCGATTTACTGGAAATTCTGTACCTTGTTAGACTTTTGACTTTGTTAAAATTGAGTGGACCAAGGACCGTCTAGTGGAAAAAATCTTATTTATGATGCGATCTGCTTGAAATTCGGTACCTTCGTAGACCTTTCTTTTCTGTTAGACCTTTCACTTTGTTAAAATTCAAGATGCTTTCTCTCCTGGGAAGTGGACCACGGACGGACCTAGTCGAAAAAATCTTATTTATGATGCGGTTTGTTTGAAATACGGTATCTTGGTTCATCTCTACCCTTGTTAAAATTGAGTGTACCAAGGACCGACCTAGTCGAAAAAATCTTATTGATAATGTGATTTGCTTGAAATGCTGTACCATGGAGACTTTTGACTTTGTTAAAATGCAAGATACTTTCTCTTCCGGGAAGTTGACTAGGGACCGACCTATTCAAAAAATCTTCTTTATGATGCGGTTTGCTTGACATTCGGTACCTTGGTACATCTCTACCTTTGTTAAAATTTAGTGGACCAGGGACCGACCTAGTCGAAAAAATCTTATTGATAATGTGATTTGCTGGAAATGCTGTACCTTGGTAGACTTTTGACTTTGTTAAAATTCACGATACTTTCTCTTCCGGGAAGTTGACTAGGGACCGACCTATTCAAAAAATCTTCTTTATGATGCGGGTTGTGTGAAATTCGGTACCTTGGTACACCTCTACCTTTGTTAAAATTGAGTGGCCCAGGGACCTACCTAGTGGAAAAAGGCTTATTGATAATGTGATTTGCTTGAAATGCTGTACCTTGGTAGACTTTTGACTTTGTTAAAATGCAAGATACTTTCTCTTCCGGGAAGTTGACTAGGGGCCGACCTATTCGACCTCGTGGAAAAAGGCTTATTTATGATGTGATTTGCTTGAAATTCTGTGCCTTGGTAGACTTTTGACTTTGTTAAAATTCACGATACTTTCTCTTCCGGGAAGTTGACTAGGGACCGACCTATTCAAAAAAATCTTATTTATGATGCGGTTTGCTAGAAATACGGTACCTAGGTACATCTCTACCTTTGTTAAAATTGAGTGGACCAGGGACCGACCTAGTCGAAAAAATCTTATTTATGATGCGATTTGCTTGAAATTCGGAACCTTGGGAGACTGTTAAAATGCAAAATACTTTCTCGTCCGGGAAGTGGGCCAGTGACCGACCTATTCAAAAAATGTTTATTTATGATGCGGTTTGCTTGAAATTCGGTGCCTTGGTAGACCTCTACCTTTGTGAAAATTGAGAATATTTTGTTTTCCGTGAAGTGGACCAAGGATCGACCTATTCAAAACAATCTTATTGATGATGCGGTTTGCTTGATACTCGGTACCTTGTTAGACATTTCACTTTGTTAAAATTCAAGATACTTCCTCTTCTGGGAAGTGGAACAGGTACCGACCTATTCAAAAAAATTGTATTTATCATGCGATTTGCTTGAAATTCGGTACCTTGCTAGACATTTCACTTTGTTAAAATTAAAGATACTTCCTCTTCTGGGAAGTGGACCAAGGACCGACCTAGTCGAAAAAATCTTATTTATGATGCGATTTGCTTGAAATTCGGTACCTTGGGAGACTGTTAAAATGCAAAATACTTTCTCGTCCGGGAAGTGGGCCAGTGACCGACCTATTCAAAAAATGTTTATTTATGATGCGGTTTGCTTGAAATTCGGTGCCTTGGTAGACCTCTACCTTTGTGAAAATTGAGAACATTTTGTTTTCCGTGAAGTGGACCAAGGATCGACCTATTCAAAACAATCTTATTTATGATGCGGTTTGCTTGATACTCGGTACCTTGTTAGACATTTCACTTTGTTAAAATTCAAGATACTTCCTCTTCTGGGAAGTGGAACAGGTACCGACCTATTCAAAAAAATTGTATTTATCATGCGATTTGCTTGAAATTCGGTACCTTGCTCGACATTTCTATCTCTATCTCTATGGCGCGATATACATCATCATAAACCTCCTAAGAGATTTTTGCGCCAAGCTTCTCTTCCAATTTGTGGTGTGCCGATTTGAATTTTCCCTACAAATTGGTGGGACCTACACTTTTTTGCCGACTCCGAACGGCATCTACAAAGGAGACGAATTTTTGCTGAGAAGCCTGTCATGGCAGAAATACACTCGGAGAGTTTGCCAAACCACTGCCGAGGGGCGACCCCGTTTTGAAAAACTTTTTTCAAATCACTTTTGATGTTACCTGTACCAGGGCTCGAACCATGGACCTTCGGTGTGGTAGGCCGGCAACACTACCTTCACACCACGGCGGCCGCCGCTAGACATTTCACTTTGTTAAAATTAAAGATACTTCCTCTTCTGGGAAGTGGAACGGTACCGACCTATTCAAAAAAAATTTATTTATAATGCGATTTGCTTGAAATACGGTACCTTGCTAGACATTTGACTTTGTTAAAATTTAGAATACCTTCTTTTTCGGGAAGTGGAGCAGGTACCGAGTTATTCAAAAAATTGTATTTATAATGCGATTTGCTTGAAATTCGGTACCTTTTTAGACATTTCACTTTGTTAAAATTCAAGATACTTCCTCTTCTGGGAAGTGGAACAGGTACCGACCTATTCAAAAAAAATTGTATTTATAATGCGATTTGCTTAAAATTCGGTACCTTGCTAGACATTTCACTTTGTTAAAATTAAAGATACTTTATCTTCCGGGAAATTGACTGGGGACTGACCTATTCAAAAAAAACTTAATTATAATGCGGTTTGCTTGAAATTCGGTACCTTGGTAGACTTTAGACTTTGTTAAAATTCACGATACTATCTCTTCCGGAAAGTTGACTATGGACTGACCTATTCAAAAAAATCTTTTTTATAATGCGGTTTGCTTGAAATTCGGTATCTTGGTTCATCTCTACCTTTGTTAAAATTTAGTGGACCAGGGACCGACCTAGTGGAAAAAGTCTTATTTATGATGTGATCTGCTTGAAATTCGGTACCTTGGTAGACCTTTCTTTTCTGTAAGACCTTTCACTTTGTTAAGATTCAAGATGCTTTCTCTTCTGGGAAGTGGACCACGGACGGACCTATTCAAACAAATCTTATTTATGATGCGGTTTGCTTGAAATTCGGTACCTTGGGAGACTTTGCTGAAATGCAAGATACTTTCTCTTCTGGGAAGTGGACCACGGACCGACCTATTCAAAAAAATTTTACTTATGATGCGATTTGCTTGAAATTCGGTACCTTGGGAGACTTTTGACTTTGTTAAGATTTAGAATACCATCTTTTTCGGGAAGTGGAGCAGCTACCGACCTATTCAATAAAATTTTATTTATAATGCGATTTACTGGAAATTCGGTACCTTGTTAGACCTTTCACTTTGTTAAAATTCAAGATGCTTTCTCTTTTGGGAAGTGAACCACGGACCGACCTATTCAAACAAATTTTATTTATGATGCGAGTTGCTTGAAACTCGGTACCTTGGGAGACTTTGCTGAAATGCAAGATACTTTCTCTTCTGGGAAGTGGACGACGGACCGACCTATTCAAAAAATTTTACTTATGATGCGATTTGCTTGAAATTCGGTACCTTGGGAGACTTTTGACTTTGTTAAGATTTAGGGCCGGTTTCACCAACGCGACTAAGACTAAAACTAAGTCGTGACTTAAGTTAGCACAGATTCGAGACTAACTTAATTTTGGGTTTCACCAACTGAGCGACTTAAATAATTTTTAACACAACAACTCGATCAGCTGTTTTATGCATGGTAGTATTTTTTCATACCCATCCCAGTGCGAAATGGGCATGTATGACTATAAACGAAGGAATGTATTGATCTTACACCCATTTCTCTTTAGTTGGAAGGTACTAAAATTAGCGCTTAATTGAAGAAGATTGTTTCGCAATGGTTGCATGCTTGAAAATAAGCGTTTGCATGCATCTACGCTTACCCCGTTAAAGTCAAGCATGATCAAGTTTCCGACTGGGACGTTGTACAAAACAAATTAGCAGGATTACTGACATTAAGGTTTCGAACCACAGCAACACTGCTTAGTGGAGAATAAGTCAGCTGGCAAGTTGACTAAGTTGTGACTTAGCTAAGTTAGGTGGTGAAACTGAAAAAGTGAAAATCGCGACTTAACTAAGTTAAGTCGAGTTGGTGAAACCGGGCCTTAGAATACCATCTTTTTCGGGAAGTGGAGCAGCTACCGACCTATTCAATAAAATTTTATTTATAATGCGATTTACTGGAAATTCGGTACCTTGTTAGACATTTCACTTTGTTAAAATTCAAGATGCTTTCTCTTTTGGGAAGTGAACCACGGACCGCCCTATTCAAAAAAATCTTATTTATGATGCGAGTTGCTTGAAATTCGGTACCTTGGGAGACTTTGCTGAAATGCAAGATACTTTCTCTTCTGGGAAGTGGACCACGGACCGACCTATTCAAAAAAATTTTACTTATGATGCGATTTGCTTGAAATTCGGTACCATGGGAGACTTTTGACTTTGCTAAGATTTAGAATACCATCTTTTTCGGGAAGTGGAGCAGCTACCGACCTATTCAATAAAATTTTATTTATAATGCGATTTACTGGAAATTCGGTACCTTGTTAGACCTTCCACTTTGTTAAAATTCCAGATGTTTTCTCTTTTGGGAAGTGGACCAGGGACCGACCTATTCAAAAAAAGTTTACTTATGATGCGATTTGCTTGAAATTCGGTACCTTGGGAGACTTTTGACTTTGTTAAGATTTAGAATACCATCTTTTTCGGGAAGTGGAGCAGCTACCGACCTATTCAATAAAATTTTATTTATAATGCGATTTACTGGAAATTCTGTACCTTGTTAGACTTTTGACTTTGTTAAAATTGAGTGGACCAAGGACCGTCTAGTGGAAAAAATCTTATTTATGATGCGATCTGCTTGAAATTCGGTACCTTGGTAGACCTTTCTTTTCTGTTAGACCTTTCACTTTGTTAAAATTCAAGATGCTTTCTCTCCTGGGAAGTGGACCACGGACGGACCTATTCAAACAAATCTTATTTATGATGCGGTTTGCTTGAAAATCGGTGCCTTCAGGGAAATTGACTGGGGACTGACCTATTCAAAAAAAACTTAATTATAATGCGGTTTGCTTGAAATTCGGTACCTTGGTAGACTTTAGACCTTGTTAAAATTCACGATACTTTCTCTTCCGGGAAGTTGACTATGGACTGACCTATTCAAAAAAATCTTTTTTATAATGCGGTTTGCTTGAAATTCGGTATCTTGGTTCATCTCTACCTTTGTTAAAATTTAGTGGACCAGGAACCGACCTAGTGGAAAAAGTCTTATTTATGATGTGATCTGCTTGAAATTCGGTACCTTGGTAGACCTTTCTTTTCTGTAAGACCTTTCACTTTGTTAAGATTCAAGATGCTTTCTCTTCTGGGAAGTGGACCACGGACCGACCTATTCAAAAAAATTTTACTTATGATGCGATTTGCTTGAAATTCGGTACCTTGGGAGACTGTTAAAATGCAAAATACTTTCTCGTCCGGGAAGTGGGCCAGTGACCGACCTATTCAAAAAATGTTTATTTATGATGCGGTTTGCTTGAAATTCGGTGCCTTGGTAGACCTCTAAATTTGTGAAAATTGAGAATATTTTGTTTTCCGTGAAGTGGACCAAGGATCGACCTATTCAAAACAATCTTATTTATGATGCGGTTTGCTTGATACTCGGTACCTTGTTAGACATTTCACTTTGTTAAAATTCAAGATACTTCCTCTTCTGGGAAGTGGAACAGGTACCGACCTATTCAAAAAAATTGTATTTATCATGCGATTTGCTTGAAATTCGGTACCTTGCTCGACATTTCTATCTCTATCTCTATGGCGCGATATACATCATCATAAACCTCCTAAGAGATTTTTGCGCCAAGCTTCTCTTCCAATTTGTGGTGTGCCGATTTGAATTTTCCCTACAAATTGGTGGGACCTACACTTTTTTGCCGACTCCGAACGGCATCTACAAAGGAGACGAATTTTTGCTGAGAAGCCTGTCATGGCAGAAATACACTCGGAGAGTTTGCCAAACCACTGCCGAGGGGCGACCCCGTTTTGAAAAACTTTTTTCAAATCACTTTTGATGTTACCTGTACCAGGGCTCGAACCATGGACCTTCGGTGTGGTAGGCCGGCAACACTACCTTCACACCACGGCGGCCGCCGCTAGACATTTCACTTTGTTAAAATTAAAGATACTTCCTCTTCTGGGAAGTGGAACGGTACCGACCTATTCAAAAAAAATTTATTTATAATGCGATTTGCTTGAAATACGGTACCTTGCTAGACATTTGACTTTGTTAAAATTTAGAATACCTTCTTTTTCGGGAAGTGGAGCAGGTACCGAGTTATTCAAAAAATTGTATTTATAATGCGATTTGCTTGAAATTCGGTACCTTTTTAGACATTTCACTTTGTTAAAATTCAAGATACTTCCTCTTCTGGGAAGTGGAACAGGTACCGACCTATTCAAAAAAAATTGTATTTATAATGCGATTTGCTTAAAATTCGGTACCTTGCTAGACATTTCACTTTGTTAAAATTAAAGATACTTTATCTTCCGGGAAATTGACTGGGGACTGACCTATTCAAAAAAAACTTAATTATAATGCGGTTTGCTTGAAATTCGGTACCTTGGTAGACTTTAGACTTTGTTAAAATTCACGATACTATCTCTTCCGGAAAGTTGACTATGGACTGACCTATTCAAAAAAATCTTTTTTATAATGCGGTTTGCTTGAAATTCGGTATCTTGGTTCATCTCTACCTTTGTTAAAATTTAGTGGACCAGGGACCGACCTAGTGGAAAAAGTCTTATTTATGATGTGATCTGCTTGAAATTCGGTACCTTGGTAGACCTTTCTTTTCTGTAAGACCTTTCACTTTGTTAAGATTCAAGATGCTTTCTCTTCTGGGAAGTGGACCACGGACGGACCTATTCAAACAAATCTTATTTATGATGCGGTTTGCTTGAAATTCGGTACCTTGGGAGACTTTGCTGAAATGCAAGATACTTTCTCTTCTGGGAAGTGGACCACGGACCGACCTATTCAAAAAAATTTTACTTATGATGCGATTTGCTTGAAATTCGGTACCTTGGGAGACTTTTGACTTTGTTAAGATTTAGAATACCATCTTTTTCGGGAAGTGGAGCAGCTACCGACCTATTCAATAAAATTTTATTTATAATGCGATTTACTGGAAATTCGGTACCTTGTTAGACCTTTCACTTTGTTAAAATTCAAGATGCTTTCTCTTTTGGGAAGTGAACCACGGACCGACCTATTCAAACAAATTTTATTTATGATGCGAGTTGCTTGAAACTCGGTACCTTGGGAGACTTTGCTGAAATGCAAGATACTTTCTCTTCTGGGAAGTGGACGACGGACCGACCTATTCAAAAAATTTTACTTATGATGCGATTTGCTTGAAATTCGGTACCTTGGGAGACTTTTGACTTTGTTAAGATTTAGGGCCGGTTTCACCAACGCGACTAAGACTAAAACTAAGTCGTGACTTAAGTTAGCACAGATTCGAGACTAACTTAATTTTGGGTTTCACCAACTGAGCGACTTAAATAATTTTTAACACAACAACTCGATCAGCTGTTTTATGCATGGTAGTATTTTTTCATACCCATCCCAGTGCGAAATGGGCATGTATGACTATAAACGAAGGAATGTATTGATCTTACACCCATTTCTCTTTAGTTGGAAGGTACTAAAATTAGCGCTTAATTGAAGAAGATTGTTTCGCAATGGTTGCATGCTTGAAAATAAGCGTTTGCATGCATCTACGCTTACCCCGTTAAAGTCAAGCATGATCAAGTTTCCGACTGGGACGTTGTACAAAACAAATTAGCAGGATTACTGACATTAAGGTTTCGAACCACAGCAACACTGCTTAGTGGAGAATAAGTCAGCTGGCAAGTTGACTAAGTTGTGACTTAGCTAAGTTAGGTGGTGAAACTGAAAAAGTGAAAATCGCGACTTAACTAAGTTAAGTCGAGTTGGTGAAACCGGGCCTTAGAATACCATCTTTTTCGGGAAGTGGAGCAGCTACCGACCTATTCAATAAAATTTTATTTATAATGCGATTTACTGGAAATTCGGTACCTTGTTAGACCTTTCACTTTGTTAAAATTCAAGATGCTTTCTCTTTTGGGAAGTGAACCACGGACCGCCCTATTCAAAAAAATCTTATTTATGATGCGAGTTGCTTGAAATTCGGTACCTTGGGAGACTTTGCTGAAATGCAAGATACTTTCTCTTCTGGGAAGTGGACCACGGACCGACCTATTCAAAAAAATTTTACTTATGATGCGATTTGCTTGAAATTCGGTACCATGGGAGACTTTTGACTTTGCTAAGATTTAGAATACCATCTTTTTCGGGAAGTGGAGCAGCTACCGACCTATTCAATAAAATTTTATTTATAATGCGATTTACTGGAAATTCGGTACCTTGTTAGACCTTCCACTTTGTTAAAATTCCAGATGTTTTCTCTTTTGGGAAGTGGACCAGGGACCGACCTATTCAAAAAAAGTTTACTTATGATGCGATTTGCTTGAAATTCGGTACCTTGGGAGACTTTTGACTTTGTTAAGATTTAGAATACCATCTTTTTCGGGAAGTGGAGCAGCTACCGACCTATTCAATAAAATTTTATTTATAATGCGATTTACTGGAAATTCTGTACCTTGTTAGACTTTTGACTTTGTTAAAATTGAGTGGACCAAGGACCGTCTAGTGGAAAAAATCTTATTTATGATGCGATCTGCTTGAAATTCGGTACCTTGGTAGACCTTTCTTTTCTGTTAGACCTTTCACTTTGTTAAAATTCAAGATGCTTTCTCTCCTGGGAAGTGGACCACGGACGGACCTATTCAAACAAATCTTATTTATGATGCGGTTTGCTTGAAAATCGGTGCCTTCAGGGAAATTGACTGGGGACTGACCTATTCAAAAAAAACTTAATTATAATGCGGTTTGCTTGAAATTCGGTACCTTGGTAGACTTTAGACCTTGTTAAAATTCACGATACTTTCTCTTCCGGGAAGTTGACTATGGACTGACCTATTCAAAAAAATCTTTTTTATAATGCGGTTTGCTTGAAATTCGGTATCTTGGTTCATCTCTACCTTTGTTAAAATTTAGTGGACCAGGAACCGACCTAGTGGAAAAAGTCTTATTTATGATGTGATCTGCTTGAAATTCGGTACCTTGGTAGACCTTTCTTTTCTGTAAGACCTTTCACTTTGTTAAGATTCAAGATGCTTTCTCTTCTGGGAAGTGGACCACGGACCGACCTATTCAAAAAAATTTTACTTATGATGCGATTTGCTTGAAATTCGGTACCTTGGGAGACTTTGCTGAAATGCAAGATACTTTCTCTTCTGGGAAGTGGAAATTTTACTTATGATGCGATTTGCTTGAAATTCGGTACCTTGGGAGACTTTTGACTTTGTTAAGATTTAGAATACCATCTTTTTCGGGAAGTGGAGCAGCTACCGACCTATTCAATAAAATTTTATTTATAATGCGATTTACTGGAAATTCGGTACCTTGTTAGACCTTTCACTTTGTTAAAATTCAAGATGCTTTCTCTTTTGAGAAATGAACCACGGACCGCCCTATTCAAAAAAATCTTATTTATGATGCGAGTTGCTTGAAATTCGGTACCTTGGGAGACTTTGCTGAAATGCAAGATACTTTCTCTTCTGGGAAGTGGACCACGGACCGACCTATTCAAAAAAATTTTACTTATGATGCGATTTGCTTGAAATTCGGTACCATGGGAGACTTTTGAATTTGCTAAGATTTAGAATACCATCTTTTTCGGGAAGTGGAGCAGCTACCGACCTATTCAATAAAATTTTATTTATAATGCGATTTACTGGAAATTCGGTACCTTGTTAGACCTTCCACTTTGTTAAAATTCCAGATGTTTTCTCTTTTGGGAAGTGGACCAGGGACCGACCTATTCAAAAAAAGTTTACTTATGATGCGATTTGCTTGAAATTCGGTACCTTGGGAGACTTTTGACTTTGTTAAGATTTAGAATACCATCTTTTTCGGGAAGTGGAGCAGCTACCGACCTATTCAATAAAATTTTATTTATAATGCGATTTACTGGAAATTCTGTACCTTGTTAGACTTTTGACTTTGTTAAAATTGAGTGGACCAAGGACCGTCTAGTGGAAAAAATCTTATTTATGATGCGATCTGCTTGAAATTCGGTACCTTGGTAGACCTTTCTTTTCTGTTAGACCTTTCACTTTGTTAAAATTCAAGATGCTTTCTCTCCTGGGAAGTGGACCACGGACGGACCTATTCAAACAAATCTTATTTATGATGCGGTTTGCTTGAAATTCGGTACCTTCCGGGAAATTGACTGGGGACTGACCTATTCAAAAAAAACTTAATTATAATGCGGTTTGCTTGAAATTCGGTACCTTGGTAGACTTTAGACCTTGTTAAAATTCACGATACTTTCTCTTCCGGGAAGTTGACTATGGACTGACCTATTCAAAAAAATCTTTTTTATAATGCGGTTTGCTTGAAATTCGGTATCTTGGTTCATCTCTACCTTTGTTAAAATTTAGTGGACCAGGGACCGACCTAGTGGAAAAAGTCTTATTTATGATGTGATCTGCTTGAAATTCGGTACCTTGGTAGACCTTTCTTTTCTGTAAGACCTTTCACTTTGTTAAGATTCAAGATGCTTTCTCTTCTGGGAAGTGGACCACGGACCGACCTATTCAAAAAAATTTTACTTATGATGCGATTTGCTTGAAATTCGGTACCTTGGGAGACTTTGCTGAAATGCAAGATACTTTCTCTTCTGGGAAGTGGAAATTTTACTTATGATGCGATTTGCTTGAAATTCGGTACCTTTGGGAGACTTTTGACTTTGTTAAGATTTAGAATACCATCTTTTTCGGGAAGTGGAGCAGCTACCGACCTATTCAATAAAATTTTATTTATAATGCGATTTACTGGAAATTCGGTACCTTGTTAGACCTTTCACTTTGTTAAAATTCAAGATGCTTTCTCTTTTGAGAAGTGAACCACGGACCGCCCTATTCAAAAAAATCTTATTTATGATGCGAGTTGCTTGAAATTCGGGAGACTTTGCTGAAATGCAAGATACTTTCTCTTCTGGGAAGTGGACCACGGACCGACCTATTCAAAAAAATTTTACTTATGATGCGATTTGCTTGAAATTCGGTACCATGGGAGACTTTTGAATTTGCTAAGATTTAGAATACCATCTTTTTCGGGAAGTGGAGCAGCTACCGACCTATTCAATAAAATTTTATTTATAATGCGATTTACTGGAAATTCGGTACCTTGTTAGACCTTCCACTTTGTTAAAATTCCAGATGTTTTCTCTTTTGGGAAGTGGACCAGGGACCGACCTATTCAAAAAAAGTTTACTTATGATGCGATTTGCTTGAAATTCGGTACCTTGGGAGACTTTTGACTTTGTTAAGATTTAGAATACCATCTTTTTCGGGAAGTGGAGCAGCTACCGACCTATTCAATAAAATTTTATTTATAATGCGATTTACTGGAAATTCTGTACCTTGTTAGACTTTTGACTTTGTTAAAATTGAGTGGACCAAGGACCGTCTAGTGGAAAAAATCTTATTTATGATGCGATCTGCTTGAAATTCGGTACCTTGGTAGACCTTTCTTTTCTGTTAGACCTTTCACTTTGTTAAAATTCAAGATGCTTTCTCTCCTGGGAAGTGGACCACGGACGGACCTATTCAAACAAATCTTATTTATGATGCGGTTTGCTTGAAATTCGGTACCTTCCGGGAAATTGACTGGGGACTGACCTATTCAAAAAAAACTTAATTATAATGCGGTTTGCTTGAAATTCGGTACCTTGGTAGACTTTAGACCTTGTTAAAATTCACGATACTTTCTCTTCCGGGAAGTTGACTATGGACTGACCTATTCAAAAAAATCTTTTTTATAATGCGGTTTGCTTGAAATTCGGTATCTTGGTTCATCTCTACCTTTGTTAAAATTTAGTGGACCAGGGACCGACCTAGTGGAAAAAGTCTTATTTATGATGTGATCTGCTTGAAATTCGGTACCTTGGTAGACCTTTCTTTTCTGTAAGACCTTTCACTTTGTTAAGATTCAAGATGCTTTCTCTTCTGGGAAGTGGACCACGGACCGACCTATTCAAAAAAATTTTACTTATGATGCGATTTGCTTGAAATTCGGTACCTTGGGAGACTTTGCTGAAATGCAAGATACTTTCTCTTCTGGGAAGTGGAAATTTTACTTATGATGCGATTTGCTTGAAACTCGGTACCTTGGGAGACTTTTGACTTTGTTAAGATTTAGAATACCATCTTTTTCGGGAAGTGGAGCAGCTACCGACCTATTCAATAAAATTTTATTTATAATGCGATTTACTGGAAATTCGGTACCTTGTTAGACCTTCCACTTTGTTAAAATTCCAGATGTTTTCTCTTTTGGGAAGTGGACCAGGGACCGACCTATTCAAAAAAAGTTTACTTATGATGCGATTTGCTTGAAATTCGGTACCTTGGGAGACTTTTGACTTTGTTAAGATTTAGAATACCATCTTTTTCGGGAAGTGGAGCAGCTACCGACCTATTCAATAAAATTTTATTTATAATGCGATTTACTGGAAATTCTGTACCTTGTTAGACTTTTGACTTTGTTAAAATTGAGTGGACCAAGGACCGTCTAGTGGAAAAAATCTTATTTATGATGCGATCTGCTTGAAATTCGGTACCTTGGTAGACCTTTCTTTTCTGTTAGACCTTTCACTTTGTTAAAATTCAAGATGCTTTCTCTCCTGGGAAGTGGACCACGGACGGACCTATTCAAACAAATCTTATTTATGATGCGGTTTGCTTGAAATTCGGTACCTTCGGAGACTTTTGACCTTGTTAAAATTTAGAATACCATCTTTTTCGGGAAGTGGAGCAGGTACCGACCTATTCAATAAAATTTTATTTATAATGCGATTTACTGGAAATTCGGTACCTTGTTAGACCTTCCACTTTATTAAAATTCCAGATGTTTTCTCTTTTGGGAAGTGAACCACGGACCGACCTATTCAAAAAAAGTTTACTTATGATGCGATTTGCTTGAAATTCGGTACCTTGGGAGACTTTTGACTTTGTTAAGATTTAGAATACCATCTTTTTCGGGAAGTGGAGCAGCTACTGACCTATTCAATAAAATTTTATTTATAATGCGATTTACTGGAAATTCTGTACCTTGTTAGACTTTTGACTTTGTTAAAATTGAGTGGACCAAGGACCGTCTAGTGGAAAAAATCTTATTTATGATGCGATCTGCTTGAAATTCGGTACCTTGGTAGACCTTTCTTTTCTGTTAGACCTTTCACTTTGTTAAAATTCAAGATGCTTTCTCTCCTGGGAAGTGGACCACGGACGGACCTAGTCGAAAAAATCTTATTTATGATGCGGTTTGTTTGAAATACGGTATCTTGGTTCATCTCTACCCTTGTTAAAATTGAGTGGACCAAGGACCGACCTAGTCGAAAAAATCTTATTGATAATGTGATTTGCTTGAAATGCTGTACCATGGAGACTTTTGACTTTGTTAAAATGCAAGATACTTTCTCTTCCGGGAAGTTGACTAGGGACCGACCTATTCAAAAAATCTTCTTTATGATGCGGTTTGCTTGACATTCGGTACCTTAGTACATCTCTACCTTTGTTAAAATTTAGTGGACCAGGGACCGACCTAGTCGAAAAAATCTTATTGATAATGTGATTTGCTGGAAATGCTGTACCATGGTAGACTTTTGACTTTGTTAAAATTCACGATAATTTCTCTTCCGGGAAGTTGACCAGGGACCGACCTATTCAAAAAATCTTCTTTATGATGCGGTTTGCTTGACATTCGGTACCGTGGTACACCTCTACCTTTGTTAAAATTGAGTGGCCTAGGGACCTACCTAGTGGAAAAAGGCTTATTGATAATGTGATTTGCTTGAAATGCTGTACCTTGGTAGACTTTTGACTTTGTTAAAATGCAAGATACTTTCTCTTCCGGGAAGTTGACTAGGGGCCGACCTATTCGACCTCGTGGAAAAAGGCTTATTTATGATGTGATTTGCTTGAAATTCTGTGCCTTGGTAGACTTTTGACTTTGTTAAAATCCACGATACTTTCTCTTCCGGGAAGTTGACTAGGGACCGACCTATTCAAAAAAATCTTATTTATGATGCGGTTTGCTAGAAATACGGTACCTAGGTACATCTCTACCTTTGTTAAAATTGAGTGGACCAGGGACCGACCTAGTCGAAAAAATCTTATTTATGATGCGATTTGCTTGAAATTCGGTACCTTGGGAGACTGTTAAAATGCAAAATACTTTCTCGTCCGGGAAGTGGGCCAGTGACCGACCTATTCAAAAAATGTTTATTTATGATGCGGTTTGCTTGAAATTCGGTGCCTTGGTAGACCTCTACCTTTGTGAAAATTGAGAATATTTTGTTTTCCGTGAAGTGGACCAAGGATCGACCTATTCAAAAAAATCTTATTTATGATGCGGTTTGCTTGATACTCGGTACCTTGTTAGACATTTCACTTTGTTAAAATTCAAGATACTTCCTCTTCTGGGAAGTGGAACAGGTACCGACCTATTCAAAAAAATTGTATTTATCATGCGATTTGCTTGAAATTCGGTACCTTGCTAGACATTTCACTTTGTTAAAATTAAAGATACTTCCTCTTCTGGGAAGTGGAACGGTACCGACCTATTCAAAAAAAATTTATTTATAATGCGATTTGCTTGAAATACGGTACCTTGCTAGACATTTGACTTTGTTAAAATTTAGAATACCTTCTTTTTCGGGAAGTGGAGCAGGTACCGAGTTATTCAAAAAATTGTATTTATAATGCGATTTGCTTGAAATTCGGTACCTTTTTAGACATTTCACTTTGTTAAACTTCAAGATACTACCTCTTCTGGGAAGTGGAACAGGTACCGACCTATTCAAAAAAAATTGTATTTATAATGCGATTTGCTTAAAATTCGGTACCTTTGTTAAAATTAAAGATACTTTCTCTTCCGGGAAATTGACTGGGAACTGACCTATTCAAAAAAAACTTAATTATAATGCGGTTTGCTTGAAATTCGGTACCTTGGTAGACTTTAGACCTTGTTAAAATTCACGATACTTTCTCTTCCGGGAAGTTGACTATGGACTGTACTATTCAAAAAAATCTTTTTTATAATGCGGTTTGCTTGAAATTCGGTATCTTGGTTCATCTCTACCTTTGTTAAAATTTAGTGGACCAGGGACCGACCTAGTGGAAAAAGTCTTATTTATGATGTGATCTGCTTGAAATTCGGTACCTTGGTAGACCTTTCTTTTCTGTAAGACCTTTCACTTTGTTAAGATTCAAGATGCTTTCTCTTCTGGGAAGTGGACCACGGACGGACCTATTCAAACAAATCTTATTTATGATGCGGTTTGCTTGAAATTCGGTACCTTGGGAGACTTTGCTGAAATGCAAGATACTTTCTCTTCTGGGAAGTGGACCACGGACCGACCTATTCAAAAAAAGTTTACTTATGATGCGATTTGCTTGAAATTCGGTACCTTGGGAGACTTTTGACTTTGTTAAGATTTAGAATACCATCTTTTTCGGGAAGTGGAGCAGCTACCGACCTATTCAATAAAATTTTATTTATAATGCGATTTACTGGAAATTCGGTACCTTGTTAGACCTTTCACTTTGTTAAAATTCAAGATGCTTTCTCTTTTGGGAAGTGAACCACGGACCGACCTATTCAAACAAATTTTATTTATGATGCGAGTTGCTTGAAACTCGGTACCTTGGGAGACTTTGCTGAAATGCAAGATACTTTCTCTTCTGGGAAGTGGACGACGGACCGACCTATTCAAAAAATTTTACTTATGATGCGATTTGCTTGAAATTCGGTACCTTGGGAGACTTTTGACTTTGTTAAGACTTAGAATACCATCTTTTTCGGGAAGTGGAGCAGCTACCGACCTATTCAATAAAATTTTATTTATAATGCGATTTACTGGAAATTCGGTACCTTGTTAGACCTTTCACTTTGTTAAAATTCAAGATGCTTTCTCTTTTGGGAAGTGAACCACGGACCGCCCTATTCAAAAAAATCTTATTTATGATGCGAGTTGCTTGAAATTCGGTACCTTGGGAGACTTTGCTGAAATGCAAGATACTTTCTCTTCTGGGAAGTGGACCACGGACCGACCTATTCAAAAAAATTTTACTTATGATGCGATTTGCTTGAAATTCGGTACCATGGGAGACTTTTGACTTTGCTAAGATTTAGAATACCATCTTTTTCGGGAAGTGGAGCAGCTACCGACCTATTCAATAAAATTTTATTTATAATGCGATTTACTGGATATTCGGTACCTTGTTAGACCTTCTACTTTGTTAAAATTCCAGATGTTTTCTCTTTTGGGAAGTGGACCAGGGACCGACCTATTCAAAAAAAGTTTACTTATGATGCGATTTGCTTGAAATTCGGTACCTTGGGAGACTTTTGACTTTGTTAAGATTTAGAATACCATCTTTTTCGGGAAGTGGAGCAGCTACCGACCTATTCAATAAAATTTTATTTATAATGCGATTTACTGGAAATTCTGTACCTTGTTAGACTTTTGACTTTGTTAAAATTGAGTGGACCAAGGACCGTCTAGTGGAAAAAATCTTATTTATGATGCGATCTGCTTGAAATTCGGTAGCTTGGTAGACCTTTCTTTTCTGTTAGACCTTTCACTTTGTTAAAATTCAAGATGCTTTCTCTCTTGGGAAGTGGACCACGGACGGACCTATTCAAACAAATCTTATTTATGATGCGGTTTGCTTGAAATTCGGTACCTTCGGGGACTTTTGACCTTGTTAAAATTTAGAATACCATCTTTTTCGGGAAGTGGAGCAGGTACCGACCTATTCAATAAAATTTTATTTATAATGCGATTTACTGGAAATTCGGTACCTTGTTAGACCTTCCACTTTGTTAAAATTCCAGATGTTTTCTCTTTTGGGAAGTGAACCACGGACCGACCTATTCAAAAAAAGTTTACTTATGATGCGATTTGCTTGAAATTCGGTACCTTGGGAGACTTTTGACTTTGTTAAGATTTAGAATGCCATCTTTTTCGGGAAGTGGATCAGCTACCGACCTATTCAATAAAATTTTATTTATAATGCGATTTACTGGAAATTCTGTACCTTGTTAGACTTTTGACTTTGTTAAAATTGAGTGGACCAAGGACCGTCTAGTGGAAAAAATCTTATTTATGATGCGATCTGCTTGAAATTCGGTACCTTGGTAGACCTTTCTTTTCTGTTAGACCTTTCACTTTGTTAAAATTCAAGATGCTTTCTCTCCTGGGAAGTGGACCACCGACGGACCTAGTCGAAAAAATCTTATTTATGATGCGGTTTGTTTGAATACGGTATCTTGGTTCATCTCTACCCTTGTTAAAATTGAGTGGACCAAGGACCGACCTAGTCGAAAAAATCTTATTGATAATGTGATTTGCTTGAAATGCTGTACCATGGAGACTTTTGACTTTGTTAAAATGCAAGATACTTTCTCTTCCGGGAAGTTGACTAGGGACCGACCTATTCAAAAAATCTTCTTTATGATGCGGTTTGCTTGACATTCGGTACCTTAGTACATCTCTACCTTTGTTAAAATTTAGTGGACCAGGGACCGACCTAGTCGAAAAAATATTATTGATAATGTGATTTGCTTTAAATGCTGTACCATGGTAGACTTTTGACTTTGTTAAAATTCACGATACTTTCTCTTCCGGGAAGTTGACTAGGGACCGACCTATTCAAAAAATCTTCTTTATGATGCGGTTTTCTTGACATTCGGTACCGTGGTACACCTCTACCTTTGTTAAAATTGAGTGGCCCAGGGACCTACCTAGTGGAAAAAGGCTTATTGATAATGTGATTTGCTTGAAATGCTGTACCTTGGTGGACTTTTGACTTTGTTAAAATGCAAGATACTTTCTCTTCCGGGAAGTTGACTAGGGGCCGACCTATTCGACCTCGTGGAAAAAGGCTTATTTATGATGTGATTTGCTTGAAATTCTGTGCCTTGGTAGACTTTTGACTTTGTTAAAATCCACGATACTTTCTCTTCCGGGAAGTTGACTAGGGACCGACCTATTCAAGAAAATCTTATTTATGATGCGGTTTGCTAGAAATACGGTACCTAGGTACAACTCTACCTTTGTTAAAATTGAGTGGACCAGGGACCGACCTAGTCGAAAAAATCTTATTTATGATGCGATTTGCTTGAAATTCGGTACCTTGGGAGACTGTTAAAATGCAAAATACTTTCTCGTCCGGGAAGTGGACCAGTGACCGACCTATTCAAAAAATGTTTATTTATGATGCGGTTTGCTTGAAATTCGGTGCCTTGGTAGACCTCTACCTTTGTGAAAATTGAGAATATTTTGTTTTCCGTGAAGTGGACCAAGGATCGACCTATTCAAAAAAATCTTATTTATGATGCGGTTTGCTTGATACTCGGTACCTTGTTAGACATTTCACTTTGTTAAAATTCAAGATACTTCCTCTTCTGGGAAGTGGAACAGGTACCGACCTATTCAAAAAAATTGTATTTATCATGCGATTTGCTTGAAATTCGGTACCTTGCTAGACATTTCACTTTGTTAAAATTAAAGATACTTCCTCTTCTGGGAACTGGAACGGTACCGACCTATTCAAAAAAAATTTATTTATAATGCGATTTGCTTGAAATACGGTACCTTGCTAGACCTTTGACTTTGTTAAAATTTAGAATACCTTCTTTTTCGGGAAGTGGAGCAGGTACCGAGTTATTCAAAAAATTGTATTTATAATGCGATTTGCTTGAAATTCGGTACCTTTTTAGACATTTCACTTTGTTAAAATTCAAGATACTTCCTCTTCTGGGAAGTGGAACAGGTACCAACCTATTCAAAAAAAATTGTATTTATAATGCGATTTGCTTAAAATTCGGTACCTTGCTAGACATTTCACTTTGTTAAAATTAAAGATACTTTCTCTTCCGGGAAATTGACTGGGGACTGACCTATTCAAAAAAAACTTAATTATAATGCGGTTTGCTTGAAATTCGGTACCTTGGTAGACTTTAGACCTTGTTAAAATTCACGATACTTTCTCTTCCGGGAAGTTGACTATGGACTGACCTATTCAAAAAAATCTTTTTTATAATGCGGTTTGCTTGAAATTCGGTATCTTGGTTCATCTCTACCTTTGTTAAAATTTAGTGGACCAGGGACCGACCTAGTGGAAAAAGTCTTATTTATGATGTGATCTGCTTGAAATTCGGTACCTTGGTAGACCTTTCTTTTCTGTAAGACCTTTCACTTTGTTAAGATTCAAGATGGTTTCTCTTCTGGGAAGTGGACCACGGACGGACCTATTCAAACAAATCTTATTTATGATGCGGTTTGCTTGAAATTCGGTACCTTGGGAGACTTTGCTAAAATGCAAGATACTTTCTCTTCTGGGAAGTGGACCACGGACCGACCTATTCAAAAAAATTTTACTTATGATGCGATTTGCTTGAAATTCGGTACCTTGGGAGACTTTTGACTTTGTTAAGATTTAGAATACCATCTTTTTCGGGAAGTGGAGCAGCTACCGACCTATTCAATAAAATTTTATTTATAATGCGATTTACTGGAAATTCGGTACCTTGTTAGACCTTTCCCTTTGTTAAAATTCAAGATGCTTTCTCTTTTGGGAAGTGAACCACGGACCGACCTATTCAAACAAATTTTATTTATGATGCGAGTTGCTTGAAACTCGGTACCTTGGGAGACTTTGCTGAAATGCAAGATACTTTCTCTTCTGGGAAGTGGACCACGGACCGACCTATTCAAAAAATCTTACTTATGATGCGATTTGCTTGAAATTCGGTACCTTGGGAGACTTTTGACGTTGTTAAGATTTAGAATACCATCTTTTTCGGGAAGTGGAGCAGCTACCGACCTATTCAATAAAATTTTATTTATAATGCGATTTACTGGAAATTCGGTACCTTGTTAGACCTTTCACTTTGTTAAAATTCAAGATGCTTTCTCTTTTGGGAAGTGAACCACGGACCGACCTATTCAAACAAATTTTATTTATGATGCGAGTTGCTTGAAACTCGGTACCTTGGGAGACTTTGCTGAAATGCAAGATACTTTCTCTTCTGGGAAGTGGACCACGGACCGACCTATTCAAAAAAATCTTACTTATGATGCGATTTGCTTGAAATTCGGTACCTTGGGAGACTTTTGACTTTGCTAAGATTTAGAATACCATCTTTTTCGGGAAGTGGAGCAGCTACCGACCTATTCAATAAAATTTTATTTATAATGCGATTTACTGGAAATTCGGTACCTTGTTAGACCTTTCACTTTGTTAAAATTCAAGATGCTTTCTCTTTTGGGAAGTGAACCACGGACCGCCCTATTCAAAAAAATCTTATTTATGATGCGATTTGCTTGAAATTCGGTACCTTGGGAGACTTTTGACGTTGTTAAGATTTAGAATACCATCTTTTTCGGGAAGTGGAGCAGCTACCGACCTATTCAATAAAATTTTATTTATAATGCGATTTACTGGAAATTCGGTACCTTGTTAGACCTTTCACTTTGTTAAAATTCAAGATGCTTTCTCTTTTGGGAAGTGAACCACGGACCGCCCTATTCAAAAAAATCTTATTTATGATGCGAGTTGCTTGAAATTCGGTACCTTGGGAGACTTTGCTGAAATGCAAGATACTTTCTCTTCTGGGAAGTGGACCACGGACCGACCTATTCAAAAAAATTTTACTTATGATGCGATTTGCTTGAAATTCGGTACCATGGGAGACTTTTGACTTTGCTAAGATTTAGAATACCATCTTTTTCGGGAAGTGGAGCAGCTACCGACCTATTCAATAAAATTTTATTTATAATGCGATTTACTGGAAATTCGGTACCTTGTTAGACCTTCCACTTTGTTAAAATTCCAGATGGTTTCTCTTTTGGGAAGTGAACTACGGACCGACCTATTCAAAAAAAGTTTACTTATGATGCGATTTGCTTGAAATTCGGTACCTTGGGAGACTTTTGACTTTGCTAAGATTTAGAATACCATCTTTTTCGGGAAGTGGAGCAGCTACCGACCTATTCAATAAAATTTTATTTATAATGCGATTTACTGGAAATTCGGTACCTTGTTAGACCTTTCACTTTGTTAAAATTCAAGATGCTTTCTCTTTTGGGAAGTGAACCACGGACCGCCCTATTCAAAAAAATCTTATTTATGATGCGAGTTGCTTGAAACTCGGTACCTTGGGAGACTTTGCTGAAATGCAAGATACTTTCTCTTCTGGGAAGTGGACCACGGACCGACCTATTCAAAAAATCTTACTTATGATGCGATTTGCTTGAAATTCGGTACCTTGGGAGACTTTTGACGTTGTTAAGATTTAGAATACCATCTTTTTCGGGAAGTGGAGCAGCTACCGACCTATTCAATAAAATTTTATTTATAATGCGATTTACTGGAAATTCGGTACCTTGTTAGACCTTTCACTTTGCTGAAATGCAAGATACTTTCTCTTCTGGGAAGTGGACCACGGACCGACCTATTCAAAAAAATCTTATTTATGATGCGAGTTGCTTGAAATTCGGTACCTTGGGAGACTTTGCTGAAATGCAAGATACTTTCTCTTCTGGGAAGTGGACCAGGGACCGACCTATTCAAAAAAAGTTTACTTGTGATGCGATTTGCTTGAAATTCGGTACCTTCGGGGACTTTTGACCTTGTTAAAATTTAGAATACCATCTTTTTCGGGAAGTGGAGCAGGTACCGACCTATTCAATAAAATTTTATTTATAATGCGATTTACTGGAAATTCGGTACCTTGTTAGACCTTCCACTTTGTTAAAATTCCAGATGGTTTCTCTTTTGGGAAGTGAACTACGGACCGACCTATTCAAAAAAAGTTTACTTATGATGCGATTTGCTTGAAATTCGGTACCTTGGGAGACTTTTGACTTTGTTAAGATTTAGAATACCATCTTTTTCGGGAAGTGGAGCAGCTACCGACCTATTCAATAAAATTTTATTTATAATGCGATTTACTGGAAATTCTGTACCTTGTTAGACTTTTGACTTTGTTAAAATTGAGTGGACCAAGGACCGTCTAGTGGAAAAAATCTTATTTATGATGCGATCTGCTTGAAATTCGGTACCTTGGTAGACCTTTCTTTTCTGTTAGACCTTTCACTTTGTTAAAATTCAAGATGCTTTCTCTCCTGGGAAGTGGACCACGGACGGACCTAGTCGAAAAAATCTTATTTATGATGCGGTTTGTTTGAAATACGGTATCTTGGTTCATCTCTACCCTTGTTAAAATTGAGTGGACCAAGGACCGACCTAGTCGAAAAAATCTTATTGATAATGTGATTTGCTGGAAATGCTGTACCATGGTAGACTTTTGACTTTGTTAAAATTCACGATACTTTCTCTTCCGGGAAGTTGACAAGGGACCGACCTATTCAAAAAATCTTCTTTATGATGCGGTTTGCTTGACATTCGGTACCGTGGTACACCTCTACCTTTGTTAAAATTGAGTGGCCCAGGGACCTACCTAGTGGAAAAAGGCTTATTGATAATGTGATTTGCTTGAAATGCTGTACCTTGGTAGACTTTTGACTTTGTTAAAATGCAAGATACTTTCTCTTCCGGGAAGTTGACTAGGGGCCGACCTATTCGACCTCGTGGAAAAAGGCTTATTTATGATGTGATTTGCTTGAAATTCTGTGCCTTGGTAGACTTTTGACTTTGTTAAAATCCACGATACTTTCTCTTCCGGGAAAAAAAATCTTATTTATTCAAAAAAATTGTATTTATCATGCGATTTGCTTGAAATTCGGTACCTTGCTAGACATTTCACTTTGTTAAAATTAAAGATACTTCCTCTTCTGGGAAGTGGAACGGTACCGACCTATTCAAAAAAAATTTATTTATAATGCGATTTGCTTGAAATACGGTACCTTGCTAGACCTTTGACTTTGTTAAAATTTAGAATACCTTCTTTTTCGGGAAGTGGAGCAGGTACCGAGTTATTCAAAAAATTGTATTTATAATGCGATTTGCTTGAAATTCGGTACCTTTTTAGACATTTCACTTTGTTAAAATTAAAGATACTTTCTCTTCCGGGAAATTGACTGGGGACTGACCTATTCAAAAAAAACTTAATTATAATGCGGTTTGCTTGAAATTCGGTACCTTGGTAGGCTTTAGACCTTGTTAAAATTCACGATACTTTCTCTTCCGGGAAGCTGACTATGGACTGACCTATTCAAAAAAATCTTTTTTATAATGCGGTTTGCTTGAAATTCGGTATCTTGGTTCATCTCTACCTTTGTTAAAATTTAGTGGACCAGGGACCGACCTAGTGGAAAAAGTCTTATTTATGATGTGATCTGCTTGAAATTCGGTACCTTGGTAGACCTTTCTTTTCTGTAAGACCTTTCACTTTGTTAAGATTCAAGATGCTTTCTCTTCTGGGAAGTGGACCACGGACGGACCTATTCAAACAAATCTTATTTATGATGCGGTTTGCTTGAAATTCGGTACCTTGGGAGACTTTGCTGAAATGCAAGATACTTTCTCTTCTGGGAAGTGGACCACGGACCGAGCTATTCAAAAAAATTTTACTTATGATGCGATTTGCTTGAAATTCGGTACCTTGGGAGACTTTTGACTTTGTTAAGATTTAGAATACCATCTTTTTCGGGAAGTGGAGCAGCTACCGACCTATTCAATAAAATTTTATTTATAATGCGATTTACTGAAAATTCGGTACCTTGTTAGACCTTTCACTTTGTTAAAATTCAAGATGCTTTCTCTTTTGGGAAGTGAACCACGGACCGACCTATTCAAACAAATTTTATTTATGATGCGAGTTGCTTGAAACTCGGTACCTTGGGAGACTTTGCTGAAATGCAAGATACTTTCTCTTCTGGGAAGTGGACCACGGACCGACCTATTCAAAAAATTTTACTTATGATGCGATTTGCTTGAAATTCGGTACCTTGGGAGACTTTTGACTTTGTTAAGATTTAGAATACCATCTTTTTCGGGAAGTGGAGCAGCTACCGACCTATTCAATAAAATTTTATTTATAATGCGATTTACTGGAAATTCGGTACCTTGTTAGACCTTTCACTTTGTTAAAATTCAAGATGCTTTCGCTTTTGGGAAGTGAACCACGGACCGCCCTATTCAAAAAAATCTTATTTATGATGCGAGTTGCTTGAAATTCGGTACCTTGGGAGACTTTGCTGAAATGCAAGATACTTTCTCTTCTGGGAAGTGGACCACGGACCGACCTATTCAAAAAAATTTTACTTATGATGCGATTTGCTTGAAATTCGGTACCATGGGAGACTTTTGACTTTGCTAAGATTTAGAATACCATCTTTTTCGGGAAGTGGAGCAGCTACCGACCTATTCAATAAAATTTTATTTATAATGCGATTTACTGGAAATTCGGTACCTTGTTAGACCTTCCACTTTGTTAAAATTCCAGATGTTTTCTCTTTTGGGAAGTGGACCAGGGACCGACCTATTCAAAAAAAGTTTACTTATGATGCGATTTGCTTGAAATTCGGTACCTTCGGGGACTTTTGACCTTGTTAAAATTTAGAATACCATCTTTTTCGGGAAGTGGAGCAGGTACCGACCTATTCAATAAAATTTTATTTATAATGCGATTTACTGGAAATTCGGTACCTTGTTAGACCTTCCACTTTGTTAAAATTCCAGATGTTTTCTCTTTTGGGAAGTGAACCACGGACCGACCTATTCAAAAAAAGTTTACTTATGATGCGATTTGCTTGATATTCGGTACCTTGGGAGACTTTTGACTTTGTTAAGATTTAGAATACCATCTTTTTCGGGAAGTGGAGCAGCTACCGACCTATTCAATAAAATTTTATTTATAATGCGATTTACTGGAAATTCTGTACCTTGTTAGACTTTTGACTTTGTTAAAATTGAGTGGACCAAGGACCGTCTAGTGGAAAAAATCTTATTTATGATGCGATCTGCTTGAAATTCGGTACCTTGGTAGACCTTTCTTTTCTGTTAGACCTTTCACTTTGTTAAAATTCAAGATGCTTTCTCTCCTGGGAAGTGGACCACGGACGGACCTAGTCGAAAAAATCTTATTTATGATGCGGTTTGTTTGAAATACGGTATCTTGGTTCATCTCTACCCTTGTTAAAATTGAGTGGACCAAGGACCGACCTAGTCGAAAAAATCTTATTGATAATGTGATTTGCTTGAAATGCTGTACCATGGAGACTTTTGACTTTGTTAAAATGCAAGATACTTTCTCTTCCGGGAAGTTGACTAGGGACCGACCTATTAAAAAAATCTTCTTTATGATGCGGTTTGCTTGACATTCGGTACCTTACTACATCTCTACCTTTGTTAAAATTTAGTGGACCAGGGACCGACCTAGTCGAAAAAATCTTATTGATAATGTGATTTGCTGGAAATGCTGTACCATGGTAGACTTTTGACTTTGTTAAAATTCACGATACTTTCTCTTCCGGGAAGTTGACAAGGGACCGACCTATTCAAAAAATCTTCTTTATGATGCGGTTTGCTTGACATTCGGTACCGTGGTACACCTCTACCTTTGTTAAAATTGAGTGGCCCAGGGACCTACCTAGTGGAAAAAGGCTTATTGATAATGTGATTTGCTTGAAATGCTGTACCTTGGTAGACTTTTGACTTTGTTAAAATGCAAGATACTTTCTCTTCCGGGAAGTTGACTAGGGGCCGACCTATTCGACCTCGTGGAAAAAGGCTTATTTATGATGTGATTTGCTTGAAATTCTGTGCCTTGGTAGACTTTTGACTTTGTTAAAATCCACGATACTTTCTCTTCCGGGAAGTTGACTAGGGACCGACCTATTCAAAAAAATCTTATTTATGATGCGGTTTGCTAGAAATACGGTACCTAGGTACATCTCTACCTTTGTTAAAATTGAGTGGACCAGGGACCGACCTAGTCGAAAAAATCTTATTTATGATGCGATTTGCTTGAAATTCGGTACCTTGGGAGACTGTTAAAATGCAAAATACTTTCTCGTCCGGGAAGTGGGCCAGTGACCGACCTATTCAAAAAATGTTTATTTATGATGCGGTTTGCTTGAAATTCGGTGCCTTGGTAGACCTCTACCTTTGTGAAAATTGAGAATATTTTGTTTTCCGTGAAGTGGACCAAGGATCGACCTATTCAAAAAAATCTTATTTATGATGCGGTTTGCTTGAAATTCGGTACCTTGGTAGACTTTAGACCTTGTTAAAATTCACGATACTTTCTCTTCCGGGAAGTTGACTATGGACTGACCTATTCAAAAAAATCTTTTTTATAATGCGGTTTGCTTGAAATTCGGTATCTTGGTTCATCTCTACCTTTGTTAAAATTTAGTGGACCAGGGACCGACCTAGTGGAAAAAGTCTTATTTATGATGTGATCTGCTTGAAATTCGGTACCTTGGTAGACCTTTCTTTTCTGTAAGACCTTTCACTTTGTTAAGATTCAAGATGCTTTCTCTTCTGGGAAGTGGACCACGGACGGACCTATTCAAACAAATCTTATTTATGATGCGACTTGCTTGAAATTCGGTACCTTTGGAGACTTTTCTGAAATGCAAGATACTTTCTCTTCTGGGAAGTGGACCACGGACCGACCTATTCAAAAAAATTTTACTTATGATGCGATTTGCTTGAAATTCGGTACCTTGGGAGACTTTTGACTTTGTTAAGATTTAGAATACCATCTTTTTCGGGAAGTGGAGCAGCTACCGACCTATTCAATAAAATTTTATTTATAATGCGATTTACTGGAAATTCGGTACCTTGTTAGACCTTTCACTTTGTTAAAATTCAAGATGCTTTCTCTTTTGCGAAGTGAACCACGGACCGACCTATTCAAACAAATTTTATTTATGATGCGAGTTGCTTGAAACTCGGTACCTTGGGAGACTTTGCTGAAATGCAAGATACTTTCTCTTCTGGGAAGTGGACCACGGACCGACCTGTTCAAAAAATTTTACTTATGATGCGATTTGCTTGAAATTCGGTACCTTGGGAGACTTTTGACTTTGTTAAGATTTAGAATACCATCTTTTTCGGGAAGTGGAGCAGCTACCGACCTATTCAATAAAATTTTATTTATAATGCGATTTACTGGAAATTCGGTACCTTGTTAGACCTTTCACTTTGTTAAAATTCAAGATGCTTTCTCTTTTGGGAAGTGAACCACGGACCGCCCTATTCAAAAAAATCTTATTTATGATGCGAGTTGCTTGAAATTCGGTACCTTGGGAGACTTTGCTGAAATGCAAGATACTTTCTCTTCTGGGAAGTGGACCACGGACCGACCTATTCAAAAAAATTTTACTTATGATGCGATTTGCTTGAAATTCGGTACCATGGGAGACTTTTGACTTTGCTAAGATTTAGAATACCATCTTTTTCGGGAAGTGGAGCAGCTACCGACCTATTCAATAAAATTTTATTTATAATGCGATTTACTGGAAATTCGGTACCTTGTTAGACCTTCCACTTTGTTAAAATTCCAGATGTTTTCTCTTTTGGGAAGTGGACCAGGGACCGACCTATTCAAAAAAAGTTTACTTATGATGCGATTTGCTTGAAATTCGGTACCTTGGGAGACTTTTGACTTTGTTAAGATTTAGAATAAAATCTTTTTCGGGAAGTGGAGCAGCTACCGACCTATTCAATAAAATTTTATTTATAATGCGATTTACTGGAAATTCGGTACCTTGTTAGACCTTTCACTTTGTTAAAATTCAAGATGCTTTCTCTTTTGGGAAGTGAACCACGGACCGCCCTATTCAAAAAAATCTTATTTATGATGCGAGTTGCTTGAAATTCGGTACCTTGGGAGACTTTGCTGAAATGCAAGATACTTTCTCTTCTGGGAAGTGGACCACGGACCGACCTTTTCAAAAAAATTTTACTTATGATGCGATTTGCTTGAAATTCGGTACCATGGGAGACTTTTGACTTTGTTGAGATTTAGAATACCATCTTTTTCGGGAAGTGGAGCAGCTACCGACCTATTCAATAAAATTTTATTTATAATGCGATTTACTGGAAATTCTGTACCTTGTTAGACTTTTGACTTTGTTAAAATTGAGTGGACCAAGGACCGTCTAGTGGAAAAAATCTTATTTATGATGCGGTTTGCTTGAAATTCGGTACCTTCGGAGACTTTTGACCTTGTTAAAATTTAGAATACCATCTTTTTCGGGAAGTGGAGCAGGTACCGACCTATTCAATAAAATTTTATTTATAATGCGATTTAACTTTGTTAAAATTCAAGATGCTTTCTCTTTTGGGAAGTGAACCACGGACCGACCTACTCACAAACATTTTATTTCTGATGCGAGTTGCTTGAAATTCGGTACCTTGGGAGACGTTGCTGAAATGCAAGATACTTTCTCTTCTGGGAAGTGGACCACGGATCGACCTATTCAAAAAAATTTTATTTATAATGCGAGTTGCTTGAAATTCGGTACCTTGGGAGACTTTGTTGAAATGCAAGATACTTTCTCTTCTGGGAAGTGGACCACGGACCGACCTATTCAAAAAAATCTTACTTATGATGCGATTTGCTTGAAGTTCGGTGCCTTGGGAGACTTTTGACTTTGTTAAAATGCAAGATACTTTCTCTTCTGGGAACTGGACCAGGGACCGACCTATTCAAAAAAATCTTATTTATGATGCGGTTTGCTTGAAATTCGGTACCTTCGGAGACTTTTGACTTTGTTAAAATTTAGAATACCATCTCTTTCGGGAAGTGGAGCAGATACCGACCTATTCAATAAAATTTTATTTATAATGCGATTTACTGGAAATTCGGTACCTTGTTAGACCTTCCACTTTGTTAAAATTCCAGATGCTTTCTCTTTTGGGAAGTGGACCAGGGACCGACCTATTCAAAAAAAGTTTACTTATGATGCGATTTGCTTGAAATTCGGTACCTTGGGAGACTTTTGACTTTGTTAAGGTTTAGAATACCATCTTTTTCGGGAAGTGGAGCAGCCACCGACCTATTCAATAAAATTTTATTTATAATGCGATTTACTGGAAATTCGGTACCTTGTTAGACCTTTCACTTTGTTAAAATTCCAGATGCTTTCTCTTCTGGAGAGTGGACCACGGACCGACCTATTCAAAAAAATCTTACTTATGATGCGATTTGCTTGAAGTTCGGTGCCTTGGGAGACTTTTGACTTTGTTAAAATGCAAGATACTTTCTCTTCTGGGAACTGGACCAGGGACCGACCTATTCAAAAAAATCTTATTTATGAGGCGGTTTGCTTGAAATTCGGTACCTTAGTAGACTTTTGACTTTGTTAAAATTTAAAATACCTTCTTTTTCGTGAAGTGGAGCAGGTACCGACCTATTAAGAAAAATTGTATTAATAACCCGATTTGCTTGAAATTCGGAACTATGTTAGACCTTTCACTTTGTTAAAATTCAAGATACTTTCTCTTCTCGGAAGTGGACCACAGACCGACCTATTCAATAAAATTTTATTTATAATGCGATTTGCTGGAAATTCGGTACCTTGTTAGACCTTTCACTTTGTTCAAATGCAAGATGCTTTCTCTTTTGGGAAGTGAACCACGGACCGACCTTGAAATTCGGTACCTTGGGAGACTTTTGACTTTGTTAAAATTTAGAATACCTTCTTTTTCGGGAAGTGGAGCAGGTACCGACCTATTCAATAAAAATTTATTAATAACCCGATTTGCTTGAAATTCGGTACTGTGTTAGACTTTTCACTTTGTTAAAATTCAAGATACTTTCTCTTCTCGGAAGTGGACCACAGACCGACCTATTCAAAAAATTCTTATTTATGATGCGATTTGCTTGAAATTCGGTACCTTGGGAGACTTTTGACTTTGTTAAAATTTAGAATACCATCTTTTTCGGGGAGTAGAGCAGGTACCGACCTATTCAATAAAAATTTATTTATAATGCGATTTACTGGAAATTCGGTACTTTGTTAGACCCTTCACTTTGTTGAAATGCAAGATACTTGCTCTTCTGGGAAGTGGTTCACGGACCGACCTATTCAAAAAATTCTTATTTATGATGCGATTTGCTTGAAATTCGGTACCTTGGGAGACTTTGTTGAAATGCAAAATACTTTCTCTTTTGGGAAGTGAACCACGGACCGACCTATTCAAAAAAATTTTATTTATGATGCGATTTGCTTGAAATTCGGTACTTTGCTAGACGTTTGACTTTGTTAAAATTTAGAATACCATCTTTTTCGGGGAGTAGAGCAGGTACCGACCTATTCAATAAAAATTTATTAATAACCCGATTTGCTTGAAATTCGGTACTGTGTTAGACTTTTCACTTTGTTAAAATTCAAGATACTTTCTCTTCTCGGAAGTGGACCACAGACCGACCTATTCAAAAAATTCTTATTTATGATGCGATTTGCTTGAAATTCGGTACCTTGGGGGACTTTTGACTTTGTAAAATGCAAGATACTTTCCAGTCCGGGAAGTTGACCAGGGACCGACCTATTTAAGAAAATCTTATTTATGATGCGACTTGCTTGAAATTCGGTACCTTGGGAGACTTTGTTAAATTGCAAGATGCTTTCTCTTCCGGGAAGTGGACCAGGGACCGACCTATTAAAACAAATTTTATTTATGATGCGGTTTTCTTGAAATTCGGTACCTTGGTAGACCTCTACCTTACTTAAAATTTAGAATATTTTGTTTGCCGGGAAGTGTACCAGGGACTGACCTATTCAAACAAATCTTATTTATGATGTGATTTGTTTGAAATTCGGTACCTTGGTAGACCTTTCACTGTGTCAAAATTCAAGATACTTCCTCTTCTGGGAAGTGGACCACGGACCGACCTATTCAAACAAAATTTATTTATGAGGAGATTTGCTTGAATTACGATATCTTGGCAGACCTTTCCCTTTGGTAAAATTTAGAATACTTTTCTTTTCTGAAAGTGGACTAGAAACCGACCTACTCAAAAAAATCGTATTTATAATGCGATTTACTTGAAATACGGTACCTTGGTAGACCATTCCCTTTGTTACAATTTAGAATACTTTTCTTTTCGGAAAGTGGACCAGGAACCGACCTATTCAAAAAAAATCGTATTTATAAAGCGATTGGCTTCAAATTCGGTAACTTGGTTCACCTCCATCTTTGTTAAAATTGAGAATATTTTGTTTTCCGGGAAGTGGACCAGGGGCCGACCTAGTCGAAAAAATCTTATTTATGATGCGATTTGCTTGAAATTCGGTACCTTGGTAGACTTTTGACTTTGCTAAAATTGAGTGGACCAGGGACCGACCTAGTCGAAAAAATCTTATTTATGATGGGATTTGCTTGAAATTCTGTACCTTGGTAGACTTTTGACTTTGCTAAAATTGAGTGGACCAGGGACCGACCTAGTAGAAAAAATCTTATTTATGATCCGATTTGCTGCAAATACGATATCTTGGCAGACCTTTCCCTTTGGTAAAATTTAGAATACTTTTCTTTTCTGAAAGTGGACTAGAAACCGACCTACTCAAAAAAATCGTATTTATAATGCGATTTACTTGAAATGCGGTACCTTGGTAGACCATTCCCTTTGTTACAATTTAGAATACTTTTCTTTTCGGAAAGTGGACCAGGAACCGACCTATTCAAAAAAAATCGTATTTATAAAGCGATTGGCTTCAAATTCGGTATCTTGGTTCACCTCCATCTTTGTTAAAATTGAGAATATTTTGTTTTCCGGGAAGTGGACCAGGGGCCGACCTAGTCGAAAAAATCTTATTTATGATGCGATTTCCTTGAAATTCGGTAACTTGGTAGACTTTTGACTTTGTTAAAATTCAAGATACTTTCTCTTCTGGGAAGTGGACCAGGGACCGATCTAGTCGAAAAAATCTTATTTACGATGAGAGTTGCTTGAAATTCGGTACCTTGGTAGACTTTTGACTTTGTTTCAATTCAAGAGTTGAATCTTTGTTAAAATTAAGAATATTTTGTTTTCCGGGAAATGGGTCAGGTAAAAAATCTTATTTATGATGCGATTTGTTTGATTGTTTGGTACACCTCTGCCCTTTTTAAAGTCCAAGAGACTTTCGCTTCTGGGAGTTGGACCACGGACCGACCTATTCAAACGAATTTTATTTATGCGATTTGCTTGAATTCGGTACCTTGGTAGACTTTTGACTTTGTTAAACGGCAATACCTATTCAAAAAAATTTTATTTATGATGCGATTTGCTTGAAATTCTGTACCGTGATAGAACTATGCATTTGCTAAAGTTGAGAAAATTTTGTTTTCCGGGAAATGGGTCAGGTACCGACCTATTCAAAAAAATCTTATTTATGATGCGATTTGTTTGATTGTTTGGTACACCTCTGCCCTTTTTAAAATCCAAGAGACTTTCGCTTCTGGGAATTGGACCACGGACCGACATATTCAAACAAATTTTATTTATGATGCGATTTGCTTGAAATTCGATATCTTGGCAGACCTTTCCCTTTGGTAAAATTTAGAATACTTTTCTTTCCCGGAAGTGGACTAGGAACCGACCTATTCAAAAAAAATCTTATTTATAATACGATTGGCTTGAAATTCGGTACCTTGGTAGACATCTTCTTTGTTAAAATTTAGAATACTTTTCTTTTCGGGAAGTGGACTAGAGACCGACCTACTCAAGAAAATATTATTTATAATGCGATTTGCTTGGAATACGGTACCTTGGTAGACCTCTGCCTTTGGCAAAATTTAAAATACCTTCTTCTTCGGGAAGTGGATCAGGTACCGAACTATTCAAAAAATCTTATTTATAATGCGATTGGCTTGAAATTCGGTACCTTGGTTCACCTCCATGTTTGTTAAAATTGAGAATATTTTGTTTTCCGGGAAGTGGACCAGGGAGCGACCTATTCAAAAAAATCTTATTTATAATGCGATTCGCTTGAAATTCGGTACATTGGTTCACCTCCATATTTGTTAAAATTGAGAATATTTTGTTTTTCGGGAAGTGGACCAGGGAGCGATCTAGTCGAAAAAATCTTATTTATGACGAGATTTGCTTGAAATTAGGTACCTTGATAGAACTATGCATTTGCTAAAGTTGAGAAAATTTTGTTTTCCGGGAAATGGGTCAGGTACCGACCTATTCAAAAAAATCTTATTTATGATGCGATTTGTTTGATTGTTTGGTACACCTCTGCCCTTTTTAAAATCCAAGAGACTTTCGCTTCTGGGAATTGGACCACGGACCGACATATTCAAACAAATTTTATTTATGATGCGATTTGCTTGAAATTCGATATCTTGGCAGACCTTTCCCTTTGGTAAAATTTAGAATACTTTTCTTTCCCGGAAGTGGACTAGGAACCGACCTATTCAAAAAAAATCTTATTTATAATACGATTGGCTTGAAATTCGGTACCTTGGTAGACATCTTCTTTGTTAAAATTTAGAATACTTTTCTTTTCGGGAAGTGGACTAGAGACCGACCTACTCAAGAAAATATTATTTATAATGCGATTTGCTTGGAATACGGTACCTTGGTAGACCTCTGCCTTTGGCAAAATTTAAAATACCTTCTTCTTCGGGAAGTGGATCAGGTACCGAACTATTCAAAAAATCTTATTTATAATGCGATTGGCTTGAAATTCGGTACCTTGGTTCACCTCCATGTTTGTTAAAATTGAGAATATTTTGTTTTCCGGGAAGTGGACCAGGGAGCGACCTATTCAAAAAAATCTTATTTATAATGCGATTCGCTTGAAATTCGGTACATTGGTTCACCTCCATATTTGTTAAAATTGAGAATATTTTGTTTTTCGGGAAGTGGACCAGGGAGCGATCTAGTCGAAAAAATCTTATTTATGACGAGATTTGCTTGAAATTAGGTACCTTGATAGAACTATGCATTTGCTAAAGTTGAGAAAATTTTGTTTTCCGGGAAATGGGTCAGGTACCGACCTATTCTAAAAAATCTTATTTATGATGCGATTTGTTTGATTGTTTGGTACACCTCTGTCCTTTTTAAAATCCAAGAGACTTTGGCTTCTGAGTATTGGACCACGGACCGACCTATTCAAACAAATTTTATTTATGCTGCGATTCGCTTGAAATTCGATATCTTAGCAGACCTTTCCCTTTGCTAAAATTTAGAATACTTTTCTTTTCGGGAAGTCGCCCAGGGACCAACCTATTCAAAAAAATCTTATTTATGATGAGATTTGCTTGAAATTCGGTATCTTGGAGGACATCTACCTTTGTTTAAATTTAGAATACTTTTCTTTTCGGGAAGTGGACTAGGGACCGACCTACTCAACAAAATCTTATTTATAATGCGATTTGCTTGGAATACGGTCCCTTGGTAGACCTCTGCCTCTGGTAAAATTTAGAATACCTTCTTCTTCGGGAAGTGGATCAGGTACCGAACTATTCGAAAAATCTTATTTATAATGCGATTTGCTTGAAATTCGATATCTTGGCAGACTTTTGACTTTGTTAAAATTCAAGATGCTTTCTCTTCTGGGAAGTGGACCAGGGACCGATATAGTCGAAAAAATCTTATTTATGATGCGATTTGTTTGATTGTTTGGTACACCTCTGCCCTTTTTAAAATCCAAGAGACTTTCGCTTCTGGGAATTGGACCACGGACCGACCTATTCAAACAAATTTTATTTATGCTGCGATTCGCTTGTAATTCGATATCTTGGCAGACCTTTCCCTTTGCTAAAATTTAGAATACTTTTCTTTTCGGGAAGTCGCCCAGGGACCAACCTATTCAAAAAAATCTTATTTATGATGAGATTTGCTTGAAATTTGGTACCTTGGAGGACATCTACATTTGTTTAAATTTAGAATACTTTTCTTTTCGGGAAGTGGACTAGGGACCGACCTACTCAAAAAAATCTTATTTATAAAGCGATTTGCTTGGAATACGGTCCCTTGGTAGACATCTGCCTCTGGTAAAATTAAGAATACCTTCTTCTTCGGGAAGTGGATCAGGTACCGAACTATTCGAAAAATCTTATTTATAATGCGATTTGCTTGAAATTCGATATCTTGGCAGACTTTTGACTTTGTTAAAATTCAAGATGCTTTCTCTTCTGGGAAGTGGACCAGGGACCGATATAGTCGAAAAAATCTTATTTGTGATGCGATTTGTTTGATTGTTTGGTACACCTCTGCCCTTTTTAAAATCCAAGAGACTTTCGCTTCTGGGAATTGGACCACGGACCGACCTATTCAAACAAATTTTATTTATGCTGCGATTCGCTTGAAATTCGATATCTTGGCAGACCTTTCCCTTTGCTAAAATTTAGAATACTTTTCTTTTCGGGAAGTCGCCCAGGGACCAACCTATTCAAAAAATCTTATTTATGATGAGATTTGCTTGAAATTCGGTACCTTGGAGGACATCTACCTTTGTTTAAAATTAGAATACTTTTCTTTTGGGGAAGTGGACTAGGGACCGACCTACTCAAAAAAATCTTATTTATAATGCGATTTGCTTGGAATACGGTCCCTTGGTAGACCTCTGCCTCTGGTAAAATTTAGAATACCTTCTTGTTCGGGAAGTGGATCAGGTACCGAACTATTCGAAAAATCTTATTTATAATGCGATTTGCTTGAAATTCGATATCTTGGCAGACTTTTGACTTTGTTAAAATTCAAGATGCTTTCTCTTCTGGGAAGTGGACCAGGGACCGATATAGTCGAAAAAATCTTATTTATGATGCGATTTGTTTGATTGTTTGGTACACCTCTGCCCTTTTTAAAATCCAAGAGACTTTCGCTTCTGGGAATTGGACCACGGACCGACCTATTCAAACAAATTTTATTTATGATGCGATTTGCTTGAATTCGGTACCTTGGTTCACCTCCATCTTTGTTAAAATTGAGAATATTTTGTTTTCCGGGAAGTGGACCAGGGACCGACCTAGTCGAAAAAATCGTATTTATCTTATAATAGGGTTTGCTTGAAATTCGGTAACTTGGTAGACCTATGCCTTTTTTTAAATTCGAGAGACGTTTTCATGTGGGAATTGGACCACGGACCGACCTATTCAAACAAATTTTATTTATGCTGCGATTCGCTTGAAATTCGATATCTTGGCAGACCTTTCCCTTTGCTAAAATTTAGAATACTTTTCTTTTCGGGAAGTCGCCCAGGGACCAACCTATTCAAAAAATCTTATTTATGATGAGATTTGCTTGAAATTCGGTACCTTGGAGGACATCTACCTTTGTTTAAAATTAGAATACTTTTCTTTTCGGGAAGTGGACTAGGGACCGACCTACTCAAAAAAATCTTATTTATAATGCGATTTGCTTGGAATACGGTCCCTTGGTAGACCTCTGCCTCTGGTAAAATTTAGAATACCTTCTTGTTCGGGAAGTGGATCAGGTACCGAACTATTCGAAAAATCTTATTTATAATGCGATTTGCTTGAAATTCGATATCTTGGCAGACTTTTGACTTTGTTAAAATTCAAGATGCTTTCTCTTCTGGGAAGTGGACCAGGGACCGATATAGTCGAAAAAATCTTATTTATGATGCGATTTGTTTGATTGTTTGGTACACCTCTGCCCTTTTTAAAATCCAAGAGACTTTCGCTTCTGGGAATTGGACCACGGACCGACCTATTCAAACAAATTTTATTTATGATGCGATTTGCTTGAATTCGGTACCTTGGTTCACCTCCATCTTTGTTAAAATTGAGAATATTTTGTTTTCCGGGAAGTGGACCAGGGACCGCCCTAGTCGAAAAAATCGTATTTATCTTATAATAGGGTTTGCTTGAAATTCGGTAACTTGGTAGACCTATGCCTTTTTTTAAATTCGAGAGACGTTTTCATGTGGGAAGTGGACCACGACCGACCTATTCAAAAAAAATCTTATTTATGACGCAACTTGCTTGAAATTCGGTACCTTGGTAGACATCTACCTTTGTTAAAATTTAGAATACTTTTCTTTTCGGGAGGTGGACCAGGGACCGACCTACTCAAAAAAATCTTATTTATAATGCGATTTGATTGGAATACGGTACCTTGGTAGGCCTCTGCTTTTGGTAAAATTTAAAATACCTTCTTCTTCGGGAAGAGGATCAGGTACCGAACTATTCAAAAAATCTTATTTATAATGCGATTTGCTTGAAATTCGATATATTGGCAGACCTTTCCCTTTGTTAAAATTTAGAATACTTTTCTTTTCGGAAAGTGGACCAGGAACCGACCCATTCAAAAAAAATCTTATTTATAATGCGATTGGCTTGAAATTCGGTACCTTGGTTCACCTCCATCTTTGTTAAAATTGAGAATATTTTGTTTTCCGGGAAGTGGACCAGGGACCGACCTAGTCGAAAAAATCGTATTTATCTTATAATAGGGTTTGCTTGAAATTCGGTAACTTGGTAGACCTATGCCTTTTTTTAAATTCGAGAGACGTTTTCATGTGGGAAGTGGACCACGACCGACCTATTCAAAAAAAATCTTATTTATGACGCAACTTGCTTGAAATTCGGTACCTTGGTAGACATCTACCTTTGTTAAAATTTAGAATACTTTTCTTTTCGGAAAGTGGACCAGGAACCGACCCATTAAAAAAAAATCTTATTTATAATGCGATTGGCTTGAAATTCGGTACCTTGGTTCACCTCCATCTTTGTTAAAATTGAGAATATTTTGTTTTCCGGGAAGTGGACCAGGGACCGACCTAGTCGAAAAAATCGTATTTATCTTATAATAGGGTTTGCTTGAAATTCGGTAACTTGGTAGACCTATGCCTTTTTTTAAATTCGAGAGACGTTTTCATGTGGGAAGTGGACCACGACCGACCTATTCAAAAAAAATCTTATTTATGACGCAACTTGCTTGAAATTCGGTACCTTGGTAGACATCTACCTTTGTTAAAATTTAGAATACTTTTCTTTTCGGGAGGTGGACCAGGGACCGACCTACTCAAAAAAATCTTATTTATAATGCGATTTGATTGGAATACGGTACCTTGGTAGGCCTCTGCTTTTGGTAAAATTTAAAATACCTTCTTCTTCGGGAAGAGGATCAGGTACCGAACTATTCAAAAAATCTTATTTATAATGCGATTTGCTTGAAATTCGATATATTGGCAGACCTTTCCCTTTGTTAAAATTTAGAATACTTTTCTTTTCGGAAAGTGGACCAGGAACCGACCCATTCAAAAAAAATCTTATTTATAATGCGATTGGCTTGAAATTCGGTACCTTGGTTCACCTCCATCTTTGTTAAAATTGAGAATATTTTGTTTTCCGGGAAGTGGACCAGGGACCGACCTAGTCGAAAAAATCGTATTTATCTTATAATAGGGTTTGCTTGAAATTCGGTAACTTGGTAGACCTATGCCTTTTTTTAAATTCGAGAGACGTTTTCATGTGGGAAGTGGACCACGACCGACCTATTCAAAAAAAATCTTATTTATGATGCAACTTGCTTGAAATTCGGTACCTTGGTAGACATCTACCTTTGTTAAAATTTAGAATACTTTTCTTTTCGGGAAGTGGACTAGGGACCGACCTACTCAAGAAAATCTTATTTATAATGCGATTTGATTGGAATACGGTACCTTGGTAGGCCTCTGCTTTTGGTAAAATTTAAAATACCTTCTTCTTCGGGAAGAGGATCAGGTACCGAACTATTCAAAAAATCTTATTTATAATGCGATTTGCTTGAAATTCGATATATTGGCAGACCTTTCCCTTTGTTAAAATTTAGAATACTTTTCTTTTCGGAAAGTGGACCAGGAACCGACCCATTCAAAAAAAATCTTATTTATAATGCGATTGGCTTGAAATTCGGTACCTTGGTTCACCTCCATCTTTGTTAAAATTGAGAGTATTTTGTTTTCCGGGAAGTGGACCAGGGACCGATCTAGTCGAAAAAATCTTATTTATGACGAGATTTGCTTGAAATTCGGTACCTTGATAGAACTATGCATTTGCTAAAGTTGAGAAAATTTTGTTTTCCGGGAAATGGGTCAGGTACCGACCTATTCTAAAAAATCTTATTTATGATGCGATTTGATTGATTGTTTGGTACACCTCTGTCCTTTTTAAAATCCAAGAGACTTTGGCTTCTGAGAATTGGACCACGGACCGACCTATTCAAACAAATTTTATTTATGCTGCGATTCGCTTGAAATTCGATATCTTAGCAGACCTTTCCCTTTGCTAAAATTTAGAATATTTTTCTTTTCGGGAAGTCGCCCAGGGACCAACCTATTCAAAAAAATCTTATTTATGATGAGATCTGCTTGAAATTCGGTAACTTGGAGGACATCTACCTTTGTTTAAATTTAGAATACTTTTCTTTTCGGGAAGTGGACTAGGGACCGACCTACTCAAAAAAATCTTATTTATAATGCGATTTGCTTGGAATACGGTCCCTTGGTAGACCTCTGGCTCTGGTAAAATTTAGAATACCTTCTTCTTCGGGAAGTGGAACAGGTACCGAACTATTCGAAAAATCTTATTTATAATGCGATTTGCTTGAAATTCGATATCTTGGCAGACTTTTGACTTTGTTAAAATTCAAGATGCTTTCTCTTCTGGGAAGTGGACCAGCGACCGATATAGTCGAAAAAATCTTATTTATGATGCGATTTGTTTGATTGTTTGGTACACCTCTGCCCTTTTTACCTAACCGACCTATTCAAACAAATTTTATTTATGCTGCGATTCGCTTGAAATTCGATATTTTGGCAGACCTTTCCCTTTGCTAAAATTTAGAATACTTTTCTTTTCGGGAAGTCGCCCAGGGACCAACCTATTCAAAAAAATCTTATTTATGATGAGATTTGCTTGAAATTCGGTACCTTGGAGGACATCTACCTTTGTTTAAATTTAGAATACTTTTCTTTTCGGAAAGTGGACTAGGGACCGACCTACTCAAAAAAATCTTATTTATAATACGATTTGCTTGGAATACGGTCCCTTGGTAGACCTCTGCCTCTGGTAAAATTTAGAATACCTTCTTCTTCGGGAAGTGGATCAGGTACCGAACTATTCGAAAAATCTTATTTATAATGCGATTTGCTTGAAATTCGATATCTTGGCAGACTTTTGACTTGGTTAAAATTCAAGATGCTTTCTCTTCTGGGAAGTGGACCAGGGACCGATATAGTTGAAAAAATCTTATTTATGATGCGATTTGTTTGATTGTTTGGTACACCTCTGCCCTTTTTAAAATCCAAGAGACTTTCGCTTCTGGGAATTGGACCACGGACCGACCTATTCAAACAAATTTTATTTATGATGCGATTTGCTTGAATTCGGTACCTTGGTTCACCTCCATCTTTGTTAAAATTGAGAATATTTTGTTTTCCGGGAAGTGGACCAGGGACCGACCTAGTCGAAAAAATCTTAGTTATGATGCGATTTCCTTGAAATTCGGTACCTTGGTAGACTTTTGACTTTGTTAAAATTCAAGAGACTTTCTCTTCTGGGAAGTGGACCAGGGACCGATCTAGTCGCAAAAATCTTATTTATGATGAGATTTGCTTGAAATTCGATATCTTGGCAGACCTTTCCCTTTGTTAAAATTTAGAATACATTTCTTTTCGGGAAATCGCCCAGGGACCAACCCATTCAAAAAAATCTTATTTATGATGAGATTCGCTTGAAATTCGGTAGCTTCGTGGATATCTACCTTTGTTAAAATTTAGAATACTTTTCTTTTCGGGAAGTGGACGAGGGACCGACCTACTCAAAAAAATCTTATTTATAATGCGATTTGATTGGAATACGGTACCTTGGTAGACCTCTGCCTTTGGTAAAATTTAGAATACCTTCTTCTTCGGGAAGTGGATCAGGTACCGAACTATTCAAAAAATCTAATTTATAATGCGATTTGCTTGAAATTCGATATATTGGCAGACCTTTCCCTTTGTTAAAATTTAGAATACTTTTCTTTTCGGAAAGTGGACCAGGAACCGACCCATTCAAAAGAAATCTTATTTATGATGAGATTTGCTTGAAATTCGGTACCTTCGTGGATATCTACCTTTGTTAAAATTTAGAATACTTTTCTTTTCGGGAAGTGGACTATGGACCGACCTACTCAAAAAAATCTTATTTATAATGCGATTTGATTGGAATACGGTACCTTGGTAGACATCTACCTTTGTTAAAATTTAGAATACTTTTCTTTTCGGGAAGTGGACCAGGGACCGACCTACTCAAAAAAATCTTATTTATAATGCGATTTGATTGGAATACGGTACCTTGGTAGGCCTCTGCTTTTGGTAAAATTTAAAATATCTTCTTCTTCGGGAAGAGGATCAGGTACCGAACTATTCAAAAAATCTTATTTATAATGCGATTTGCTTGAAATTCGATATATTGGCAGACCTTTCCCTTTGTTAAAATTTAGAATACTTTTCTTTTCGGAAAGTGGACCAGGAACCGACCCATTCAAAAAAAATCTTATTTATAATGCGATTGGCTTGAAATTCGGTACCTTGGTTCACCTCCATCTTTGTTAAAATTGAGAATATTTTGTTTTCCGGGAAGTGGACCAGGGACCGACCTAGTCGAAAAAATCGTATTTATCTTATAATAGGGTTTGCTTGAAATTCGGTAACTTGGTAGACCTATGCCTTTTTTTAAATTCGAGAGACGTTTTCATGTGGGAAGTGGACCACGACCGACCTATTCAAAAAAAATCTTATTTATGATGCAACTTGCTTGAAATTCGGTACCTTGGTAGACATCTACCTTTGTTAAAATTTAGAATACTTTTCTTTTCGGGAAGTGGACTAGGGACCGACCTACTCAAGAAAATCTTATTTATAATGCGATTTGCTTGGAATACGGTACCTTGGTAGACCTCTGCCTTTGGTAAAATTTAAAATACCTTCTTCTTCGTCAAGTGGATCAGGTAAAGAACTATTCAAAAAATCTTATTTATGATGCGATTTGTTTGATTGTTTGGTACACCTCTGCCCTTTTTAAAATCCAAGAGACTTTCGCTTCTGGGAATTGGACCACGGACCGACCTATTCAAACAAATTTTATTTATGCTGCGATTCGCTTGAAATTCGATATCTTGGCAGACCTTTCCCTTTGCTAAAATTTAGAATACTTTTCTTTTCGGGAAGTCGCCCAGGGACCAACCTATTCAAAAAATTCTTATTTATGATGAGATTTGCTTGAAATTCGGTACCTTGGAGGACATCTACCTTTGTTTAAATTTAGAATACTTTTCTTTTCGGGAAGTGGACTAGGGACCGACCTACTCAAAAAAATCTTATTTATAATGCGATTTGCTTGGAATACGGTCCCTTGGTAGACCTCTGCCTCTGGTAAAATTAAGAATACCTTCTTCTTCGGGAAGTGGATCAGGTACCGAACTATTCGAAAAATCTTATTTATAATGCGATTTGCTTGAAATTCGATATCTTGGCAGACTTTTGACTTTGTTAAAATTCAAGATGCTTTCTCTTCTGGGAAGTGGACCAGGGACCGATATAGTCGAAAAAATCTTATTTCTGATGCGATTTGTTTGATTGTTTGGTACACCTCTGCCCTTTTTAAAATCCAAGAGACTTTCGCTTCTGGGAATTGGACCACGGACCGACCTATTCAAACAAATTTTATTTATGCTGCGATTCGCTTGAAATTCGATATCTTGGCAGACCTTTCCCTTTGCTAAAATTTAGAATACTTTTCTTTTCGGGAAGTCGCCCAGGGACCAACCTATTCAAAAAAATCTTATTTATGATGAGATTTGCTTGAAATTCGGTACCTTGGAGGACATCTACCTTTGTTTAAATTTAGAATACTTTTCTTTTCGGGAAGTGGACTAGGGACCGACCTACTCAAAAAAATCTTATTTATAAAGCGATTTGCTTGGAATACGGTCCCTTGGTAGACCTCTGCCTCTGGTAAAATTTAGTATACCTTCTTCTTCGGGAAGTGGATCAGGTACCGAACTATTCGAAAAATCTTATTTATAATGCGATTTGCTTGAAATTCGATATCTTGGCAGACTTTTGACTTTGTTAAAATTCAAGATGCTTTCTCTTCTGGGAAGTGGACCAGGGACCGATATAGTCGAAAAAATCTTATTTATGATGCGATTTGTTTGATTGTTTGGTACACCTCTGCCCTTTTTACCTAACCGACCTATTCAAACAAATTTTATTTATGCTGCGATTCGCTTGAAATTCGATATTTTGGCAGACCTTTCCCTTTGCTAAAATTTAGAATACTTTTCTTTTCGGGAAGTCGCCCAGGGACCAACCTATTCAAAAAAATCTTATTTATGATGAGATTTGCTTGAAATTCGGTACCTTGGAGGACATCTACCTTTGTTTAAATTTAGAATACTTTTCTTTTCGGGAAGTGGACTAGGGACCGACCTACTCAAAAAAATCTTATTTATAATACGATTTGCTTGGAATACGGTCCCTTGGTAGACCTCTGCCTCTGGTAAAATTTAGAATACCTTCTTCTTCGGGAAGTGGATCAGGTACCGAACTATTCGAAAAATCTTATTTATAATGCGATTTGCTTGAAATTCGATATCTTGGCAGACTTTTGACTTGGTTAAAATTCAAGATGCTTTCTCTTCTGGGAAGTGGACCAGGGACCGATATAGTTGAAAAAATCTTATTTATGATGCGATTTGTTTGATTGTTTGGTACACCTCTGCCCTTTTTAAAATCCAAGAGACTTTCGCTTCTGGGAATTGGACCACGGACCGACCTATTCAAACAAATTTTATTTATGATGCGATTTGCTTGAATTCGGTACCTTGGTTCACCTCCATCTTTGTTAAAATTGAGAATATTTTGTTTTCCGGGAAGTGGACCAGGGACCGACCTAGTCGAAAAAATCTTAGTTATGATGCGATTTCCTTGAAATTCGGTACCTTGGTAGACTTTTGACTTTGTTAAAATTCAAGAGACTTTCTCTTCTGGGAAGTGGACCAGGGACCGATCTAGTCGCAAAAATCTTATTTATGATGAGATTTGCTTGAAATTCGATATCTTGGCAGACCTTTCCCTTTGTTAAAATTTAGAATACATTTCTTTTCGGGAAATCGCCCAGGGACCAACCCATTCAAAAAAATCTTATTTATGATGAGATTCGCTTGAAATTCGGTAGCTTCGTGGATATCTACCTTTGTTAAAATTTAGAATACTTTTCTTTTCGGGAAGTGGACGAGGGACCGACCTACTCAAAAAAATCTTATTTATAATGCGATTTGATTGGAATACGGTACCTTGGTAGACCTCTGCCTTTGGTAAAATTTAGAATACCTTCTTCTTCGGGAAGTGGATCAGGTACCGAACTATTCAAAAAATCTAATTTATAATGCGATTTGCTTGAAATTCGATATATTGGCAGACCTTTCCCTTTGTTAAAATTTAGAATACTTTTCTTTTCGGAAAGTGGACCAGGAACCGACCCATTCAAAAGAAATCTTATTTATGATGAGATTTGCTTGAAATTCGGTACCTTCGTGGATATCTACCTTTGTTAAAATTTAGAATACTTTTCTTTTCGGGAAGTGGACTATGGACCGACCTACTCAAAAAAATCTTATTTATAATGCGATTTGATTGGAATACGGTACCTTGGTAGACATCTACCTTTGTTAAAATTTAGAATACTTTTCTTTTCGGGAAGTGGACCAGGGACCGACCTACTCAAAAAAATCTTATTTATAATGCGATTTGATTGGAATACGGTACCTTGGTAGGCCTCTGCTTTTGGTAAAATTTAAAATATCTTCTTCTTCGGGAAGAGGATCAGGTACCGAACTATTCAAAAAATCTTATTTATAATGCGATTTGCTTGAAATTCGATATATTGGCAGACCTTTCCCTTTGTTAAAATTTAGAATACTTTTCTTTTCGGAAAGTGGACCAGGAACCGACCCATTCAAAAAAAATCTTATTTATAATGCGATTGGCTTGAAATTCGGTACCTTGGTTCACCTCCATCTTTGTTAAAATTGAGAATATTTTGTTTTCCGGGAAGTGGACCAGGGACCGACCTAGTCGAAAAAATCGTATTTATCTTATAATAGGGTTTGCTTGAAATTCGGTAACTTGGTAGACCTATGCCTTTTTTTAAATTCGAGAGACGTTTTCATGTGGGAAGTGGACCACGACCGACCTATTCAAAAAAAATCTTATTTATGATGCAACTTGCTTGAAATTCGGTACCTTGGTAGACATCTACCTTTGTTAAAATTTAGAATACTTTTCTTTTCGGGAAGTGGACTAGGGACCGACCTACTCAAGAAAATCTTATTTATAATGCGATTTGCTTGGAATACGGTACCTTGGTAGACCTCTGCCTTTGGTAAAATTTAAAATACCTTCTTCTTCGTCAAGTGGATCAGGTAAAGAACTATTCAAAAAATCTTATTTATGATGCGATTTCTTCGATTGTTTGGTACACCTCTGTCCTTTTTAAAATCCAAGAGACTTTGGCTTCTGAGAATTGGACCTCGGACCGACCTATTCAAACGAATTTTATTTATGATGCGATTTGCTTGAATTCGGTACCTTGGTAGACTTTTGACTTTGCTAAACTGCAATACCTTTTCAAAAAAATCTTATTTATGATGCGATCTGTTTGATTGTTTGGTACACCTCTGCCCTTTTTAAAATCCAAGAGACTTTCGCTTCCGGGAATTGGACCACGGACCGACCTATTCAAACAAATTTTATTTATGATGCGATTCGCTTGAAATTCGATATCTTTCCCCTTGCTAAAATTTAGAATACTTTTCTTTTCGGGAAGTCGCCCAGGGACCAACCTATTCAAAAAAATCTTAGTTATGATGAGATTTGCTTGATATTCGGTACCTTGGAGGACATCTACCTTTGTTTAAATTTAGAATACTTTTCTTTTCGGGAAGTGGACTAGGGACTGACCTACTCAACAAAATCTTATTTATAATGCGATTTGATTGGAATACGGTACCTTGGTAGACATCTACCTTTGTTAAAATTTAGAATACTTTTCTTTTCGGGAAGTGGATCAGGTACCGAACTATTCGAAAAATCTTATTTATAATGCGATTTGCTTGGAATACGGTCCCTTGGTAGACCTCTGCCTTTGGTAAAATTGAATAACTTCTTCTTCGGGAAGTGGATCAGGTACCGAACTATTCAAAAAATCTTATTTATAATGCGATTTGTTTGAAATTCGGTACCTTGGTAGACATCTACCTTTGTTAAAATTTAGAATACTTTTCTTTTCGGGAAGTGGACCAGGGACCGACCTACTCAAAAAAATCTTATTTATAATGCGATTTGATTGGAATAGGGTACCTTGGTAGGCCTCTGCCTTTGGTAAAATTTGAAATACCTTCTTCTTCGGGAAGTGGATCAGGTACCGAAATGTTCAAAAAAATTGTATTAATAACCCGATTTGCTTGAACTTCGGTACTGTGTTAGACCTTTCACTTTGTTAAAATTTAAGATACTTTCTCTTCTCGGAAGTGGACCACAGACCGACCTATTCAAAAAAATTCTTATTTATGATCCGATTTGCTTGAACTTCGGTACCTTGGGGGACTTTTGACTTTGTTAAAATGCAAGATACTTTCCAGTCCGGGAAGTTGACCAGGGACCGACCTATTTAAGAAAATTTTATTTATGATGCGGTTTGCTTGAAATTCGGTACCTTGGTAGACCTCTACCTTAGTTAAAATTTAGAATATTTTGTTTGCCGAGAAGTGTACCAGGGACTGACCTATTCAAACAAATCTTATTTAAGATGTGATTTGTTTGAAATTCGGTACCTTGGTAGACCTTTCACTGTGTCAAAATTCAAGATAGTTTCTCTTCTGGGAAGTGGACCACGGACCGACCTATTCAAACAAAATTTATTTATGATGAGATTTGCTTGAAATACGATATCTTGGCAGACCTTTCCCTTTGGTAAAATTTAGAATACTTTTCTTTTCTGAAAGTGAACTAGAAACCGACCTACTCAAAAAAATCGTATTTATAATGCGATTTACTTGAAATACGGTACCTTGGTAGACCTTTCCCTTTGTTACAATTTAGAATACTTTTCTTTTCGGAAAGTGGACCAGGAACCGACCTATTCAAAAAAAATCGTATTTATAATGCGATTCGCTTCAAATTCGGTATCTTGGTTCACCTCCATCTTTGTTAAAATTGAGAATATTTTGTTTTCCGGGAAGTGGACCAGGGACCGACCTAGTCGAAAAAATCTTATTTATGATGCCATTTCCTTGAAATTCGGTAACTTGGTAGACTTTTGACTTTGTTAAAATTCAAGATACTTTCTCTTCTGGGAAGTGGACCAGGGACCGATCTAGTCGAAAAAATCTTATTTATGATGAGATTTGCTTGAAATTCGGTACCTTGGTAGACTTTTGACTTTGTTTCAATTCAAGAGTTGAATCTTTGTTAAAATTAAGAATATTTTGTTTTCCGGGAAATGGGTCAGGTAAAAAATCTTATTTATGATGCGATTTGTTTGATTGTTTGGTACACCTCTGCCCTTTTTGAAGTCCAAGAGACTTTCGCTTCTGGGAGTTGGACCACGGACCGACCTATTCCAACGAATTTTATTTATGATGCGATTTGCTTGAATTCGGTACCTTGGTAGACTTTTGACTTTGTTAAACTGCAATACCTATTCAAAAAAATCTTATTTATGATGCGATTTGCTTGAAATTCTGTACCGTGATAGAACTATGCATTTGCTAAAGTTGAGAAAATTTTGTTTTCCGGGAAATGGATCAGGTACTGACCTATTCTAAAAAATCTTATTTATGATGCGATTTGTTTGATTGTTTGTTACACCTCTGCCCTCTTTAAAGTCCAAGAGACTTGCGCTTCTGGGAGTTGGACCACGGACCGACCTATTCAAACGAATTTTATTTATGATGCGATTTGCATGAATTCGGTACCTTGGTAGACTTTTGGCTTTGTTAAACTGCAATACCTATTCAAAAAAATCTTATTTATAATGCGATGTGCTTGAAATTCTTTACCGTGATAGAACTATGCATTTGCTAAAGTTGAGAAAATTTTGTTTTCCGGGAAGTGGGTCAGGTACCGACCTATTCTAAAAAATCTTATTTATGATGCGATTTTTGATTGTTTGGTACCCCTCTGCCCTTTTTAAAATCCAAGAGACTTTCGCTTCTGGGAATTGGACCACGGACCGACATATTCAAACAAATTTTATTTATGATGCGATTTGCTTGAAATTCGGTACCTTGGAGGACATCTACCTTTGTTTAAATTTAGAATACTTTTCTTTTCGGGAAGTGGACTAGGGACCGACCTACTCAAAAAAATCTTATTTATAATGCGATTGGCTTGAAATTCGGTACCTTGGTAGACATCTCTCTCTCTCTATGGCGCGATATACAACAGGTATATCATCATAAACCTCCTAAGAGATTTTTGCGCCAAGCTTCTCTTCCAATTTGTGGTGTGCCGATTTGAATTTTCCCTACAAATTGGTGGGACCTACAGTTTTTTGCCGACTCCGAACGGCATCTACAAAGGAGGCGAATTTTTGCTGAGAAGCCTGTCATGGCAGAAATACACTCGGAGAGTTTGCCAAACCACTGCCGAGGGGCGACCCCGTTTTGAAAAACTTTTTTCAAATCACTTTTGATGTTACCTGTACCAGGGCTCGAACCATGGACCTTCGGTGTGGTAGGCCGGCAACACTACCTTCACACCACAGCGCCCGCCGTGACATCTACCTTTGTTAGACATCTACCTTTGCTAAAATTTAGAATACTTTTCTTTTCGGGAAGTGGAAAGGCGCCCGAACTACTCAAAAAAATCTTATTTATAAAGCGATTTGCTTGGAATGCGGTACCTTGGTAGACATCTACCTTTGTTAAAATTTAGAATACTTTACTTTTCGGGAAGTGGACTAGGGACCGACCTACTCAAAAAAATCTTATTTATAATGCGATTGGCTTGAAATTCGGTACCTTGGTAGACATCTCTCTCTCTCTATGGCGCGATATACAACAGGTATATCATCATAAACCTCCTAAGAGATTTTTGCGCCAAGCTTCTCTTCCAATTTGTGGTGTGCCGATTTGAATTTTCCCTACAAATTGGTGGGACCTACAGTTTTTTGCCGACTCCGAACGGCATCTACAAAGGAGGCGAATTTTTGCTGAGAAGCCTGTCATGGCAGAAATACACTCGGAGAGTTTGCCAAACCACTGCCGAGGGGCGACCCCGTTTTGAAAAACTTTTTTCAAATCACTTTTGATGTTACCTGTACCAGGGCTCGAACCATGGACCTTCGGTGTGGTAGGCCGGCAACACTACCTTCACACCACAGCGCCCGCCGTGACATCTACCTTTGTTAGACATCTACCTTTGCTAAAATTTAGAATACTTTTCTTTTCGGGAAGTGGAAAGGCGCCCGAACTACTCAAAAAAATCTTATTTATAAAGCGATTTGCTTGGAATGCGGTACCTTGGTAGACCTCTGCCTTTGGTAAAATTTAAAATACCTTCTTCTTCGGGAAGTGGATCAGGTACTGAACTATTCAAAAAATTTTATTTATGATGGGATTTGCTTGAAATTCGGTACCTTGATAGAACTATGCATTTGCTAAAGTTGAGACAATTTTGTTTTCCGGGAAATGGGCCAGGTACCGACCTATTTATGATGCGATTTGTTTGATTATTTGGTACACCTCTGTCCTTTTTAAAATCCAAGAGACTTTGGCTTCTGAGAATTGGACCACGGACCGACCTATTCAAACAAATTTTATTTATGATGTGATTCGCTTGAAACTCGATATCTTGGCCTTTGCTAAAATTTAGAATACTTTTCTTTTCGGGAAGTCGCCCAGGGACCAACCTATTCAAAAAAATCTTATTTATGATGAGATTTGCTTGAAATTCGGTACCTTGGAGGACATCTACCTTTGTTTAAATTTAGAATACTTTTCTTTTCGGGAAGTGGACTAGGGACCGACCTACTCAAAAAAATCTTATTTATAATGCGATTTGCTTGGAATACGGTCCCTTGGTAGACCTCTGCCTCTGGTAAAATTTAGAATACCTTCTTCTTCGGGAGGTGGATCAGGTACCGAACTGTTCGAAAAATCTTATTTATAATGCGATTTGCTTGAAATTCGATATCTTGGCAGACTTTTGACTTTGCTAAAATTCAAGATACTTTCTCTTCTGGGAAGTGGACCAGGGACCGATATAGTCGAAAAAATCTTATTTATGATGCGATTTGTTTGATTGTTTGGTACACCTTTGCCCTTTTTAAAATCCAAGAGACTTTGGCTTCTGAGAATTGGACCACGGACCGACCTATTCAAACAAATTTTATTTATGATGTGATTCGCTTGAAACTCGATATCTTGGCAGACCTTTCCCTTTGCTAAAATTTAGAATACTTTTCTTTTCGGGAAGTGGACTAGGGACCGACCTACTCAAAAAAATCTTATTTATAATGCGATTTGCTTGGAATAGGGTACCTTGGTAGGCCTCTGCCTTTGGTAAAATTTAAAATACCTTCTTCTTCGGGAAGTGGATCAGGTACCGAAATGTTCAAAAAAATTGTATTAACAACCCGATTTGCTTGAACTTCGGTACTGTGTTAGACCTTTCACTTTGTTAAAATTCAAGATACTTTCTCTTCTCGGAATTGGACCACGGACCGACCTATTCAAACAAATTTTATTTATGATGCGATTTGCTTGAATTCGGTACCTTGGTTCACCTCCATCTTTGTTAAAATTGAGAATATTTTGTTTTCCGGGAAGTGGACCAGGGACCGACCTAGTCGAAAAAATCTTATTTATGGTGCGATTTCCTTGAAATTTGGTACCTTGGTAGACTTTTGACTTTGTTAAAATTCAAGAGACTTTCTCTTCTGGGAAGTGGACCAGGGACCGATCTAGTCGAAAAAATCTTATTTATGATGAGATTTGCTTGAAATTCGATATCTTGGCAGACCTTTCCCTTTGTTAAAATTTAGAATACTCCTCTTCTCGGGAAATCGCCCAGGGATCAACCCATTTAAAAAAAGGTTATTTATGATGAGATTCGCTTGAAATTCGGTACCTTCGTGGATATCTACCTTTGTTAAAATTTAGAATACTTTTCTTTTCGGGAAGTGGACTAGGGACCGACCTACTCAAAAAAATCTTATTTATAATGCGATTTGATTGAAATACGGTACCTTGGTAGACCTCTGCGATTGGTAAAATTTAGGATACCTTCTTCTTCGGGAAGTGGATCAGGTACCGAACTATTCAAAAAATCTTATTTATAATGCGATTTGCTTGAAAGTCGATATCTTGGCAGACCTTTCCCTTTGTTAAAATTTAGAATACTTTTCTTTTCGGAAAGTGGCCTAGGGACCGACCTATTCAAGAAAATCTTATTTATAATGCGATTTGCTTGGAATACGGTACCTTGGTAGACCTCTGCCTTTGGTCAAATTTAAAATACCTTCTTCTTCGTCCAGTGGATCAGGTACCGAACTATTCAAAAAATCTTATTTATAATGCGATTTGCTTGAAAGTCGATATCTTTGGCAGACCTTTCCCTTTATTAAAATTTAGAATACTTTTCTTTTCGGAAAGTGGACCAGGAACCGACCTATTCAAAAAAAATCTTATTTATAATGCGATTGGCTTGAAATTCGGTACCTTGGTTCACCTCCATATTTGTTAAAATTGAGGATATTTTGTTTTCCGGGAAGTGGACCAGGGAGCGACCTAGTCGAAAAAATCTTATTTATGATGCGATTTCCTTAAAATTCGGTACCTTGGTAGACTTTTGACTTTGTTAAAATTCAAGATACTTTCTCTTCTGGGAAGTGGACCAGGGACCGATCTAGTCGAAAAAATCTTATTATGATGAGATTTGCTTGAAATTCGGTACCTTGATAGAACTATGCATTTGCTAAAGTTGAGACAATTTTGTTTTCCGGGAAATGGGCCAGGTACCGACCTATTTATGATGCGATTTGTTTGATTGTTTGGTACACCTCTGTCCTTTTTAAAATCCAAGAGACTTTGGCTTCTGAGAATTGGACCACGGACCGACCTATTCCAATAAATTTTATTTATGATGCCATTTGCATGAATTCGGTACCTTGGTAGACTTTTGACTTTGCTAAACTGCAATACCTATTCAAAAAAATCTTATTTATGATGCGATTTCTTTGATTGTTTGGTACACCTCTGTCCTTTTTAAAATCCAAGAGACTTTGGCTTCTGAGAATTGGACCACAGACCGACCTATTCAAACGAATTTTATTTATGATGCGATTCGCTTGAATTCGGTACCTTGGTAGACTTTTGACTTTGCTAAACTGCAATACCTATTCAAAAAAATCTTATTTATGATGCGATCTGTTTGATTGTTTGGTACACCTCTGCCCTTTTTAAAATCCAATAGACTTTCGCTTCTGGGAATTGGACCACGGACCGACCTATTCAAACAAATTTTATTTATGATGTGATTCGCTTGAAATTCGATATCTTGGCAGACCTTTCCCCTTGCTAAAATTTAGAATACTTTTCTTTTCGGGAAGTCGCCCAGGGACCAGCCTATTCAAAAAAATCTTAGTTATGATGAGATTTGCTTGAAAGTCGGTACCTTGGAGGACATCTACCTTTGTTTAAATTTAGAATACTTTTCTTTTCGGGAAGTGGCCTAGGGACTGACCTACTCAACAAAATCTTATTTATAATGCGATTTGCTTGGAATACGGTCCCTTGGTAGACCTCTGCCTTTGGTAAAATTTAGTATACCTTCTTCTTCGGGAAGTGGATCAGGTACCGACCTACTCAAAAAAATCTTATTTATAATGCGATTTGCTTGAAAGTCGATATCTTGGCAGACCTTTCCCTTTGTTAAAATTTAGAATACTTTTCTTTTCGGAAAGTGGACCAGGAACCGACCTATTCAAAAAAAATCTTATTTATAATGCGATTGGCTTGAAATTCGGTACCTTGGTTCACCTCCATATTTGTTAAAATTGAGGATATTTTGTTTTCCGGGAAGTGGACCAGGGAGCGACCTAGTCGAAAAAATCTTATTTATGATGCGATTTCCTTAAAATTCCGTACCTTGGTAGACATTTGACTTTGTTAAAATTCAAGTTACTCTCTCGTCTGGGAAGTGGCCCAGAGACCGACCTATTCAAAAAAGTTTCATTATGATGGGATTTGCTTGATATTCGGTACCTTGGCAGACCTTTCCCTTTGTTAAAATTTAGAATACTTTTCTTTTCGGGAATTGGACCAGGAACCGACCTATTCAAAAGAAATCTTATTTGTAATGAGATTTGCTTGAAATTCGGTACCTTGGTAGTCCGTTGACTTTGTTAAAATTCAAGATAGTTTCTCTTCTGGGAAGTGGACCAGGGACCAATATAGTCGAAAAAATCTTATTTATGATGCGATTTGTTTGATTGTTTGGTACACCTCTGCCCTTTTTAAAATCCAAGAGACTTTCGCTTCTGGGAATTGGACCGTGGTCCTATTCAAACAAATTTTATTTATGATGCGATTTGCTTGAATTCGGTACCTTGGTTCACCTCCATCTTTGTTAAAATAGAGAATATTTTGTTTTCCGGGAAGTGGACCAGGGAGCGACCTTGTCGAAAAAATCTTATTTATCTTATGATGGGGTTTGCTTGAAATTCGGTAACTTGGTAGACCTATGCCTTTTTTTAAATTCAAGAGACGTTTTCTTGTGGGAAGTGGACCACGACCGACCTATTCAAAAAAACTCTTATTTATGATGCAACTTGCTTGAAATTCGGTACCTTGGAAGACCTTCCCCTTTGTTAAAATTGAGAATATTTTGTTTTCCGGGAAGTGGACCATTGACCGAACTAGTCGAAAAAATGTTATTTATAATGCGATTTGCTTGAAATTCGATATCTTGGCAGACCTTTCCCTTTGTTAAAATTTAGAAAACTTTTCTTTTCGGAAAGTGGACCAGTAACCGACCTATTCAAAAAAATCTTATTTATAATGCGATTGGCTTGAAATTCGGTACCTTGGTTCACCTCCATCTTTGTTAAAATTGAGAATATTTTGTTTTCCGGGAAGTGGATCAGGGACCGACCTAGTCGAAAAAATCTTATTTATCTTATGATGGGGTTTGCTTGAAATTCGGTAACTTGGTAGACCCATGCCTTTTTTTAAATTCAAGAGACGTTTTCTTGTGGGAAGTGGACCACGACCGACCTATTCAAAAAAAATCTTATTTACGATGCAACTTGCTTGAAATTCGGTACCTTGGAAGACCTTCCCCTTCGTTAAAATCGAGAATATTTTGTTTTCCGGGAAGTGGGCCAGGGACCGAACTTGTCGAAAAAATGTTATTTATTATGAGATTTGCTTGAAATTCGGTACCTTGGCAGACCTCTGCCTTTTTTAAAATTCAAAAAACGTTTTCTTCTGGCAAGTGGACCACGGATCGACCTATTAAACAAAAATCTTATTTATGATGCGACTTGCTTGAAATTCGGTACCTTGGTAGAACCATGCCTTTTTTAAAATTCAAGAGACGTTTTCTTCTGGGAAGTGGACCACGACCGACCTATTCAAAAAAATGTTATTTATGATGCAATTTGCTAGAAATTCGGTACCTTGGTAGACCTCTGCCTTTTTTTAAATTTAAAAGACGTTTTCTTCTAGCAACTGGGCCACGGACCGACCTATTCAAAAGGAATCTTATTTATGATGAGATTTGCTTGAAATTTGGTACCTTGGTAGACATTTTACTTTGTTAAAATTCAAGTTACTCTCTCTTCTGGGAAGTGGCCCAGAGACCGACCTATTCAAAAAAGTTTCATTATGATGGGATTTGCTTGATATTCGGTACCTTGGCAGACCTTTCCCTTTGTTTAAATTTAGAATACTTTTCTTTTCGGGAAGTGGACTAGGGACCGACCTACTCAAAAAAATCTTATTTATAATGCGATTTGCTTGGAATACGGTCCCTTGGTAGACCTCTGCCTCTGGTAAAATTTAGAATACCTTCTTCTTCGGGAAGTGGATCAGGTACCGAACTATTCGAAAAATCTTATTTATAATGCGATTTGCTTGAAATTCGATATCTTGGCAGACTTTTGGCTTTGTTAAAATTCAAGATGCTTTCTCTTCTGGGAAGTGGACCAGGGACCGATATAGTCGAAAAAATCTTATTTATGATACGATTTGTTTGATTGTTTGGTACACCTCTGCCCTTTTTAAAATCCAAGAGACTTTCGCTTCTGGGAATTGGACCACGGACCGACCTATTCAAACAAATTTTATTTATGATGCGATTTGCTTGAATTCGGTACCTTGGTTCACCTCCATATTTGTTAAAATTGAGAATATTTTGTTTTCCGGGAAGTGGACCAGGGACCGACCTAGTCGAAAAAATCTTAGTTATGATGCGATTTCCTTGAAATTCAGTACCTTGGTAGACTTTTGACTTTGTTAAAATTCAAGAGACTTTCTCTTCTGGGAAGTGGACCAGGGACCGATCTAGTCGAAAAAATCTTATTTATGATGAGATTTGCTTGAAATTCGATATCTTGGCAGACCTTTCCCTTTGTTAAAATTTAGAATACAATTCTTTTCGGGAAATCGCCCAGGGACCAACCCATTCAAAAAAATCTTATTTATGATGAGATTCGCTTGAAATTCGGTACCTTCGTGGATATCTACCTTTGCTAAAATTTAGAATACTTTTCTTTTCGGGAAGTGGACTAGGGACCGACCTACTCAAAAAAATCTTATTTATAATGCGATTTGATTGGAATACGGTACCTTGGTAGACCTCTGCCTTTGGTAAAATTTAGAATACATTTCTTTTCGGGAAATCGCCCAGGGACCAACCCATTCAAAAAAATCTTATTTATGATGAGATTCGCTTGAAATTCGGTACCTTCGTGGATATCGACCTTTGTTAAAATTTAGAATACTTTTCTTTTCGGGAAGTGGACTAGGGACCGACCTACTCAAAAAAATCTTATTTATAATGCGATTTGATTGGAATACGGTACCTTGGTAGACATCTACCTTTGTTAAAATTTAGAATACTTTTCTTTTCGGGAAGTGGACCAGGGACCGACCTACTCAAAAAAATCTTATTTATAATGCGATTTGATTGGAATACGGTACCTTGGTAGGCCTCTGCTTTTGGTAAAATTTAAAATACCTTCTTCTTCGGGAAGAGGATCAGGTACCGAACTATTCAAAAAATTTTATTTATAATGCGATTTGCTTGAAATTCGATATATTGGCAGACCTTTCCCTTTGCTAAAATATAGAATACTTTTCTTTTCGGAAAGTGGACCAGGAACCGACCCATTCAAAAAAAATCTTATTTATAATGCGATTGGCTTGAAATTCGGTACCTTGGTTCACCTCCATCTTTGTTAAAATTGAGAATATTTTGTTTTCCGGGAAGTGGACCAGGGACCGACCTAGTCGAAAAAATCGTATTTATCTTATAATAGGGTTTGCTTGAAATTCGGTAACTTGGTAGACATCTACCTTTGTTAAAATTTAGAATACTTTTCTTTTCGGAAAGTGGACCAGGAACCGACCTATTCAAAAAAAATCTTATTTATAATGCGATTGGCTTGAAATTCGGTACCTTGGTTCACCTCCATATTTGTTAAAATTGAGAATATTTTGTTTTCCGGGAAGTGGACCAGGGAGCGACCTAGTCGAAAAAATCTTATTTATGATGCGATTTGCACGAATTCGGTACCTTGGTATACTTTTGACTTTGCTAAACTGCAATACCTATTCAAAAAAATCTTATTTATGATGCGATTTCTTTGATTGTTTGGTACACCTCTGTCCTTTTTAAAATCCAAGAGACTTTGGCTTCTGAGAATTGGACCACGGACCGACCTATTCAAACGAATTTTATTTATGATGCGATTTGCTTGAATTCGGTACTTTGGTAGACTTTTGACTTTGCTAAACTGCAATACCTATTCAAAAAAATCTTATTTATGATGCGATCTGTTTGATTGTTTGGTACACCTCTGCCCTTTTTAAAATCCAAGAGACTTTCGCTTCTGGGAATTGGACCACGGACCGACCTATTCAAACAAATTTTATTTATGATGCGATTCGCTTGAAATTCGATATCTTGGCAGACCTTTCCCCTTGCTAAAATTTAGAATACTTTTCTTTTCGGGAAGTCGCCCAGGGACCAACCGATTCAAAAAAATCTTAGTTATGATGAGATTTGCTTGATATTCGGTACCTTGGAGGACATCTACCTTTGTTTAAATTTAGAATACTTTTCTTTTCGGGAAGTGGACTAGGGACTGACCTACTCAACAAAATCTTATTTATAATGCGATTTGCTTGGAATACGGTCCCTTGGTAGACCTCTGCCTTTGGTAAAATTGAATACCTTCTTCTTCGGGAAGTGGATCAGGTACCGAACTATTCAAAAAATCTTATTTATAATGCGATTTGTTTGAAATTCGGTACCTTGGTAGACATCTACCTTTGTTAAAATTTAGAATACTTTTCTTTTCGGGAAGTGGACCAGGGACGAACCCATTCAAAAAAATCTTATTTATGATGAGATTCGCTTGAAATTCGGTACCTTCGTGGATATCTACCTTTGCTAAAATTTAGAATACTTTTCTTTTCGGGAAGTGGACTAGGGACCGACCTACTCAAAAAAATCTTATTTATAATGCGATTTGATTGGAATACGGTACCTTGGTAGACCTCTGCCTTTGGTAAAATTTAGAATACATTTCTTTTCGGGAAATCGCCCAGGGACCAACCCATTCAAAAAAATCTTATTTATGATGAGATTCGCTTGAAATTCGGTACCTTCGTGGATATCGACCTTTGTTAAAATTTAGAATACTTTTCTTTTCGGGAAGTGGACTAGGGACCGACCTACTCAAAAAAATCTTATTTATAATGCGATTTGATTGGAATATGGTACCTTGGTAGACATCTACCTTTGTTAAAATTTAGAATACTTTTCTTTTCGGGAAGTGGACCAGGGACCGACCTACTCAAAAAAATCTTATTTATAATGCGATTTGATTGGAATACGATACCTTGGTAGGCCTCTGCTTTTGGTAAAATTTAAAATACCTTCTTCTTCGGGAAGAGGATCAGGTACCGAACTATTCAAAAAATCTTATTTATAATGCGATTTGCTTGAAATTCGATATATTGGCAGACCTTTCCCTTTGTTAAAATTTAGAATACTTTTCTTTTCGGAAAGTGGACCAGGAACCGACCCATTCAAAAAATATCTTATTTATAATGCGATTGGCTTGATATTCGGTACCTTGGTTCACCTCCATCTTTGTTAAAATTGAGAATATTTTGTTTTCCGGGAAGTGGACCAGGGACCGACCTAGTCGAAAAAATCGTTTTTATCTTATAATAGGGTTTGCTTGAAATTCGGTAACTTGGTAGACATCTACCTTTGTTAAAATTTAGAATACTTTTCTTTTCGGAAAGTGGACCAGGAACCGACCTATTCAAAAAAAATCTTATTTATAAAGCGATTGGCTTGAAATTCGGTACCTTGGTTCACCTCCATATTTGTTAAAATTGAGAATATTTTGTTTTCCGGGAAGTGAACCAGGGAGCGACCTAGTCGAAAAAATCTTATTTATGATGCGATTTGCTAAACTGCAATACCTATTCAAAAAAATCTTATTTATGATGCGATTTCTTTGATTGTTTGGTACACCTCTGTCCTTTTTAAAATCCAAGAGACTTTGGCTTCTGAGAATTGGACCACGGACCGACCTATTCAAACGAATTTTATTTATGATGCGATTTGCTTGAATTCGGTACCTTGGTAGACTTTTGACTTTGCTAAACTGCAATACCTATTCAAAAAAATCTTATTTATGATGCGATCTGTTTGATTGTTTGGTACACCTCTGCCCTTTTTAAAATCCAAGAGACTTTCGCTTCTGGGAATTGGACCACGGACCGACCTATTCAAACAAATTTTATTTATGATGCGATTCGCTTGAAATTCGATATCTTGGCAGACCTTTCCCCTTGCTAAAATTTAGAATACTTTTCTTTTCGGGAAGTCGCCCAGGGACCAACCTATTCAAAAAAATCTTAGTTATGATGAGATTTGCTTGATATTTGGTACCTTGGAGGACATCTACCTTTGTTTAAATTTAGAATACTTTTCTTTTCGGGAAGTGGACTAGGGACTGACCTACTCAACAAAATCTTATTTATAATGCGATTTGCTTGAAATACGGTCCCTTGGTAGACCTCTGCCTTTGGTAAAATTGAATACCTTCTTCTTCGGGAAGAGGATCAGGTGCCGAACTATTCAAAAAATCTTATTTATAATGCGATTTGCTTGAAATTCGATATATTGGCAGACCTTTCCCTTTGTTAAAATTTAGAATACTTTTCTTTTCGGAAAGTGGACCAGGAACCGACCCATTCAAAAAATATCTTATTTATAATGCGATTGGCTTGATATTCGGTACCTTGGTTCACCTCCATCTTTGTTAAAATTGAGAATATTTTGTTTTCCGGGAAGTGGACCAGGGACCGACCTAGTCGAAAAAATCGTATTTATCTTATAATAGGGTTTGCTTGAAATTCGGTAACTTGGTAGACATCTACCTTTGTTAAAATTTAGAATACTTTTCTTTTCGGAAAGTGGACCAGGAACCGACCTATTCAAAAAAAATCTTATTTATAATGCGATTGGCTTGAAATTCGGTACCTTGGTTCACCTCCATATTTGTTAAAATTGAGAATATTTTGTTTTCCGGGAAGTGAACCAGGGAGCGACCTAGTCGAAAAAATCTTATTTATGATGCGATTTGCACGAATTCGGTACCTTGGTAGACTTTTGACTTTGCTAAACTGCAATACCTATTCAAAAAAATCTTATTTATGATGCGATTTCTTTGATTGTTTGGTACACCTCTGTCCTTTTTAAAATCCAAGAGACTTTGGCTTCTGAGAATTGGACCACGGACCGACCTATTCAAACGAATTTTATTTATGATGCGATTTGCTTGAATTCGGTACCTTGGTAGACTTTTGACTTTGCTAAACTGCAATATCTATTCAAAAAAATCTTATTTATGATGCGATCTGTTTGATTGTTTGGTACACCTCTGCCCTTTTTAAAATCCAAGAGACTTTCGCTTCTGGGAATTGGACCACGGACCGACCTATTCAAACAAATTTTATTTATGATGCGATTCGCTTGAAATTCGATATCTTGGCAGACCTTTCCCCTTGCTAAAATTTAGAATACTTTTCTTTTCGGGAAGTCGCCCAGGGACCAACCTATTCAAAAAAATCTTAGTTATGATGAGATTTGCTTGATATTTGGTACCTTGGAGGACATCTACCTTTGTTTAAATTTAGAATACTTTTCTTTTCGGGAAGTGGACTAGGGACTGACCTACTCAACAAAATCTTATTTATAATGCGATTTGCTTGAAATACGGTCCCTTGGTAGACCTCTGCCTTTGGTAAAATTGAATACCTTCTTCTTCGGGAAGTGGATCAGGTACCGAACTATTCAAAAAATCTGATTTATAATGCGATTTGTTTGAAATACGGTACCTTGGTAGACATCTACCTTTGTTAAAATTTAGAATACTTTTCTTTTCGGAAAGTGGACCAGTAACCGACCTATTCAAAAAAATCTTATTTATGATGAGATTCGCTTGAAATTCGGTACCTTCGTGGATATCGACCTTTGTTAAAATTTAGAATACTTTTCTTTTCGGGAAGTGGACTAGGGACCGACCTACTCAAAAAAATCTTATTTATAATGCGATTTGATTGGAATACGGTACCTTGGTAGACATCTACCTTTGTTAAAATTTAGAATACTTTTCTTTTCGGGAAGTGGACCAGGGACCGACCTATTCAAAAAAAATCTTATTTATGATGCAACTTGCTTGAAATTCGGTACCTTGGAAGACCTTCCCCTTTGTTAAAATTGAGATTATTTTGTTTTCCGGGAAGTGGACCAGGGACCGAACTAGTCGAAAAAATGTTATTTATAATGCGATTTGCTTGAAATTCGATATCTTGGAAGACCTTTCCCTTTGTTAAAATTTAGAAAACTTTTCTTTTCGGAAAGTGGACCAGTAACCGACCTATTCAAAAAAATCTTATTTATAATGCGATTGGCTTGAAATTCGGTACCTTGGTTCACCTCCATCTTTGTTAAAATTGAGAATATTTTGTTTTCCGGGAAGTGGATCAGGGATCGACCTAGTCGAAAAAATCTTATTTATCTTATGATGGGGTTTGCTTGAAATTCGGTAACTTGGTAGACCCATGCCTTTTTTTAAATTCAAGAGACGCTTTCTTGTGGGAAGTGGACCACGACCGACCTATTCAAAAAAAATCTTATTTATGATGCAACTTGCTTGAAATTCGGTACCTTGGAAGACCTTCCCCTTTGTTAAAATTGAGAATATTTTGTTTTCCGGGAAGTGGACCAGGGACCGAAATAGTCGAAAAAATGTTATTTATTATGAGATTTGCTTGAAATTCGGTACCTTGGCAGACCTCTGCCTTTTTTAAAATTCAAAAAACGTTTTCTTCTTTCAAGTGGACCACGGATCGACCTATTAAACAAAAATCTTATTTATGATGTTATTGAGAAACGGTTGGCCCAAGATAGCTAACCGTCGCCTGCTGAGTGCAGGGCATTGACACATCAGATGCTGAACACTTTCCTCCTCCTCAATACATCTGCAGCTGCGACAGTAATCATTAGACATTGCGCCCATTCTGGCGCCGTGAGTGCCTATTAAACAGTGCCCTGTTAGAACCCTTACCAGGGATGAAATGCCCGATTTATTGAGGGACAGCAGGGAGTTTGTACGTCTTTTGTTGTAGGAAGGCCAGGTTAGCCTGGAAATCTCACACGTCGAGAGCCCTGACCAGAGCATATTTGCTGTTTCCATTGTTTTTGTGCTGACACTAAATTTAAAGGAGGCCATGGGTATGCCTACCGAGCTATTTCCTGGAAGGAGATGGGTGGTGGTACCCCGTCTAGCCAGCTCATCCGCTCTGCAGTTGCCTTCAATATCCCTGTGCCCAGGTACCCAAATAAGGCTAATACTGAAGTGCTGAGCCATCTCGTTGAGAGATCTGCGACATTCAGTTAACGACTTTGCATTGTCGACATATGAGTTCAAGGCTTTAAGTGCGGCCTGACTGTCTGAGAAGATATAGATCTGTTTACCATTTTGGGGCATGGATACCAAGCTTTTCACCGCGCCGTGTATTGCCAGCATTTCCGCTTGGTACACGCTGCAGTGGTCGGGAAGACGGAAGGAGATCTCTAGTCCCAGGTCCGGTGAAAAGATTCCTCCCCCCACCTTCCCCTCAAGCTTGGAGCCATCAGTAAAGATGTTGATGGCGCCCCGAACCGTATGTGGTCTGTTGTCCCATTCTTGTCTTGTCGGTATTATAACCTCGTAGTTCCTGACAAACACGTTATTTGACGCGCAGTAGTCCGTGTGTGGTGGAATGTTAACAGACGCGTGGTTGCCCAAGATTGTGGCGTGCCCACTTTGTCCATTTATCCAGACGCCAGTCTCCCTTATTCGCAAAGCTGTGATCGTGGCTACTTCCTTCGCCACCAAATCAAGCGGTGGTAGATGCAGCATAGTGTTGAGTGCTTCTGTCGGGGTGGACCCAAGGGCCCCGGTTATGCAGAGTTCTGAACTCCTTTGGACTTTTTGTATCTGTTTGAGGTACGTATTCTTAGTTAGTGCAGGCCACCAGACTAGCACTCCGTAGAGTAGAATCGGGCGAACAATGGCTGTGTAGATCCAGTGCTTGAAATTCGGTACCTTGGTAGAACCATGCCTTTTTTAAAATTCAAGAGACGTTTTCTTCTGGGAAGTGGACCACGACCGACCTATTCAAAAAAATTTTATTTATGATGCAATTTGCTAGAAATTCGGTACCTTGGTAGACCTCTGCCTTTTTTTAAATTTAAAAGACGTTTTCTTCTAGCAACTGGGCCACGAACCGACCTATTCAAAAGGAATCTTATTTATGATGAGATTTGCTTGAAGTTTGGTACCTTGGTAGACATTTTACTTTGTTAAAATTCAAGTTACTCTCTCTTCTGGGAAGTGGCCCAGAGACCGACCTATTCAAAAAGTTTCATTATGATGGGATTTGCTTGATATTCGGTACCTTGGCAGACCTTTCCCTTTGTTTAAATTTAGAATACTTTTCTTTTCGGGAAGTGGACTAGGGACCGACCTACTCAAAAAAATCTTATTTATAATGCGATTTGCTTGGAATACGGTCCCTTGGTAGACCTCTGCCTCTGGTAAAATTTAGAATACCTTCTTCTTCGGGAAGTGGATCAGGTACCGATATAGTCGAAAAAATCTTATTTATGATGCGATTTGTTTGATTGTTTGGTACACCTCTGCCCTTTTTAAAATCCAAGAGACTTTCGCTTCTGGGAATTGGACCACGGGCCGACCTATTCAAACAAATTTTATTTATGATGCGATTTGCTTGAATTCGGTACCTTGGTTCACCTCGATATTTGTTAAAATTAAGAATATTTTGTTTTCCGGGAAGTGGACCAGGGACCGACCTAGTCGAAAAAATCTTAGTTATGATGCGATTTCCTTGAAATTCGGTACCTTGGTAGACTTTTGACTTTGTTAAAATTCAAGAGACTTTCTCTTCTGGGAAGTGGACCAGGGACCGATCTAGTCGAAAAAATCTTATTTATGATGAGATTTGCTTGAAATTCGATATCTTGGCAGACCTTTCCCTTTGTTAAAATTTAGAATACATTTCGTTTCGGGAAATCGCCCAGGGACCAACCCATTCAAAAAAATCTTATTTATGATGAGATTCGCTTGAAATTCGGTACCTTCGTGGATATCTACCTTTGCTAAAATTTAGAATACTTTTCTTTTCGGGAAGTGGACTAGGGACCGACCTACTCAAAAAAATCTTATTTATAATGCGATTTGATTGGAATACGGTACCTTGGTAGACCTCTGCCTTTGGTAAAATTTAGAATACATTTCTTTTCGGGAAATCGCCCAGGGACCAACCCATTCAAAAAAATCTTATTTATGATGAGATTCGCTTGAAATTCGGTACCTTCGTGGATATCGACCTTTGTTAAAATTTAGAATACTTTTCTTTTCGGGAAGTGGACTAGGGACCGACCTACTCAAAAAAATCTTATTTATAATGCGATTTGATTGGAATACGGTACCTTGGTAGACATCTACCTTTGTTAAAATTTAGAATACTTTTCTTTTCGGGAAGTGGACCAGGGACCGACCTACTCAAAAAAATCTTATTTATAATGCGATTTGATTGGAATACGATACCTTGGTAGGCCTCTGCTTTTGGTAAAATTTAAAATACCTTCTTCCTCGGGAAGAGGATCAGGTACCGAACTATTCAAAAAATCTTATTTATAATGCGATTTGCTTGAAATTCGATATATTGGCAGACCTTTCCCTTTGTTAAAATTTAGAATACTTTTCTTTTCGGAAAGTGGACCAGGAACCGACCCATTCAAAAAAAATCTTATTTATAATGCGATTGGCTTGAAATTCGGTACCTTGGTTCACCTCCATCTTTTTTAAAATTGAGAATATTTTGTTTTCCGGGAAGTGGACCAGGGACCGACCTAGTCGAAAAAATCGTATTTATCTTATAATAGGGTTTGCTTGAAATTCGGTAACTTGGTAGACATCTACCTTTGTTAAAATTTAGAATACTTTTCTTTTCGGAAAGTGGACCAGGAACCACCGACCTATTCAAAAAAAATCTTATTTATAATGCGATTGGCTTGAAATTCGGTACCTTGGTTCACCTCCATATTTGTTAAAATTGAGAATATTTTGTTTTCCGGGAAGTGAACCAGGGAGCGACCTAGTCGAAAAAATCTTATTTATGATGCGATTTGCACGAATTCGGTACCTTGGTAGACTTTTGACTTTGCTAAACTGCAATACCTATTCAAAAAAATCTTAGTTATGATGCGATTTCTTTGATTGTTTGGTACACCTCTGTCCTTTTTAAAATCCAAGAGACTTTGGCTTCTGAGAATTGGACCACGGACCGACCTATTCAAACGAATTTTATTTATGATGCGATTTGCTTGAATTCGGTACCTTGGTAGACTTTTGACTTTGCTAAACTGCAATACCTATTCAAAAAAATCTTATTTATGATGCGATCTGTTTGATTGTTTGGTACACCTCTGCCCTTTTTAAAATCCAAGAGACTTTCGCTTCTGGGAATTGGACCACGGACCGACCTATTCAAACAAATTTTATTTATGATGCGATTCGCTTGGAATTCGATATCTTGGCAGACCTTCCCCCTTGCTAAAATTTAGAATACTTTTCTTTTCGGGAAGTCGCCCAGGGACCAACCTATTCAAAAAAATCTTAGTTATGATGAGATTTGCTTGATATTTGGTACCTTGGAGGACATCTACCTTTGTTTAAATTTAGAATACTTTTCTTTTCGGGAAGTGGACTAGGGACTGACCTACTCAACAAAATCTTATTTATAATGCGATTTGCTTGGAATACGGTCCCTTGGTAGACCTCTGCCTTTGGTAAAATTGAATACCTTCTTCTTCGGGAAGTGGATCAGGTACCGAACTATTCAAAAAATCTTATTTATAATGCGATTTGTTTGAAATTCGGTACCTTGGTAGACATCTACCTTTGTTAAAATTTAGAATACTTTTCTTTTCGGGAAGTGGACCAGGGACCGACCTATTCAAAAAAAATCTTATTTATGATGCAACTTGCTTGAAATTCGGTAACTTGGTAGACCCATGCCTGTTTTTAAATTCAAGAGACGTTTTCTTGTGGGAAGTGGACCACGACCGACCTATTCAAAAAAAATCTTATTTATGATGCAACTTGCTTGAAATTCGGTACCTTGGAAGACCTTCCCCTTTGTTAAAATTGAGAATATTTTGTTTTTCGGGAAGTGGACCAGGGACCGAAATAGTCGAAAAAATGTTATTTATTATGAGATTTGCTTGAAATTCGGTACCTTGGCAGACCTCTGCCTTTTTTAAAATTCAAAAAACGTTTTCTTCTTTCAAGTGGACCACGGATCGACCTATTAAACAAAAATCTTATTTATGATGCGACTTGCTTGAAATTCGGTACCTTGGTAGAACCATGCCTTTTTTAAAATTCAAGAGACGTTTTCTTCTGGGAAGTGGACCACGACCGACCTATTCAAAAAAATATTATTTATGATGCAATTTGCTAGAAATTCGGTACCTTGGTAGACCTCTGCCTTTTTTTAAATTTAAAAGACGTTTTCTTCTAGCAACTGGGCCACGGACCGACCTATTCAAAAGGAATCTTATTTATGATGAGATTTGCTTGAAATTTGGTACCTTGGTAGACATTTTACTTTGTTAAAATTCAAGTTACTCTCTCTTCTGGGAAGTGGCCCAGAGACCGACCTATTCAAAAAGTTTCATTATGATGGGATTTGCTTGATATTCGGTACCTTGGCAGACCTTTCCCTTTGTTTAAATTTAGAATACTTTTCTTTTCGGGAAGTGGACTAGGGACCGACCTACTCAAAAAAATCTTATTTATAATGCGATTTGCTTGGAATACGGTCCCTTGGTAGACCTCTGCCTCTGGTAAAATTTAGAATACCTTCTTCTTCGGGAAGTGGATCAGGTACCGAACTATTCGAAAAATCTTATTTATAATGCGATTTGCTTGAAATTCGATATCTTGGCAGACTTTTGACTTTGTTAAAATTCAAGATGCTTTCTCTTCTGGGAAGTGGACCAGGGACCGATCTAGTCGAAAAAATCTTATTTATGATGAGATTTGCTTGAAATTCGATATCTTGGCAGACCTTTCCCTTTGTTAAAATTTAGAATACATTTCGTTTCGGGAAATCGCCCAGGGACCAACCCATTCAAAAAAATCTTATTTATGATGAGATTCGCTTGAAATTCGGTACCTTCGTGGATATCTACCTTTGCTAAAATTTAGAATACTTTTCTTTTCGGGAAGTGGACTAGGGACCGACCTACTCAAAAAAATCTTATTTATAATGCGATTTGATTGGAATACGGTCCCTTGGTAGACCTCTGCCTCTGGTAAAATTTAGAATACCTTCTTCTTCGGGAAGTGGATCAGGTACCGAACTATTCGAAAAATCTTGTTTATGATGCGATTTGTTTGATTGTTTGGTACACCTCTGCCCTTTTTAAAATCCAAGAGACTTTCGCTTCTGGGAATTAGACCACGGGCCGACCTATTCAAACAAATTTTATTTATGATGCGATTTGCTTGAATTCGGTACCTTGGTTCACCTCCATATTTGTTAAAATTGAGAATATTTTGTTTTCCGGGAAGTGGACCAGGGACCGACCTAGTCGAAAAAATCTTAGTTATGATGCGATTTCCTTGAAATTCGGTACCTTGGTAGACTTTTGACTTTGTTAAAATTCAAGAGACTTTCTCTTCTGGGAAGTGGACCAGGGACCGATCTAGTCAAAAAAATCTTATTTATGATGAGATTTGCTTGAAATTCGATATCTTGGCAGACCTTTCCCTTTGTTAAAATTTAGAATACATTTCGTTTCGGGAAATCGCCCAGGGACCAACCCATTCAAAAAAATCTTATTTATGATGAGATTCGCTTGAAATTCGGTACCTTCGTGGATATCTACCTTTGCTAAAATTTAGAATACTTTTCTTTTCGGGAAGTGGACTAGGGACCGACCTACTCAAAAAAATCTTATTTATAATGCGATTTGATTGGATTACGGTACCTTGGTAGACCTCTGCCTTTGGTAAAATTTAGAATACATTTCTTTTCGGGAAATCGCCCAGGGACCAACCCATTCAAAAAAATTTAATTATTTATGATGAGATTCGCTAGAAATTCGGTACCTTCGTGGATATCTACCTTTGTTAAAATTTAGAATACTTTTCTTTTCCGGAAGTGGACTAGGGACCGACCTACTCAAAAAAATCTTATTTATAATGCGATTTGATTGGAATACGGTACCTTGGTAGACATCTACCTTTGTTAAAATTTAGAATACTTTTCTTTTCGGGAAGTGGACCAGGGACCGACCTACTCAAAAAATCTTATTTATAATGCGATTTGATTGGAATACGGTACCTTGGTAGGCCTCTGCTTTTGGTAAAATTTAAAATACCTTCTTCTTCGGGAAGAGGATCAGGTACCGAACTATTCAAAAAATCTTATTTATAATGCGATTTGCTTGAAATTCGATATATTGGCAGACCTTTCCCTTTGTTAAAATATAGAATACTTTTCTTTTCGGAAAGTGGACCAGGAACCAACCCATTCAAAAAAATCTTATTTATAATGCGATTGGCTTGAAATTCGGTACCTTGGTTCGCCTCCATCTTTGTTAAAATTGAGAATATTTTGTTTTCCGGGAAGTGGACCAGGGACCGACCTAGTCGAAAAAATCGTATTTATCTTATAATAGGGTTTGCTTGAAATTCGGTAACTTGGTAGACATCTACCTTTGTTAAAATTTAGAATACTTTTCTTTTCGGGAAGTGGACTAGGGACCGACCTACTCAAGAAAATCTTATTTATAATGCGATTTGCTTGGAATACGGTACCTTGGTAGACCTCTGCCTTTGGTAAAATTTAAAATACCTTCTTCTTCGTCAACTGGATCAGGTACCGAACTATTCAAAAAATCTTATTTATAATGCGATTTGCTTGAAATTCGATATCTTGGCAGACCTTTCCCTTTGTTAAAATTTAGAATACTTTTCTTTTCGGAAGGTGGACCAGGAACCGACCTATTCAAAAAAAATCTTATTTATAATGCGATTGGCTTGAAATTCGGTACCTTGGTTCACCTCCATATTTGTTAAAATTGAGAATATTTTGTTTTCCGGGAAGTGGACCAGGGAGCGACCTAGTCGAAAAAATCTTATTTATGATGCGATTTGCACGAATTCGGTACCTTGGTAGACTTTTGGCTTTGCTAAACTGCAATACCTATTCAAAAAAATCTTATTTATGATGCGATTTCTTTGATTGTTTGGTACACCTCTGTCCTTTTTAAAATCCAAGAGACTTTGGCTTCTGAGAATTGGACCACGGACCGACCTATTCAAACGAATTTTATTTATGATGCGATTTGCTTGAACTCGGTACCTTGGTAGACTTTTGACTTTGCTAAACTGCAATACCTATTCAAAAAAATCTTATTTATGATGCGATCTGTTTGATTGTTTGGTACACCTCTGCCCTTTTTAAAATCCAAGAGACTTTCGCTTCTGGGAATTGGACCACGGACCGACCTATTCAAACAAATTTTATTTATGATGCGATTCGCTTGAAATTCGATATCTTGGCAGACCTTTCCCCTTGCTAAAATTTAGAATACTTTTCTTTTCGGGAAGTCGCCCAGGGACCAACCTATTCAAAAAAATCTTAGTTATGATGAGATTTGCTTGATATTCGGTACCTTGGAGGACATCTACCTTTGTTTAAATTTAGAATACTTTTCTTTTCGGGAAGTGGACTAGGGACTGACCTACTCAACAAAATCTTATTTATAATGCGATTTGCTTGGAATACGGTCCCTTGGTAGACCTCTGCCTTTGGTAAAATTGAATACCTTCTTCTTCGGGAAGTGGATCAGGTACCGAACTATTCAAAAAATCTTATTTATAATGCGATTTGTTTGAAATTCGGGACCTTGGTAGACATCTACCTTTGTTAAAATTTAGAATACTTTTCTTTTCGGGAAGTGGACCAGGGACCGACCTACTCAAAAAAATCTTATTTATAATGCGATTTGATTGGAATAGGGTACCTTGGTAGGCCTCTGCCTTTGGTAAAATTTAAAATACCTTCTTCTTCGGGAAGTGGATCAGGTACCGAAATGTTCAAAAAAATTGTATTAATAACCCGATTTGTTTGAACTTCGGTACTGTGTTAGACCTTTCACTTTGTTAAAATTCAAGATACTTTCTCTTCTCGGAAGTGGACCACAGACCGACCTATTCAAAAAAAATCTTATTTATGAGGCGGTTTGCTAGAGATTCGGTACCTTAGTAGACTTTTGACTTTGTTAAAATTTAAAATACCTTCTTTTTCGGGAAGTGGAGCAGGTACCAACCTATTCAAAAAAATTGTATTTATAATGCGATTTGCTTGAACTTCGGTACCTTGTTAGACCTTTCTCTTTGTTAAAATTCAAGATACTTTCTCTTCTGGGAAGTGGATCACGGACCGACCTATTCAAAAAATTCTTATTTATGATGCGATTTGCTTGAAATTCGGTACCTTGGGAGACTTTGTTAAATTGCAAGATGCTTTCTCGTCCGGGAAGTGGACCAGGGACCGACCTATTAAAACAAATTTTATTTATGATGCGGTTTGCTTGAAATTCGGTACCTTGGTAGACCTCTACCTTAGTTAAAATTAAGAATATTTTGTTTGCCGAGAAGTGTACCAGGGACTGACCTATTCAAACAAATCTTATTTAAGATGTGATTTGTTTGAAATTCGGTACCTTGGTAGACCTTTCACTGTGTTAAAATTCAAGATACTTTCTCTTCTGGGAAGTGGACCACGGACCGACCTATTCAAACAAAATTTATTTATGGTGAGATTTGCTTGAAATACGATATCTTGGCAGACCTTTCCCTTTGGTAAAATTTAGAATACTTTTCTTTTCTGAAAGTGGACTAGAAACCGACCTACTCAAAAAAATCGTATTTATAATGCGATTTACTTGAAATACGGTACCTTGGTAGACCTTTCCCTTTGTTACAATTTAGAATACTTTTCTTTTCGGAAAGTGGACCAGGAACCGACCTATTCAAAAAAAATCGTATTTATAATGGGATTGGCTTCAAATTCGGTATCTTGGTTCACCTCCATCTTTGTTAAAATTGAGAATATTTTGTTTTCCGGGAAGTGGACCAGGGACCGACCTAGTCGAAAAAATCTTATTTATGATGCGATTTCCTTGAAATTCGGTAACTTGGTAGACTTTTGACTTTGTTAAAATTCAAGATACTTTCTCTTCTGGGAAGTGGACCAGGGACCGATCTAGTCGAAAAAATCTTATTTATGATGAGATTTGCTTGAAATTCGGTACCTTGGTAGACTTTTGACTTTGTTTCAATTCTAGAGTTGAATCTTTGTTAAAATTAAGAATATTTTGTTTTCCGGGAAATGGGTCAGGTAAAAAATCTTATTTATGATGCGATTTGTTTGATTGTTTGGTACACCTCTGCCCTTTTTAAAGTCCAAGAGACTTTCGCTTCTGGGAGTTGGACCACGGACCGACCTATTCAAACGAATTTTATTTATGATGCGATTTGCTTGAATTCGGTACCTTGGTAGACTTTTGACTTTGTTAAACTGCAATACCTGTTCAAAAAAATCTTATTTATGATGCGATTTGCTTGAAATTCTGTACCGTGATAGAACTATGCATTTTCTAAAGTTGAGAAAATTTTGTTTTCCGGGAAATGGGTCAGGTACCGACCTATTCTAAAAAATCTTATTTATGATGCGATTTGTTTGATTGTTTGGTACACCTCTGCCCTTTTTAAAATCCAAGAGACTTTCGCTTCTGGGAATTGGACCACGGACCGACATATTCAAACAAATTTTATTTATGATGCGATTTGCTTGAAATTTGGTACCTTGGAGGACATCTACCTTTGTTTAAATTTAGAATACTTTTCTTTTCGGGAAGTGGACTAGGGACCGACCTACTCAAAAAAATCTTATTTATAATGCGATTTGCTTGGAATACGGTCCCTTGGTAGACCTCTGCCTCTCTCTATGGCGCGATATACAACAGGTATATCATCATAAACCTCCTAAGAGATTTTTGCGCCAAGCTTCTCTTCCAATTTGTGGTGTGCCGATTTGAATTTTTCCCTACAAATTGGTGGGACCTACAGTTTTTTGCCGACTCCGAACGGCATCTACAAAGGAGACGAATTTTTGCTGAGAAGCCTGTCATGGCAGAAATACACTCGGAGAGTTTGCCAAACCACTGCCGAGGGGCGACCCCGTTTTGAAAAACTTTTTTCAAATCACTTTTGATGTTACCTGTACCAGGGCTCGAACCATGGACCTTCGGTGTGGTAGGCCGGCAACACTACCTTCACACCACAGCGGCCGCCGTGACATCTACCTTTGTTAGACATCTACCTTTGCTAAAATTTGGAATACTTTTCTTTTCGGGAAGTGGAAAGGGGCCCGAACTACTCAAAAAAATCTTATTTATAAAGCGATTTGCTTGGAATGCGGTACCTTGGTAGACATCTACCTTTGTTAAAATTTAGAATACTTTACTTTTCGGGAAGTGGACTAGGGACCGACCTACTCAAGAAAATCTTATTTATAGTGCGATTTGCTTGGAATACGGTACCTTGGTAGACCTCTGCCTTTGGTAAAACTTAAAATACCTTCTTCTTCGGGAAGTGGATCAGGTACTATTCAAAAAATCTTATTTATAATGCGATTGGCTTGAAATTCGGTACCTTGGTTCACCTCCATATTTGTTAAAATTGAGAATATTTTGTTTTCCGGGAAGTGGATCAGGGAGCGACCTAGTCGAAAAAATCTTATTTATGATGAGATTTGCTTGAAATTCGGTACCTTGGTAGACTTTTGACTTTGTTTCAATTCAAGAGTTGAATCTTTGTTAAAATTAAGAATATTTTGTTTTCCGGGAAATGGGTCAGGTAAAAAATCTTATTTATGATGCGATTTGTTTGATTGTTTGATACACCTCTGCCCTTTTTAAAGTCCAAGAGACTTTCGCTTCTGGGAATTGGACCACGGACCGACATATTCAAACAAATTTTATTTATGATGCGATTTGCTTGAAATTCGGTACCTTGGAGGACATCTACCTTTGTTTAAATTTAGAATACTTTTCTTTTCGGGAAGTGGACTAGGGACCGACCTACTCAAGAAAATCTTATTTATAGTGCGATTTGCTTGGAATACGGTACCTTGGTAGACCTCTGCCTTTGGTAAAATTTAAAATACCTTCTTCTTCGGGAAGTGGATCAGGTACTATTCAAAAAATCTTATTTATATTGCGATTGGCTTGAAATTCGGTACCTTGGTTCACCTCCATGTTTGTTAAAATTGAGAATAGTTTGTTTTCCGGGAAGTGGATCAGGGAGCGACCTAGTCGAAAAAATCTTATTTATGATGAGATTTGCTTGAAATTCGGTACCTTGGTAGACTTTTGACTTTGTTTCAATTCAAGAGTTGAATCTTTGTTAAAATTAAGAATATTTTGTTTTCCGGGAAATGGGTCAGGTAAAAAATCTTATTTATGATGCGATTTGTTTGATTGTTTGGTACACCTCTGCCCTTTTTAAAGTCCAAGAGACTTTCGCTTCTGGGAATTGGACCACGGACCGACATATTCAAACAAATTTTATTTATGATGCGATTTGCTTGAAATTCGGTACCTTGGTAGACATCTCTCTCTCTCTATGGCGCGATATACAACAGGTATATCATCATAAACCTCCTAAGAGATTTTTGCGCCAAGCTTCTCTTCCATTTTGTGGTGTGCCGATTTGAATTTTCCCTACAAATTGGTGGGACCTACAGTTTTTTGCCGACTCCGAACGGTATCTACAAAGGAGACGAATTTTTGCTGAGAAGCCTGTCATGGCAGAAATACACTCGGAGAGTTTGCCAAACCACTGCCGAGGGGCGACCCCGTTTTGAAAAACTTTTTTCAAATCACTTTTGATGTTACCTGTACCAGGGCTCGAACCATGGGCCTTCGGTGTGGTAGGCCGCCAACACTACCTTCACACCACAGCGGCCGCCGTGACATCTACCTTTGTTAGACATCTACCTTTGCTAAAATTTAGAATACTTTTCTTTTCGGGAAGTGGAAAGGGGCCCGAACTACTCAAAAAAATCTTATTTATAAAGCGATTTGCTTGGAATGCGGTACCTTGGTAGACATCTACCTTTGTTAAAATTTAGAATACTTTACTTTTCGGGAAGTGGACTAGGGACCGACCTACTCAAGAAAATCTTATTTATAATGCGATTTGCTTGGAATACGGTACCTTGGTAGACCTCTGCCTTTGGTAAAATTTAAAATACCTTCTTTTTCGGGAAGTGGATCAGGTACTATTCAAAAAATCTTATTTATAATGCGATTGGCTTGAAATTCGGTACCTTGGTTCACCTCCATATTTGTTAAAATTGAGAATATTTTGTTTTCCGGGAAGTGGATCAGGGAGCGACCTAGTCGAAAAAATCTTATTTATGATGAGATTTGCTTGAAATTCGGTACCTTGATAGAACTATGCATTTGCTAAAGTTGAGACAATTTTGTTTTCCGGGAAATGGGCCAGGTACCGACCTATTTATGATGCGATTTGTTTGATTGTTTGGTACACCTCTGTCCTTTTTAAAATCCAAGAGACTTTGGCTTCTGAGAATTGGACCACGGACCGACCTATTCAAACAAATTTTATTTATGATGTGATTCGCTTGAAACTCGATATCTTGGCTTTTGCTAAAATTTAGAATACTTTTCTTTTCGGGAAGTCGCCCAGGGACCAACCTATTCAAAAAAATCTTATTTATGATGAGATTTGCTTGAAATTTGGTACCTTGGAGGACATCTACCTTTGTTTAAATTTAGAGTACTTTTCTTTTCGGGAAGTGGACTAGGGACCGACCTACTCAAAAAAATCTTATTTATAATGCGATTTGCTTGGAATACGGTCCCTTGGTAGACCTCTGCCTCTGGTAAAATTTAGAATACCTTCTTCTTCGGGAGGTGGATCAGGTCTTGGCAGACTTTTGACTTTGTTAAAATTCAAGATACTTTCTCTTCTGGGAAGTGGACCAGGGACCGATATAGTCGAAAAAATCTTATTTATGATGCGATTTGTTTGATTGTTTGGTACACCTTTGCCCTTTTTAAAATCCAAGAGACTTTGGCTTCTGAGAATTGGACCACGGACCGACCTATTCAAACAAATTTTATTTATGATGTGATTCGCTTGAAACTCGATATCTTGGCAGACCTTTCCCTTTGCTAAAATTTAGAATACTTTTCTTTTCGGGAAGTGGACTAGGGACCGACCTACTCAAAAAAATCTTATTTATAATGCGATTTGCTTGGAATAGGGTACCTTGGTAGGCCTCTGCCTTTGGTAAAATTTAAAATACCTTCTTCTTCGGGAAGTGGATCAGGTACCGAAATGTTCAAAAAAATTGTATTAACAACCCGATTTGCTTGAACTTCGGTACTGTGTTAGACCTTTCACTTTGTTAAAATTCAAGATACTTTCTCTTCTCGGAATTGGACCACCGACCGACCTATTCAAACAAATTTTATTTATGATGCGATTTGCTTGAATTCGGTACCTTGGTTCACCTCCATCTTTGTTAAAATTGAGAATATTTTGTTTTCCGGGAAGTGGACCAGGGACCGACCTAGTCGAAAAAATCTTATTTATGGTGCGATTTCCTTGAAATTCGGTACCTTGGTAGACTTTTGACTTTGTTAAAATTCAAGAGACTTTCTCTTCTGGGAAGTGGACCAGGGACCGATCTAACGCAAACGTCAAGCTGTGTAGTTCTGTTTATATTTTTCTCTGTGATTATATTTAATAAATTAATAATATCTTTTATATTCTAAAGTTAAAATTAAAGTTAATAGAGATAAATATCTAATTGTGCTTCACTACTTGGTGTGAATAGTGTTAAAAAGTTTTGATAGTGATTCATTATTATAAATTCATTTTGTTGAATTTGTGTGTACCGAGTTCTTTGCATATTTTATTTGTTGCTATTGAAAGGCTTTATTTCATATTGCAATTGTTGTTGTGCTCTGACTTGCTTTTCTTATTTCTTTTTCGTTACAGCTGTTTTGCGTGGTTTGTTGAACGTCAGATACAGTGTGTTTAAAACTGTTCGCTCAGTACTGTGTCATTTAAACTGTCAGGGTTGCTTTTCTTTAATCCGCAAAATTTATTTCTTAACTTATAATTTTTATTATAAATTTATATAAGTATTTATATGAAAATGTCGTGCATGATAGCAAACTGCCAGTTAAAAAGCGAGTCCGAACGCTTTGTAGCTTGCTGGCTGTGTGATGGACTTGTCCACGCCAAGTGCACTGGGTTAACCGGTAGAATAGCTGACCTGCTTAACGAAGGAAAAGGCCTGTGCTGGTCTTGTTCCAAATGCCGGTCGACGGAAGTTGATCTGTGTAAAATCTTTAGGCATATCAGAAACGGTTTTTCTGAAATAAGCAAAGATTTTTCATTGCTGACTGAAAAGTTCCAAAAATATGAAAATATTTTCAAAACCTTGGAAACTTTGGAGAATTCGCCTCATTTGGAATGCCCTGATCATCGCGAAAACAAGCGCAGGCGTACGGATGATCGGCCTACTACCTCAACAGTCCCGAACTTGCCTCAACCCCTTGAACTTATACATTTGGCTTCTCCAGTTCCTAGTACGGTTGTCCGAGCAACGTCAAAGAACGCCCCTTCAAAAATGTCCACTAGGAAAAACCAGGAAATTCCAACTATTGCAAGGGAGTCTGAACCAATCGTTGGTAAGCTGGTTGTGGTTCCTCGCAAAAAATCTATTTTTGTGTCTAGGTTCCATCCAGACACTACCGAGGATGATTTGTTGTACCATATTTCTTCTAAAGTTAAAGATCAAAGCGTAACTGTTAGAAAATTTAATTTCACATATCAAAGAAGTATGTCTTCGTTTAAGATTGATGTATCTGGGAAAGATTCCGATACTCTTTTGGACAGCTCTTTTTGGCCTCCCGGGGCTCTTGTGCGGGAGTTTGAATACAGACCGAATAGGAATGTTCAAAATGTAGCGAAAATTTCTCGTAATAACGTTGAGTCAAAAAACTGAGCACTAAATCCGTGAATATCTTTTATCAAAATGCCAGAGGTCTAAATACCAAATTAACTGATCTCTTTTTGAAATCTTTTCATTGTAATTATAACGTAATTGCTTTTACCGAAACTTGGCTAAAACCTCATGTTTTCAATTCAGAGTTTTTATGTAATGAATATCAAGTATATAGAAATGATCGCTTGAACAGAGTCGGGGGTGGTGTTCTACTTGCCGTTCATTCCTCCATCCCTTCAGAAGAGGTTAATATTCCTAACATCGATTTCATTGAGTTCAAATGCATCCGCCTTCAACTAGACAACGTCTCTATGTACATATATGTTTGCTACATCCCTCCAGCATCAGATTTTTCAGTTTACATGCAACATGTCTCTCTGCTCAAAACTGTTAACCTTATGACTAAAGCTTCAGATACAATTATTGTTTTGGGTGATTTTAACTTACCTCATATATCGTGGAACATATCTGATGGTAACATTATTCCAAATCCGTCCAAACTGGGGTTCAATGACTTTTTAGATGGAATTTCCGATCTTTGCCTTAATCAAATAAATGTTACCGCTAACAAGTTTGGGAAAGTCTTAGATTTAGTGTATGTTAATGATATAAACCAATTTTCTATAAATCGTTGTGATCCGTTGGTTTTACCAGAAGACCTTTACCACCCTTCTATGGAAATAGTCTACGAAACCATAAGTAATGGCCAAGGCACTCAATGCTACTCATGTAGTAGCTTTGATTATAACTTTTCCAAAGCAAACTACAAGAAATTAAATAAAGAACTGTCTAAATTAACTTGGCCTGAATTTGGTTGTGATATCGATCTAAACGTCTCACATTTCAATCACACTATTTACTGCCTATTTGAGAAGTTTATTCCTAAACGTAAAGTAACTTATGATCATCCTACACAAGCTTGGTTTACTAAAGAGCTTAAGACTCTTAAAAATAGGAAAACGCGATCATTTAATTTATATAAGAAATCCGGATTAAATAAACATTACCTACTGTATTCCATTCTACGTCAGAAGTACATAGATTTAAATAAAAAGTGCTATAAAGCTTATATCTCTAAAACGAAAAGAGACATTATTCTCAATCCTAAGTCATTTTATGGTTTCGTAAATTCTAAACGTAAAGTATCAGGGTTTCCCTCAGCCATGAAATATCAAGACATTATATCTAGCGATAATCAATGTATCGCAAATTTTTTTGCTCAATTTTTCACTTCTAACTATTCTGCTGTCACCAATTCAAACTTTCAAAACTATCCCTATAAGCTACACGGGACAAATTCAATTAATTCACCAATTATATGCGCCAAAGATGTTCTAATTTACCTTAAAACCTTAAAAGAATCTTTTAAATATGGTCCTGATAGGATTCCTACATGTTTCTTGAAAAAGTGTGCGAACCATATTTGCCAACCCCTTACCAATTTGTTCAATCTATCACTAAAGTGTGGTGTTTTTCCAACTGCGTGGAAAGAATCGTTTCTTCTACCGCTGCATAAAAGCGGGAGTAGGTCTTCTATAGAGAACTATCGTGGCATCGCAAAGCTTTCTGCCATCCCAAAATTGTTTGAAGCTATTGTTACAAATCAACTTACGGGTCCGATCTCTACTTTGATAGCTGACTGCCAACACGGGTTCAGTAAGGGAAAGTCCACAGCTACGAATTTACTTGAGTTTACCAGTCATGTCTCAAATGGCTTTAGAAAAAATCTGCACACCGACGTTATTTATACGGATTTCAGCAAAGCTTTTGACAAAGTGTGTCACTCATTACTTATTCATAAACTCGATCAGTTGGGCTTCCAGCCGGGTCTCAATCGCTGGATCTCTTCTTACCTTAGTGACAGGACACAAAGAGTAATGTTTAAAAATTTAGTATCCGATGTCATTTATGTCTCTTCGGGGGTTCCTCAAGGAAGCCATCTTGGCCCGATTCTGTTCTTGTTGTTTATAAATGATATTTCTACAATAATAAAATTTTCAAAAATGTTAATGTATGCCGACGACGTAAAGCTTTTCATGTCATTCGCGTCATTTGAAGATAGAAATAAGCTACAATCAGATCTAGATGCACTAGTTACTTGGTGCGATTTAAATTATATGCCACTTAACCTTAAAAAATGTAAGCACATGGGTTTTTCGCGTGGAATTTCTCAGCCGGCTTCCTATACAATTACAAATTATAGTCTTGAGCAAGTGTATGATTTTGTTGACCTGGGGGTTACTATGGACTATAAACTCAGTTTCAACCGCCATATTAATACAACAGTCAATAAGGCTAGAGGTGTCCTAGCATTCGTTAAACGATGGTCTAAAGAATTTAGCGACCCTTATGTAACTAAAGCCCTCTTCACTACATTAGTCAGACCGATACTTGAATATGGTTCTATAATTTGGAACCCGCGTTACCAGGTTCATGTAGATCGCCTTGAATCAGTTCAAAAACAATTTTTACTATTTGCCTTAAGAGATTTTCATTGGGATCCCTCGTACAATCTGCCACCCTATACGAATCGTTTAAAACTCATTAATCTACACACACTTTCTAGTCGGAGGGAAATGCTTGGAATTATTTTTATGATTAAATTGCTAAATGGTTCACTATCCAGCCCATTTCTTCTAAGTGAAGTGAACTTCAATGTACCGTCTCGTCCTTCAAGGCATTTTAAACCTCTAGTCTTAAAACAGTGCCGAACCAATTTTCAGTTAAATGAGCCTTTTCGCTGTTTGTGTCAAGATTATAACTCTCTTTCTGGTAGATTTGATATTGCAGACTCGCTTTTCAGCATAAAAAAATCAATTCTTTCTGTCCTAAATTCATAGATACTAATTGTTTTTTATTCTTTGACTTCTATTTTAACTTTTAACAATAATTTTATTCTGTTAACTAGTTATTTCTTAATGTATAATCTATCCTATATCTACTTTACTTAGCTGATGAGGTTTTCTCTGTAGCTGAGCAGTTTTAGATCTCGACGATTAACAAACCAAAGCCTTTCAACGACTCGGCACGAACGAATAATCCGCGCGTAGATACCTTTGTTAAAATTTAGAATACTTTTCTTTTCGGGAAGTGGACTAGGGACCGACCTACTCAAAAAAATCTTATTTATAATGCGATTTGATTGAAATACGGTACCTTGGTAGACATCTGCCATTGGTAAAATTTAGAATACCTTCTTCTTCGGGAAGTGGATCAGGTACCGAACTATTCAAAAAATCTTATTTATAATGCGATTTGCTTAAAATTCGGTACCTTGGTAGACATCTACCTTTGTTAAAATTGAGAATATTTTGTTTTCCGGGAAGTGGACCAGGGACCGACCTAGTCGAAAAAATCTTATTTATCTTATGATGGGGTTTGCTTGAAATTCGGTAACTTGGTAGACCTATGCCTTTTTTTAAATTCAAGAGACGTTTTCTTGTGGGAAGTGGACCACGACCGACCTATTCAAAAAAAATCTTATTTATGATGCAACTTGCTTGAAATTCGGTACCTTGGTAGACATCTACCTTTGTTAAAATTTAGAATACTTTTCTTTTCGGGAAGTGGACTAGGGACCGACCTATTCAAGAAAATCTTATTTATAATGCGATTTGCTTGGAATACGGTACCTTGGTAGACCTCTGCCTTTGGTAAAATTTAAAATACCTTCTTCTTCGTCAAGTGGATAAGGTACCGAACTATTCAAAAAATCTTATTTATAATGCGATTTGCTTGAAAGTCGATATCTTGGTAGACCTTTCCCTTTGTTAAAATTTAGAATACTTTTCTTTTCGGAAAGTGGACCAGGAACCGACCTATTCAAAAAAAATCTTATTTATAATGCGATTGGCTTGAAATTCGGTACCTTGGTTCACCTCCATATTTGTTAAAATTGAGGATATTTTGTTTTCCGGGAAGTGGACCAGGGAGCGACCTAGTCGAAAAAATCTTATTTATGATGCGATTTCCGTAAAGACTTCTGACTTTGCTAAACTGCAATACCTATTCAAAAAAATCTTATTTATGATGCGATTTCTTTGATTGTTTGGTACACCTCTGTCCTTTTTAAAATCCAAGAGACTTTGGCTTCTGAGAATTGGACCAGGGACCGACCTATTCAAACGAATTTTATTTATGATGCGATTTGCTTCAATTCGGTACCTTGGTAGACTTTTGACTTTGCTAAACTGCAATACCTATTCAAAAAAATCTTATTTATGATGCGATCTGTTTGATTGTTTGGTACACCTCTGCCCTTTTTAAAATCCAATAGACTTTCGCTTCTGGGAATTGGACCACGGACCGACCTATTCAAACAAATTTTATTTATGATGCGATTCGCTTGAAACTCGATATCTTGGCAGACCTTTCCCCTTGCTAAAATTTAGAATACTTTTCTTTTCGGGAAGTCGCCCAGGGACCAACCTATTCAAAAAAATCTTAGTTATGATGAGATTTGCTTGAAAGTCGGTACCTTGGAGGACATCTACCTTTGTTTAAATTTAGAATACTTTTCTTTTCGGGAAGTGGACTAGGGACTGACCTACTCAACAAAATCTTATTTATAATGCGATTTGCTTGGAATACGGTCCCTTGGTAGACCTCTGCCTTTGGTAAAATTTAGTATACCTTCTTCTTCGGGAAGTGGATGAGGTACCGAACTATTCAAAAAATCTTATTTATAATGCGATTTGCTTGAAATTCGGTACCTTGGTAGACATCTACCTTTGTTAAAATTTAGAATACTTTTCTTTTCGGAAAGTGGACGAGGAACCGACCTATTCAAAAAAAATCTTATTTATAATGCGATTGGCTTGAATTTCGGTACCTTGGTTCACCTCCATATTTGTTAAAATTGAGGATATTTTGTTTTCCGGGAAGTGGACCAGGGAGCGACCTAGTCGAAAAAATCTTATTTATGATGCGATTTCCGTAAAGACTTCTGACTTTGCTAAACTGCAATACCTATTCAAAAAAATCTTATTTATGATGCGATTTCTTTGATTGTTTGGTACACCTCTGTCCTTTTTAAAATCCAAGAGACTTTGGCTTCTGAGAATTGCACCAGGGACCGACCTATTCAAACGAATTTTATTTATGATGCGATTTGCTTCAATTCGGTACCTTGGTAGACTTTTGACTTTGCTAAACTGCAATACCTATTCAAAAAAATCTTATTTATGATGCGATCTGTTTGATTGTTTGGTACACCTCTGCCCTTTTTAAAATCCAATAGACTTTCGCTTCTGGGAAATGGACCACGGACCGACCTATTCAAACAAATTTTATTTATGATGCGATTCGCTTGAAACTCGATATCTTGGCAGACCTTTCCCCTTGCTAAAATTTAGAATACTTTTCTTTTCGGGAAGTCGCCCAGGGACCAACCTATTCAAAAAAATCTTAGTTATGATGAGATTTGCTTGAAAGTCGGTACCTTGGAGGACATCTACCTTTGTTTCAATTTAGAATACTTTTCTTTTCGGGAAGTGGACTAGGGACTGACCTACTCAACAAAATCTTATTTATAATGCGATTTTCTTGGAATACGGTCCCTTGGTAGACCTCTGCCTTTGGTAAAATTTAGTATACCTTCTTCTTCGGGAAGTGGATCAGGTACCGAACTATTCAAAAAATCTTATTTATAATGCGATTTGCTTGAAATTCGGTACCTTGGTAGACATCTACCTTTGTTAAAATTTAGAATACTTTTCTTTTCGGGAAGTGGATCAGGGACCTACCTACTCAAAAAAATCTTATTTATAATGCGATTTGCTTGAAATTCGATATCTTGGCAGACCTTTCCCTTTGTTAAAATTTAGAAAACTTTTCTTTTCGGAAAGTGGACCAGTAACCGACCTATTCAAAAAAATCTTATTTATAATGCGATTGGCTTGAAATTCGGTACCTTGGTTCACCTCCATCTTTGTTAAAATTGAGAATATTTTGTTTTCCGGGAAGTGGACCAGGGACCGACCTAGTCGAAAAAATCTTATTTATCTTATGATGGGGTTTGCTTGAAATTCGGTAACTTGGTAGACCTATGCCTTTTTTTAAATTCAAGAGACGTTTTCTTGTGGGAAGTGGACCACGACCGACCTATTCAAAAAAAATCTTATTTATGATGCAACTTGCTTGAAATTCGGTACCTTGGAAGACCTTCCCCTTTGTTAAAATTGAGAAAATTTTGTTTTCCGGGAAGTGGACCAGGGACCGAACTAGTCGAAAAAATGTTATTTATTATGAGATTTGCTTGAAATTCGGTACCTTGGCAGACCTCTGCCTTTTTTAAAATTCAAATAACGTTTTCTTCTGGCAAGTGGACCACGGATCGACCTATTAAACAAAAATCTTATTTATGATGCGACTTGCTTGAAATTCGGTACCTTGGTAGACATTTGACTTTGTTAAAATTCAAGTTACTCTCTCGTCTGGGAAGTGGCCCAGAGACCGACCTGTTCAAAAAAGTTTCATTATGATGGGATTTGCTTGATATTCGGTACCTTGGCAGACCTTTCCCTTTGTTAAAATTTAGAATACTTTTCTTTTCGGGAGTTGGACCAGGAACCGACCTATTCAAAAGAAATCTTATTTGTAATGAGATTTGCTTGAAATTCGGTACCTTGGTAGACCGTTGACTTTGTTAAAATTCAAGATACTTTCTCTTCTGGGAAGTGGACCAGGGACCAATATAGTCGAAAAAATCTTATTTATGATGCGATTTGTTTGATTGTTTGGTACACCTCTGCCCTTTTTAAAATCCAAGAGACTTTCGCTTCTGGGAATTGGACCACGGACCGACCTATTCAAACAAATTTTATTTATGATGCGATTTGCTTGAATTCGGTACCTTGGTTCACCTCCATCTTTGTTAAAATAGAGAATATTTTGTTTTCCGGGAAGTGGACCAGGGAGCGACCTTGTCGAAAAAATCTTATTTATCTTATGATGGGGTTTGCTTGAAATTCGGTAACTTGGTAGACCTATGCCTTTTTTTAAATTCAAGAGACGTTTTCTTGTGGGAAGTGGACCACGACCGACCTATTCAAAAAAAATCTTATTTATGATGCAACTTGCTTGAAATTCGGTACCTTGGTAGACCTCTGCCTTTTTTTAAATTTAAAAGACGTTTTCTTCTGGCAAGTGGGCCACGGACCGACCTATTCAAAAAAAATCTTATTTATGATGAGATTTGCTTGAAATTCGGTACCTTGGTAGACATTTGACTTTGTTAAAATTCAAGTTACTCTCTCGTCTGGGAAGTGGCCCAGAGACCGACCTGTTCAAAAAAGTTTCATTATGATGCGATTCGCTTGAAACTCGATATCTTGGCAGACCTTTCCCCTTTCTAAAATTTAGAATACTTTTCTTTTCGGGAAGTCGCCCAGGAACCGACCTATTCAAAATAAATCTTATTTGTAATGAGATTTGCTTGAAATTCGGTACCTTGGTAGTCCGTTGACTTTGTTAAAATTCAAGATAGTTTCTCTTCTGGGAAGTGGACCAGGGACCAATATAGTCGAAAAAATCTTATTTATGATGCGATTTGTTTGATTGTTTGGTACACCTCTGCCCTTTTTAAAATCCAAGAGACTTTCGCTTCTGGGAATTGGACCACGGACCGACCTATTCAAACAAATTTTATTTATGATGCGATTTGCTTGAATACGGTACCTTGGTTCACCTCCATCTTTGTTAAAATAGAGAATATTTTGTTTTCCGGGAAGTGGACCAGGGAGCGACCTTGTCGAAAAAATCTTATTTATCTTATGATGGGGTTTGCTTGAAATTCGGTAACTTGGTAGACCTATGCCTTTTTTTAAATTCAAGAGACGTTTTCTTGTGGGAAGTGGACCACGACCGACCTATTCAAAAAAAATCTTATTTATGATGCAACTTGCTTGAAATTCGGTACCTTGGAAGACCTTCCCCTTTGTTAAAATTGAGAATATTTTGTTTTCCGGGAAGTGGACCAGGGACCGAACTAGTCGAAAAAATGTTATTTATTATGAGATTTGCTTGAAATTCGGTTCCTTGGTAGGCCTCTTGCTTTTGTAAAATTTAAAATACCTTCTTCTTCGGGAAGTGGATCAGGTACCGAACTATTCAAAAAATCTTATTTATAATGCGATTTGCTTGAAATTCGATATCTTGGCAGACCTTTCCCTCTGTTAAAATTTAGAAAACTTTTCTTTTCGGAAAGTGGACCAGTAACCGACCTATTCAAAAAAATCTTATTTATAATGCGATTGGCTTGAAATTCGGTACCTTGGTTCACCTCCATCTTTGTTAAAATTGAGAATAATTTGTTTTCCGGGAAGTGGACCAGGGACCGACCTAGTCGAAAAAATCTTATTTATCTCATGATGGGGTTTGCTTGAAATTCGGTAACTTGGTAGACCTATGCCTTTTTTTAAATTCAAGAGACGTTTTCTTGTGGGAAGTGGACCACGACCGACCTATTCAAAAAAAATCTTATTTATGATGCAACTTGCTTGAAATTCGGTACCTTGGAAGACCTTCCCCTTTGTTAAAATTGAGAAAATTTTGTTTTCCGGGAAGTGGACCAGGGACCGAACTAGTCGAAAAAAAGTTATTTATTATGAGATTTGTTTGAAATTCGGTACCTTGGCAGACCTCTGCCTTTTTTAAAATTCAAAAAACGTTTTCTTCTGGCAAGTGGACCACGGATCGGCCTATTAAACAAAAATCTTATTTATGATGCGACTTGCTTGAAATTCGGTACCTTGGTAGACCTCTGCCTTTTTTTAAATTTAAAAGACGTTTTCTTCTGGCAAGTGGGCCACGGACCGACCTATTCAAAATAAATCTTATTTATGATGAGATTTGCTTGAAATTCGGTACCTTGGTAGACATTTGACTTTGTTAAAATTCAAGTTACTCTCTCGTCTGGGAAGTGGCCCAGAGACCGACCTATTCAAAAAAGTTTCATTGTGATGGGATTTGCTTGATATTCGGTACCTTGGCAGACCTTTCCCTTTGTTAAAATTTAGAATACTTTTCTTTTCGGGAGTTGGACCAGGAACCGACCTATTCAAAAGAAATCTTATTTGTAATGAGATTTGCTTGAAATTCGGTACCTTGGTAGACCGTTGACTTTGTTAAAATTCAAGATACTTTCTCTTCTGGGAAGTGGCCCAGGGACTGACCTATTCAAAAAAGCTTATTTATGATGCGAGTTTGCTTGAAAGTACGAGCTTTTTAGACATTTGACTTTGTTAAAATTCAAGTTAAATATCTTATTTATGATGAGATTTGCTTCAAATTCGGTACCTTGGTAGACTTTTGACTTCGTTAAAATTCACGTTACTCTTTCTTCTGGGAAGTAGACCAGGGACCGACCTAGTCAAAAATATCTTATTTATGATGAGATTTGACTGAAATTTGGTACCTAGGTAGACATTTGACTTTGTTAAAATTCAAGTTACTCTCTCTTCTGGGAAGTGGACCAGGGACCGACCTAGTCAAAAATATCTTATTTATGATGAGATTTGCTTGAAATTCGGTACCTTGGTAGACTTTTGACTTCGTTAAAATTCACGTTACTCTTTCTTCTGGGAAGTGGACCAGGGACCGACCTAGTCAAAAAAATGTTATTTATTATGAGATTTGCTTGAAATTCGGTACCTTAGCAGACCTCTGCCTTTTTTAAAATTCAAAAAACGTTTTCTTCTGGCAAGTGGACCACGGATCGACCTATTAAACAAAAATCTTATTTATGATGCGACTTGCTTGAAATTCGGTACCTTGGTAGACCTCTGCCTTTTTTTAAATTTAAAAGACTTTTCTTCTGGCAAGTGGGCCACGGACCGACCTATTCAAAATAAATCTTATTTATGATGAGATTTGCTTGAAATTCGGTACCTTGGTAGACCGTTGACTTTGTTAAAATTCAAGATACTTTCTCTTCTGGGAAGTGGACCAGGGGCCAATATAGTCGAAAAAATCTTATTTATGGTGCGATTTGTTTGATTGTTTGGTACACCTCTGCCCTTTTTAAAATCCAAGAGACTTTCGCTTCTGGGTATTGGACCACGGACCGACCTATTCAAACAAATTTTATTTATGATGCGATTTGCTTGAATTCGGTACCTTGGTTCACCTCCATCTTTGTTAAAATAGAGAATATTTTGTTTTCCGGGTAGTGGACCAGGGAGCGACCTTGTCGAAAAAATCTTATTTATGATGCGATTTCCTTGAAATTCGGTACCTTGGTAGACTTTTGACTTTGTTAAAATTCAAGTTACTCTCTCATCTGGAAGTGGCCCAGAGACCGACCTATTCAAAAAAGTTTCATTATGATGGGATTTGCTTGATATTCGGTACCTTGGCAGACCTTTCCCTTTGGTTAAATTTAGAATACTTGATTTATTTTGTTGTGTTGTTAGAATACTTTTCTTTTCGGAAAGTGGACCAGGAACCGACCTATTCAAAAAAAATCTTATTTATGATGAGATTCGCTTGAAATTCGGTACCTTCGTGGATATCTACCTTTGTTAAAATTTTGAATACTTTTCTTTTCGGGAAGTGGACTAGGGACCGACCTACTCAAAAAAATCTTATTTATAATGCGATTTGCTTGGAATACGGTAACTTGGTAGACCTCTGCCTTTGGTAAAATTTAGAATACCTTCTTCTTCGGGAAGTGGATCAGGTACCGAACTATTCAAAAAATCTTATTTAAAATGCGATTTGCTTGAAATTCGATATCTTGGCAGACCTTTCCCTTTGTTAAAATTTAGAATACTTTTCTTTTCGGAAAGTGGACCATGAACCGACCTATTTAAAAAAAATCTTATTTATAATGCGATTGGCTTGAAATTCGGTACCTTTGTTCACCTCCATCTTTGTTTAAATTGAGAATATTTTGTTTTCCAGGAAGTGGACCAGGGACCGACCTAGTCGAAAAAATCTTATTTATCTTATGCTGGGGTTTGCTTGAAATTCGGTACCTTGGTACCCTATGCCTTTTTTTAAATTCAAGAGACGTTTTCTTGTGGGAAGTGGACCACGACCGACCTATTCAAAAAAAATCTTATTTATGATGCAACTTGCTTGAAATTCGGTACCTTGGAAGACCTTCCCCTTTGTTAAAATTGAGAATATTTTGTTTTCCGGGAAGTGGACCAGGGACCGAACTAGTCGAAAAAATGTTATTTATTATGAGGTTTGCTTGAAATTCGGTACCTTAGCAGACCTCTGCCTTTTTTAAAATTCAAAAAACGTTTTCTTCTGGCAAGTGGACCACGGATCGACCTATTAAACAAAAATCTTATTTATGATGCGACTTGCTTGAAATTCGGTACCTTGGTAGAACCATGCCTTTTTTAAAATTCAAGAGACGTTTGCTTCTGGGAAGTGGACCACGACCGACCTATTCAAAAAAATGTTATTTATGATGAGATTTGCTTGAAATTCGGTACCTTAGCAGACCTCTGCCTTTTTTAAAATTCAAAAAACGTTTTCTTCTGGCAAGTGGACCACGGATCGACCTACTAAACAAAAATCTTATTTATGATGCGACTTGCTTGAAATTCGGTACCTTGGTAGACCTCTGCCTTTTTTTCAATTTAAAAGACGTTTTCTTCTAGCAACTGGACCACGGACCGACCTATTCAAAAGGAATCTTATTTATGATGAGATTTGCTTGAAATTCGGTACCTTGGTAGACATTTTACTTTGTTAAAATTCAAGCTACTCTCTCTTCTGGGAAGTGGCCCAGAGACCGACCTATTCAAAAAAGTTTCATTATGATGGGATTTGCTTGATATTCGGTACCTTGGCAAACATTTCCCTTTGTTAAAATTTAGAAAACTTTTCTTTTCGGAAAGTGGACCAGTAACCGACCTATTCAAAAAAATCTTATTTATAACGCGATTGGCTTGAAATTCGGTACCTTGGTTCACCTCCATCTTTGTTAAAATTGAGAATATTTTGTTTTCCGGGAAGTGGACCAGGGACCGACCTACTCGAAAAAATCTTATTTATCTTATGATGGGGTTTGCTTGAAATTCGGTACCTTAGCAGACCTCTGCCTTTTTTAAAATTCAAAAAACGTTTTCTTCTGGCAAGTGGACCACGGATCGACCTACTAAACAAAAATCTTATTTATGATGCGACTTGCTTGAAATTCGGTACCTTGGTAGACCTCTGCCTTTTTTTAAATTTCAAAGACGTTTTCTTCTGGCAAGTGGACCACGACCGACCTATTCAAAAAAAATCTTATTTATGATGCAACTTGCTTGAAATTCGGTACCTTGGAAGACCTTCCCCTTTGTTAAAATTGAGAATATTTTGTTTTCCGGGAAGTGGACCAGGGACCGAACTAGTCGAAAAAATGTTATTTATTATGAGATTTGCTTGAAATTCGGTACCTTGGCAGACCTCTGCCTTTTTTAAAATTCAAAAAACGTTTTCTTCTGGCAAGTGGACCACGGATCGACCTATTAAACAAAAATCTTATTTATGATGCGACTTGCTTGAAATTCGGTACCTTGGTAGACCTCTGCCTTTTTTAAATTTAAAAGACGTTTTCTTCTGGCAAGTGGGCCACGGACCGACCTATTCAAAATAAATCTTATTTATGATGAGAATTGCTTGAAATTCGGTACCTTGGTAGACATTTGACTTTGTTAAAATTCAAGTTACTCTCTCGTCTGGGAAGTGGCCCAGAGACCGACCTTTTCAAAAAAGTTTCATTATGATGGGATTTGCTTGATATTCGGTACCTTGGCAGACCTTTCCCTTTGTTAAAATTTAGAATACTTTTCTTTTCGGGAATTGGACCAGGAACCGACCTATTCAAAAGAAATCTTATTTGTAATGAGATTTGCTTGAAATTCGGTACCTTGGTAGACCGTTGACTTTGTTAAAATTCAAGATACTTTCTCTTCTGGGAAGTGGACCAGGGACCAATTTCGTCGAAAAAATCTTATTTATGATGCGATTTGTTTGATTGTTTGGTACACCTCTGCCCTTTTTAAAATCCAAGAGACTTTCGCTTCTGGGAATTGGAACACGGACCGACCTATTCAAACAAATTTTATTTATGATGCGATTTGCTTGAATTCGGTACCTTGGTTCACCTCCATCTTTGTTAAAATAGAGAATATTTTGTTTTCCGGGTAGTGGACCAGGGAGCGACCTTGTCGAAAAAATCTTATTTATGATGCGATTTCCTTGAAATTCGGTACCTTGGTAGACTTTTGACTTTGTTAAAATTCAAGTTACTCTCTCATCTGGAAGTAGCCCACAGACCGACCTATTCAAAAAAGTTTCATTATGATGGGATTTCCTTGATATTCGGTACCTTGGCAGACCTTTCCCTTTGTTAAAATTTAGAATACTTTTCTTTTCGGAAAGTGGACCAGGAACCGACCTATTCAAAAAAAATCTTATTTATGATGAGATTCGCTCGAAATTCGGTACCTTCGTGGATATCTACCTTTGTTAAAATTTTGAATACTTTTCTTTTCGGAAAGTGGACTAGGGACCGACCTACTCAAAAAAATTCTATTTATAATGCGATTTGCTTGGAATACGGTACCTTGGTAGACCTCTGCCTTTGGTAAAATTTAGAATACCTTCTTCTTCGGGAAGTGGATCAGGTACCGAACTATTCAAAAAATCTTATTTAAAATGCGATTTGCTTGAAATTCGATATCTTGGCAGACCTTTCCCTTTGTTAAAATTTAGAATACTTTTCTTTTCGGAAAGTGGACCAGGAACCGACCTATTCAAAAAAAATCTTATTTATAATGCGATTGGCTTGAAATTCGGTAGCTTTGTTCACCTCCATCTTTGTTAAAATTGAGAATATTTTGTTTTCCAGGAAGTGGACCAGGGAGCGACCTTGTCGAAAAAATCTTATTTATGATACGATTTCCTTGAAATTCGGTACCTTGGTAGACTTTTGACTGTGTTAAAATTCAAGTTACTCTCTCATCTGGAAATGGCCCAGAGACCGACCTATTCAAAAAAGTTTCATTATGATGGGATTTGCTTGATATTCGGTACCTTGGCAGACCTTTCCCTTTGGTTAAATTTAGAATACTTTTCTTTTCGGAAAGTGGACCAGGAACCGACCTATTCAAAAAAAATCTTATTTATAATGCGATTGGCTTGAAATTCGGTACCTTTGTTCACCTCCATCTTTGTTAAAATTGAGAATATTTTGTTTTCCAGGAAGTGGACCAGGGACCGACCTAGTCGAAAAAATCTTATTTATCTTATGATGGGGTTTGCTTGAAATTCGGTACCTTGGTACCCTATGCCTTTTTTTAAATTCAAGAGACGTTTTCTTGTGGGAAGTGGACCACGACCGACCTATTAAAAAAAAATCTTATTTATGATGCAACTTGCTTGAAATTCGTTACCTTGGAAGGCCTTCCCCTTTGTTAAAATTGAGAATATTTTGTTTTCCGGGAAGTGGACCAGGGACCGAACTAGTCGAAAAAATGTTATTTATTATGAGATTTGCTTGAAATTCGGTACCTTAGCAGACCTCTGCCTTTTTTAAAATTCAAAAAACGTTTTCTTCTGGCAAGTGGACCACGGATCGACCTATTAAACAAAAATCTTATTTATGATGCGACTTGCTTGAAATTCGGTACCTTCGTGGATATCTACCTTTGTTAAAATTTTGAATACTTTTCTTTTCGGGAAGTGGACTAGGGACCGACCTACTCAAAAAAATCTTATTTATAATGCGATTTGCTTGGAATACGGTACCTTGGTAGATCTCTGCCTTTTTTAAAATTCAAAAGACGTTTTCTTCTGGCAAGTGGGCCACGGACCGACCTATTCAAAATAAATCTTATTTATGATGAGATTTGCTTGAAATTCGCTACCTTGGTAGACATTTGACTTTGTTAAAATTCAAGTTACTCTCTCGTCTGGGAAGTGGCCCAGAGACCGACCTATTCAAAAATTTTTCATTATGATGGGATTTGCTTGATATTCGGTACCTTGGCAGACCTTTCCCTTTGTTAAAATTTAGAATACTTTTCTTTTCGGAAAGTGGACCAGGAACCGACCTATTCAAAAAAAATCTTATTTATAATGCGATTGGCTTGAAATTCGGTACCTTTGTTCACCTCCATCTTTGTAAAAATTGAGAATATTTTGTTTTCCAGGAAGTGGACCAGGGACCGACCTAGTCGAAAAAATCTTATTTATCTTATGATCGGGTTTGCTTGAAATTCGGTACTTTGGTACCCCTATGCCTTTTTTTAAATTCAAGAGACGTTTTCTTGTGGGAAGTAGACCACGACCGACCTATTCAAAAAAAATCTTATTTATGATGCAACTTGCTTGAAATTCGTTACCTTGGAAGACCTTCCCCTTTGTTAAAATTGAGAATATTTTGTTTTCCGGGAAGTGGACCAGGGACCGAACTAGTCGAAAAAATGTTATTTATTATGAAATTTGCTTGAAATTCGGTACCATAGCAGACCTCTGCCTTTTTTAAAATTCAAAAAACGTTTTCTTCTGGCAAGTGGACCACGGATCGACCTATTAAACAAAAATCTTATTTATGATGCGACTTGCTTGAAATTCGGTACCTTGGTAGAACCATGCCTTTTTTAAAATTCAAGAGACGTTTTCTTCTGGGAAGTGGACCACGACCGACCTATTCAAAAAAATGTTATTTATGATGCAATTTGCTAGAAATTCGGTAGCTTGGTAGACCTCTGCCTTTTTTTAAATTCAAAAGACGTTTTCTTCTAGCAACTGGGACACGGACCGAGCTATTCAAAAGGAATCTTATTTGTGATGAGATTTGCTTGAAATTCGGTACCTTGGTAGACATTTTACTTTGTTAAAATTCAAGCTACTCTCTCTTCTGGGAAGTGGCCCAGAGACCGACCTATTCAAAAAAGTTTCATTATGATGGGATTTGCTTGATATTCGGTACCTTGGCAGACCTTTCCTGTTGTTAAAATTTAGAATACTTTTCTTTTCGGAAAGTGGACCAGGAACCGACCTATTCAAAAAAAATCTTATTTATAATGCGATTGGCTTGAAATTCGGTACCTTGGTTCACCTCCATCTTTGTTAAAATTGATAATATTTTGTTTTCCGGGAAGTGGACCGACCTAGTCGAAAAAATCTTATTTATCTTATGATGGGGTTTGCTTGAAATTCGGTAACTTGGTAGACCTCTGCGTTTTTTAAAATTCAAAAAACGATTTCTTCTGGCAAGTGGACCACGGATCGACCTATTAAACAAAAATCTTATTTATGATGCGACTTGCTTGAAATTCGGTACCTTGGTAGACCTCTGCCTTTTTTTAAATTTAAAAGACGTTTTCTTCTGGCAAGTGGGCCACGGACCGACCTATTCAAAATAAATCTTATTTATGATGAGATTTGCTTGAAATTCGCTACCTTGGTAGACATTTGACTTTGTTAAAATTCAAGTTACTCTCTCGTCTGGGAAGTGGCCCAGAGACCGACCTATTCAAAAAAGTTTCATTATGATGGGATTTGCTTGATATTCGGTACCTTGGCAGACCTTTCCCTTTGTTAAAATTTAGAATACTTTTCTTTTCGGAAAGTGGACCAGGAACCGACCTATTCAAAAAAAATCTTATTTATAATGCGATTGGCTTGAAATTCGGTACCTTTGTTCACCTCCATCTTTGTAAAAATTGAGAATATTTTGTTTTCCAGGAAGTGGACCAGGGACCGACCTAGTCGAAAAAATCTTATTTATCTTATGATCGGGTTTGCTTGAAATTCGGTACCTTGGTACCCCTATGCCTTTTTTTAAATTCAAGAGACGTTTTCTTGAGGGAAGTAGACCACGACCGACCTATTCAAAAAAAATCTTATTTATGATGCAACTTGCTTGAAATTCGTTACCTTGGAAGACCTTCCCCTTTGTTAAAATTGAGAATATTTTGTTTTCCGGGAAGTGGACCAGGGACCGAACTAGTCGAAAAAATGTTATTTATTATAAGATTTGCTTGAAATTCGGTACCATAGCAGACCTCTGCCTTTTTTAAAATTCAAAAAACGTTTTCTTCTGGCAAGTGGACCACGGATCGACCTATTAAACAAAAATCTTATTTATGATGCGACTTGCTTGAAATTCGGTACCTTGGTAGAACCATGCCTTTTTTAAAATTCAAGAGACGTTTTCTTCTGGGAAGTGGACCACGACCGACCTATTCAAAAAAATGTTATTTATGATGCAATTTGCTAGAAATTCGGTACCTTGGTAGACTTTTGACTGTGTTAAAATTCAAGTTACTCTCTCATCTGGAAATGGCCCAGAGACCGACCTATTCAAAAAAGTTTCATTATGATGGGATTTGCTTGATATTCGGTACCTTGGCAGACCTTTCCCTTTGGTTAAATTTAGAATACTTTTCTTTTCGGAAAGTGGACCAGGAACCGACCTATTCAAAAAAAATCTTATTTATAATGCGATTGGCTTGAAATTCGGTACCTTTGTTCACCTCCATCTTTGTTAAAATTGAGAATATTTTGTTTTCCAGGAAGTGGACCAGGGACCGACCTAGTCGAAAAAATCTTATTTATCTTATGATGGGGTTTGCTTGAAATTCGGTACCTTGGTACCCTATGCCTTTTTTTAAATTCAAGAGACGTTTTCTTGTGGGAAGTGGACCACGACCGACCTATTAAAAAAAAATCTTATTTATGATGCAACTTGCTTGAAATTCGTTACCTTGGAAGGCCTTCCCCTTTGTTAAAATTGAGAATATTTTGTTTTCCGGGAAGTGGACCAGGGACCGAACTAGTCGAAAAAATGTTATTTATTATGAGATTTGCTTGAAATTCGGTACCTTAGCAGACCTCTGCCTTTTTTAAAATTCAAAAAACGTTTTCTTCTGGCAAGTGGACCACGGATCGACCTATTAAACAAAAATCTTATTTATGATGCGACTTGCTTGAAATTCGGTACCTTCGTGGATATCTACCTTTGTTAAAATTTTGAATACTTTTCTTTTCGGGAAGTGGACTAGGGACCGACCTACTCAAAAAAATCTTATTTATAATGCGATTTGCTTGGAATACGGTACCTTGGTAGATCTCTGCCTTTTTTAAAATTCAAAAGACGTTTTCTTCTGGCAAGTGGGCCACGGACCGACCTATTCAAAATAAATCTTATTTATGATGAGATTTGCTTGAAATTCGCTACCTTGGTAGACATTTGACTTTGTTAAAATTCAAGTTACTCTCTCGTCTGGGAAGTGGCCCAGAGACCGACCTATTCAAAAATGTTTCATTATGATGGGATTTGCTTGATATTCGGTACCTTGGCAGACCTTTCCCTTTGTTAAAATTTAGAATACTTTTCTTTTCGGAAAGTGGACCAGGAACCGACCTATTCAAAAAAAATCTTATTTATAATGCGATTGGCTTGAAATTCGGTACCTTTGTTCACCTCCATCTTTGTAAAAATTGAGAATATTTTGTTTTCCAGGAAGTGGACCAGGGACCGACCTAGTCGAAAAAATCTTATTTATCTTATGATCGGGTTTGCTTGAAATTCGGTACTTTGGTACCCCTATGCCTTTTTTTAAATTCAAGAGACGTTTTCTTGTGGGAAGTAGACCACGACCGACCTATTCAAAAAAAATCTTATTTATGATGCAACTTGCTTGAAATTCGTTACCTTGGAAGACCTTCCCCTTTGTTAAAATTGAGAATATTTTGTTTTCCGGGAAGTGGACCAGGGACCGAACTAGTCGAAAAAATGTTATTTATTATGAAATTTGCTTGAAATTCGGTACCATAGCAGACCTCTGCCTTTTTTAAAATTCAAAAAACGTTTTCTTCTGGCAAGTGGACCACGGATCGACCTATTAAACAAAAATCTTATTTATGATGCGACTTGCTTGAAATTCGGTACCTTGGTAGAACCATGCCTTTTTTAAAATTCAAGAGACGTTTTCTTCTGGGAAGTGGACCACGACCGACCTATTCAAAAAAATGTTATTTATGATGCAATTTGCTAGAAATTCGGTAGCTTGGTAGACCTCTGCCTTTTTTTAAATTCAAAAGACGTTTTCTTCTAGCAACTGGGACACGGACCGAGCTATTCAAAAGGAATCTTATTTGTGATGAGATTTGCTTGAAATTCGGTACCTTGGTAGACATTTTACTTTGTTAAAATTCAAGCTACTCTCTCTTCTGGGAAGTGGCCCAGAGACCGACCTATTCAAAAAAGTTTCATTATGATGGGATTTGCTTGATATTCGGTACCTTGGCAGACCTTTCCTGTTGTTAAAATTTAGAATACTTTTCTTTTCGGAAAGTGGACCAGGAACCGACCTATTCAAAAAAAATCTTATTTATAATGCGATTGGCTTGAAATTCGGTACCTTGGTTCACCTCCATCTTTGTTAAAATTGATAATATTTTGTTTTCCGGGAAGTGGACCGACCTAGTCGAAAAAATCTTATTTATCTTATGATGGGGTTTGCTTGAAATTCGGTAACTTGGTAGACCTCTGCGTTTTTTAAAATTCAAAAAACGATTTCTTCTGGCAAGTGGACCACGGATCGACCTATTAAACAAAAATCTTATTTATGATGCGACTTGCTTGAAATTCGGTACCTTGGTAGACCTCTGCCTTTTTTTAAATTTAAAAGACGTTTTCTTCTGGCAAGTGGGCCACGGACCGACCTATTCAAAATAAATCTTATTTATGATGAGATTTGCTTGAAATTCGCTACCTTGGTAGACATTTGACTTTGTTAAAATTCAAGTTACTCTCTCGTCTGGGAAGTGGCCCAGAGACCGACCTATTCAAAAAAGTTTCATTATGATGGGATTTGCTTGATATTCGGTACCTTGGCAGACCTTTCCCTTTGTTAAAATTTAGAATACTTTTCTTTTCGGAAAGTGGACCAGGAACCGACCTATTCAAAAAAAATCTTATTTATAATGCGATTGGCTTGAAATTCGGTACCTTTGTTCACCTCCATCTTTGTAAAAATTGAGAATATTTTGTTTTCCAGGAAGTGGACCAGGGACCGACCTAGTCGAAAAAATCTTATTTATCTTATGATCGGGTTTGCTTGAAATTCGGTACCTTGGTACCCCTATGCCTTTTTTTAAATTCAAGAGACGTTTTCTTGTGGGAAGTAGACCACGACCGACCTATTCAAAAAAAATCTTATTTATGATGCAACTTGCTTGAAATTCGTTACCTTGGAAGACCTTCCCCTTTGTTAAAATTGAGAATATTTTGTTTTCCGGGAAGTGGACCAGGGACCGAACTAGTCGAAAAAATGTTATTTATTATAAGATTTGCTTGAAATTCGGTACCATAGCAGACCTCTGCCTTTTTTAAAATTCAAAAAACGTTTTCTTCTGGCAAGTGGACCACGGATCGACCTATTAAACAAAAATCTTATTTATGATGCGACTTGCTTGAAATTCGGTACCTTGGTAGAACCATGCCTTTTTTAAAATTCAAGAGACGTTTTCTTCTGGGAAGTGGACCACGACCGACCTATTCAAAAAAATGTTATTTATGATGCAATTTGCTAGAAATTCGGTACCATAGCAGACCTCTGCCTTTTTTAAAATTCAAAAAACGTTTTCTTCTGGCAAGTGGACCACGGATCGACCTATTAAACAAAAATCTTATTTATGATGCGACTTGCTTAAAATTCGGTACCTTGGTAGAACCATGCCTTTTTTAAAATTCAAGAGACGTTTTCTTCTGGGAAGTGGACCACGACCGACCTATTCAAAAAAATGTTATTTATGATGCAATTTGCTAGAAATTCGGTACCTTGGTAGACCTCTGCCTTTTTTTTATTCAAAAGACGTTTTCTTCTAGCAACTGGGACACGGACCGAGCTATTCAAAAGGAATCTTATTTGTGATGAGATTTGCTTCAAATTCGGTACCTTGGTAGACATTTTACTTTGTTAAAATTCAAGCTACTCTCTCTTCTGGGAAGTGGCCCAGAGACCGACCTATTCAAAAAAGTTTCATTATGATGGGATTTGCTTGATATTCGGTAACTTGGCAGACATTTCCCTTTGTTAAAATTTAGAAAACTTTTCTTTTCGGAAAGTGGACCAGTAACCGACCTATTCAAAAAAATCTTATTTATAACGCGATTGGCTTGAAATTCGGTACCTTGGTTCACCTCCATCTTTGTTAAAATTGATAATATTTTGTTTTCCGGGAAGTGGACCAGGGACCGACCTAGTCGAAAAAATCTTATTTATCTTATGATGGGGTTTGCTTGAAATTCGGTAACTTGGTAGACCTATGCCTTTTTTTAAATTCAAGAGACGTTTTCTTGTGGGAAGTGGACCATGACCGACCTATTCAAAAAAAATCTTATTTATGATGCAACTTGCTTGAAATTCGGTACCTTGGAAGACCTTCCCCTTTGTTAAAATTGAGAATATTTTGTTTTCCGGGAAGTGGACCAGGGACCGAACTAGTCGAAAAAATGTTATTTATTATGAGATTTGCTTGAAATTCGGTACCTTGGCAGACCTCTGCGTTTTTTAAAATTCAAAAAACGATTTATTCTGGCAAGTGGACCACGGATCGACCTATTAAACAAAAATCTTATTTATGATGCGACTTGCTTGAAATTCGGTACCTTGGTAGACCTCTGCCTTTTTTTAAATTTCAAAGACGTTTTCTTCTGGCAAGTGGGCCACGGACCGACCTATTCAAAATAAATCTTATTTATGATGAGATTTGCTTGAAATTCGGTACCTTGGTAGACATTTGACTTTGTTAAAATTCAAGTTACTCTCTCGTCTGGGAAGTGGCCCAGAGACCGACCTTTTCAAAAAAGTTTCATTATGATGGGATTTGCTTGATATTCGGTACCTTGGCAGACCTTTCCCTTTGTTAAAATTTAGAATACTTTTCTTTTCGGGAATTGGACCAGGAACCGACCTATTCAAAAGAAATCTTATTTGTAATGAGATTTGCTTGAAATTCGGTACCTTGGTAGACCGTTGACTTTGTTAAAATTCAAGATACTTTCTCTTCTGGGAAGTGGACCAGGGACCAATTTCGTCGAAAAAATCTTATTTATGATGCGATTTGTTTGATTGTTTGGTACACCTCTGCCCTTTTTAAAATCCAAGAGACTTTCGCTTCTGGGAATTGGAACACGGACCGACCTATTCAAACAAATTTTATTTATGATGCGATTTGCTTGAATTCGGTACCTTGGTTCACCTCCATCTTTGTTAAAATAGAGAATATTTTGTTTTCCGGGTAGTGGACCAGGGAGCGACCTTGTCGAAAAAATCTTATTTATGATGCGATTTCCTTGAAATTCGGTACCTTGGTAGACTTTTGACTTTGTTAAAATTCAAGTTACTCTCTCATCTGGAAGTAGCCCAGAGACCGACCTATTCAAAAAAGTTTCATTATGATGGGATTTGCTTGATATTCGGTACCTTGGCAGACCTTTCCCTTTGTTAAAATTTAGAATACTTTTCTTTTCGGAAAGTGGACCAGGAACCGACCTATTCAAAAAAAATCTTATTTATGATGAGATTCGCTCGAAATTCGGTACCTTCGTGGATATCTACCTTTGTTAAAATTTTGAATACTTTTCTTTTCGGAAAGTGGACTAGGGACCGACCTACTCAAAAAAATTCTATTTATAATGCGATTTGCTTGGAATACGGTACCTTGGTAGACCTCTGCCTTTGGTAAAATTTAGAATACCTTCTTCTTCGGGAAGTGGATCAGGTACCGAACTATTCAAAAAATCTTATTTAAAATGCGATTTGCTTGAAATTCGATATCTTGGCAGACCTTTCCCTTTGTTAAAATTTAGAATACTTTTCTTTTCGGAAAGTGGACCAGGAACCGACCTATTCAAAAAAAATCTTATTTATAATGCGATTGGCTTGAAATTCGGTAGCTTTGTTCACCTCCATATTTGTTAAAATTGAGAATATTTTGTTTTCCAGGAAGTGGACCAGGGAGCGACCTTGTCGAAAAAATCTTATTTATGATACGATTTCCTTGAAATTCGGTACCTTGGTAGACTTTTGACTGTGTTAAAATTCAAGTTACTCTCTCATCTGGAAATGGCCCAGAGACCGACCTATTCAAAAAAGTTTCATTATGATGGGATTTGCTTGATATTCGGTACCTTGGCAGACCTTTCCCTTTGGTTAAATTTAGAATACTTTTCTTTTCGGAAAGTGGACCAGGAACCGACCTATTCAAAAAAAATCTTATTTATAATGCGATTGGCTTGAAATTCGGTACCTTTGTTCACCTCCATCTTTGTTAAAATTGAGAATATTTTGTTTTCCAGGAAGTGGACCAGGGACCGACCTAGTCGAAAAAATCTTATTTATCTTATGATGGGGTTTGCTTGAAATTCGGTACCTTGGTACCCTATGCCTTTTTTTAAATTCAAGAGACGTTTTCTTGTGGGAAGTGGACCACGACCGACCTATTAAAAAAAAATCTTATTTATGATGCAACTTGCTTGAAATTCGTTACCTTGGAAGGCCTTCCCCTTTGTTAAAATTGAGAATATTTTGTTTTCCGGGAAGTGGACCAGGGACCGAACTAGTCGAAAAAATGTTATTTATTATGAGATTTGCTTGAAATTCGGTACCTTAGCAGACCTCTGCCTTTTTTAAAATTCAAAAAAAAAAACGTTTTCTTCTGCATTGCATCAACAATTTTCCCACTGCACTGGATCGGGGAATATTGCATGCTGGAATATCAACTATGTTTAAATTGAATGAAAACTTAAACGCAGAATGTGCAGTACGACCGCCATCTAGAATAGTCGCCGCAATTCCAGATGATGCCAACGCCAAAGCTATGTCACATCTTGATCGAACAGTGGCCAAAATCAATGAAAGTACAAATGTTTTCCCTGTTCCTCCGGGTGCGTCCAGGAAGAATAGACCACCAGTAATATTGTCCACCGCTTGCATTAATGTTTCGTATACTTGTTTTTGCTGTTTATTCAGCAACGGCACTATATTTCGAACGAATTCCTTCAATGCATCAACATTGTATTGCTGCTCTCGATTAAATTCTTGGTTGAATCCATCGTGCATCGATCGATTTGGTGCAATCATTCCTACTTCAATCAGTAGCTTGTTTGCAATATTCAAGCATTGATCCTCAATCAGAATCAATCCTTCATCGTAGATTTCATCGGTTATTTGCATGTCGGGATTTTTCGTTTGAATGCGCAAGCGATGCAAGATATCTTCACATATGTCGTCTTTGTATTTGTTCCATAACTGAATTGGTTGTGAAGGGAAACATGTGGTGGTGAGTATGGCGAACAGCGTTCGTATTTGGTACGCATTTGATGAAACAACTGAATACGCAAATGTTAAATCCCAATGAGAATCGTTCTCCAGCATACCCAATTGTTGTCATGCTTCTCGATATGTTTGGCATTGCTGGCCATTCACAGTTTTCAAATGCGCAAATTATCTTGGTCTACATACATTTACCAACAGCAGTCGCAAATAGAAACATTCATAATTTGTAGGATGAACAGTATACATGCGACCTAGCGCATCAGTGGAAAATACCTGTGGCCTACCTGAAACTTGGGTTCCCTGTTTGCGACGTTGAAATTTCTTTGCTGATTGATTCCAAGTGTAATACTTGGGCATTTCAACGTACATCAGCGTCACTGCGAATGGATCTGCTTCACACATTGCAAAGAAGCTAGTCAATGTTGTCGATGGTGGTCTCTCAGCTCGTTGTGCCGCATTAGCCTAAGTGAAGTAAACTCTTTGTCCATTTTCCAAATGCACTGCTAAATGTACAACTGTGGGATATCTTTCATGAATTTGAAATGACAATAATCGCCACATTGCTTCATTAGTACTGACGTATCTGCCCATTTGGAAGTTGCTAATTTCGTCATTCGCATTTTCCGACGCAATACCAAACACAGCCATGTCGCTGCCTTTTGTGACATACTGGCACAAATATTTCACTGATTTGGCCGAATGACAACTTTCAACGTTCACATGTGCTTTGAAAATTCGTGATAGCAGCGGCCAATATGGTACAATGAATTCATTTCCGATTTCGATCTCTTCATTTTGAACTTTAACTTTGATAGTTCGACCATTATCTTCTTTTGAACGCCGACGATAAATTGGATATCCATCGTTTCCTGTGTGTGTTTCAGCAACTAACGGTCGCGGATATCGTTTTGTGCACTTTCCATCAGCTATGCAAGGCAAGATTTAATGCACCGCACGGTCCATGCACCATCTGTGTCGTCACAATGTCGTGTAGATGGGGATAATTGACAGGATCAGGAATTTCAGCTGATATGATGTCATCCACTTCATTTGAATGTAATTTGTTCAGCAACCAAATTAGGACATGAGCATGCGGTAGTCCACGCTTCTGCCATTCCGCAGAGTACATATAACAACGTATGTCACCAACAACTCGATACTTAGTAAGCACAGCAATCATAACCTTAAGTTTTTGCTGAAAAACTCTGGCGATTATGTCATGGCGATCTTGCGGTGGTTGGCCCGGGTCCAACTCACGTTCAATTTCCGTCCACTTCGGATTGCATGTGAACGTAATAAATAAATCCGGAGTTCCATAATTTCGCACGTACGTCATAGCGTCTTGAGCGTATTCGTGCATGTGGCGTGGGCTTCCGATATAAGATGAAGGGAGAATCGTCAGACGTCCAATATTCTGAACATTACCATCTGAAGGATGAGATTAACCTCATGTGTACAAATCATAATACGATAGGCATACTAATTCCTTGCGCTTAGATTTTTGTTCGTTGATACACCTGAATATGCAATATTAAATGGATTGTTAATGGAACCCAATAATAGCAATAAGTAGTGTGTTAATATTGTACCTGTTATTCGATCGACCATCTTCAACGTGATGTCGTATCCGTCTTGCCCTTGCCAATAAAGGATTGGATATTGTAACGCATCGTACAAACGATGTGTCTCGTTTACACAATGCATGATATTGCTTCTTCGCTGAACGACAATTTCTCGTGATTTAGTTTGATCGCCAACAATAATTGCAGCAACATCATCAACGGTGGGTGCATTGAATCTTCGCACATGTTCACCTGTTAGGGTACGATCCGCTCTTATGACGAATTTGTGCGTATCCGATGGCATTGGTTCCAATGCTGTTTTGAACATATTAACCACAGCGTTATTATCGTGGAAAAATGCTTGCAACTGTTCAATAATTCGTCTCTTTAACTGTTATGTTTCCTGTATATTGCACCGCACCTTCAGCTGATCCACCATCGACGAAATGAAATATATTTGCAGAAATTGATGCGGTTCATCTGGTGTTGGCACCATTGAACCATGCAAATGATATATTTGTCCTTGTATCTGCAAACAATCATTTGTTGAAGAATACGGTGTGAATTCTGATCGTGTGATGGTGTAGTGTGTGGTGTATGTGTAGTTGTTATTTATTGCAATTGATTGTGTTGGTGTGATTGATTGGTGTAAGTGATTGGTTGTGTGTGTTGTATCTTTTACCTTGCAAGTCGGCATGAAGCCGCCTTTTCGAATGATATTAGCTTCAAATGAAGTCATGCGAAAGCAGTTATTGTATTCAAGGATGTGTTGAAGAAAATGGTTGGAATCAGGACCACTTCCATCGAACAATGCTTTCAGTGGCTGTGGTGGTGTAAATAGTGGCTCCAGTTTGACTTTTCCACTTGCGCAGCACAATCCATCCGTTTCTCTTTTGAACTTTAACGCATTGGAATATCGGCATACAGTCGTCATTTGTCCAATATCTAAATTTTCATCATCACTGTAGTTCGTAGTGGGATCATATTGGAATGCCAAGCGATTGTATGATGACAATGATCTTCGTGTGCTCACGCGTTGTCTCAATCGGTCATTTTCTCTTATTATATTTTGTCTTTCTTCACTTAAGGTCCGGGAATATACTTGTTGCTGGCTTGCATGTCGTGCGCGGCGGCCAATGTTCGCACGTCGTCCTGTGGGCATTTTGGACTATGGACAGATGGTGAATTTACAATTCAACTTACCACCTTAAAACAAAAATTTGCAAGTTTTTTTTTATGCCACTTCCAAAGATATATAATTTTTGATCTTTTTGCAATATACGACAATTTTTTGATCTTTTTGACTAAAAATTTGCAAGTTTGGGCAGACTGGTGAATTTAACCTCAAATGCATTATCCATATAATTTACACAATTCAACTTACCACCTTAAACAAAAATTTGCAAGTTTTTTTATGCCACTTCCAAAGATATTTAATTTTTGATCGCTTTGCAAAATACGACAATTTTTGATCTTATTGGCTTTTTGACTAAAAATTTGCAAGTTTGGACAGACTGGTGAATTTACTTTCAAATGCACTATCCGTATAATTTACACAATTCAACTTCCCACCTTAAACAAAAATTTGCAAGTTTTTTCTATGCCACTTCCATAGATACATAATTTTTGATCTTTTTTTAATATTATTGGCATACAAATTTACATTTATGTACGTTTGTACCGCCCGCACTAATCAATCAACTGCTGCTGTGATAATCCAACACTTTGCTTAAATACTTTTTATCCACTTTTATTAAATCATTATTCACGTGTCTGACCTTAAAATTATGCGTGCTTAAGTACTTTTTTAGCGACGAACCTTTCAGGTACATCGAGCGCACGATTTTACTTCGGCTAACTCGAAGCGTCGGAGTGGAGAAAAAGTATTTAAGCAAAGTGTTGGATTATAACAGCAGCAGTTGAGTGATTAGTGCGGGCGGTCAGCCACCACCGTACAAACGTACATACATGTAAATTTGTATGCCAATAAAATGAAATGCCTGCTTACAGCAGCCACTGATGAGTATTTATGTAGTATTTGTTATTGAGATAACACACAGGTATACATACAATATTTACACCTAATGCTGGTGTACCTCTACTGCTGTGTTAACTTGCACAATACGCGTGATTGTTTTGATGGTTTCCAATTGATCTGTTAGGAAACGAATAACTTCAACCTCAATTTCACAGTGAACACAATACCGGTTTTAATTTTGCGTTTGAAAGAACGTGCGTATAATAAGAAATGTCACATAAAATTAATGGCGCTGTATGTAAAAAATGATTTCCCCTATTTTCCTGCTTTTCTTTTGAAATGTTTTGTGAATTTTGTTTGCTATAAACCTCACGGCGACCGAGACTTTTCCAACGAATGCAAAATCATTGAAATCGGTTTGTGCATTCTTGAGATATAGCGTCAGGAATGAAAACCCCACTTATTTTTATATTATACCAGGGTCACCCCTGGTCCACATTTTTGGCGATATCTCGGAAAACGGGTCACATAAGGTCTTGAAAACCACCTCTTTTTTAAATACTCACCAACACCTTTTATTTGATACCCATTTTGTAGAAAACCCGTTTGGGGTCACACCTGTTGCATATTTCGGGAAATACCTCGAATACGGGGTCTTATATGGGATCAATAGCTACACCATGTTCAAGCACTTGTCAACACCTTTCATTTGATTCCCATATCGTACCAACCCGTTATAGGGTTACCCTGGTCCACATTTTGTAGAATATCCCCAAAACCTTCCAGGACTCTTATACTTTTTTTGGCCATAAAACATGCCGGGCTCAATCGAAAAGTACGTGCAAAATTTTATTTAATTCGGTAGAGTCGTCCTGGAGTTATAGCGTCAGGGAGGAAAACGCGACTTATTTTTATATAATAGATTTGCATGAAATTCGGTACCTTGGTAGACTTTTGACTTCGTTAAAATTCACGTTACTCTCTCTTCTGGGAAGTAGACCAGGGACCGACCTAGTCAAAAATATCTTATTTATGATGAGATTTGACTGAAATTCGGTACCTTGGTAGACATTTGACTTTGTTAAAATTCAAGTTACTCTCTCTTCTGGGAAGTGGACCAGGGACCGACCTAGTCAAAAATATCTTATTTATGATGAGATTTGACTGAAATTCGGTACCTTGGTAGACATTTGACTTTTTTAAAATTCAATCTACTCTCTCTTCTGGGAAGTGGACCAGGGACCGACCTAGTCAAAAATATCTTATTTACGATGAGATTTGCTTGCAATTCGGTACTTTGTTAGACCGTTGACCGACCTATTAAAAAATAGTTTAATTATGATGGGATTTGCTTGATATTCGGTACCTTGGCAAACCTTGCCTTTGTTACAATTTAGAATACTTTTCTATTCGGGAATTGGACCAGGAACCGACCTATTCAAAAAAAATCTTATTTATGATGAGATTTGCTTGAAATTCGGTAACTTGGTAGACATTTGACTTTGTTAAAATTCAAGATGCTTTCTCTTCTGGGAAGTGGACCAGGGACCGACTTATTCAAAACAAATCTTATTTATAATGCGATTTGCTTGAAATTCGGTACATTTGTAGACTTTTGACTTTGTTAAATTCAAGTTACTCTCCCTTCTGGGAAGTGGACCAGGGACCGACTTATTCAAAAGAAATCTTATTTATGATGAGATTTGCTTGAAATTCGGCACCTTGGTAGACATTTGACTTTGTTAAAATTCAAGATACTTTCTCTTCTGGGAAGTGGCGCAGGGACATGCCTATTCAAAAAAAGCTTAGTTATGACGCGATTTTGCTCGAAAGTCGGTACCTTTTTAGACCGTTGACTTTGTCAAAATTCAAGATACTTTCTCTTCTGGGAAGTGGCGCAGGGACATGCCTATTCAAAAAAAGCTTATTTATGATGCGATTTTGCTTGAAAGTCGGTACCTTTTTAGACCGTTGACTTTGTTAAAATTCAAGATACTTTCTCTTCTCGGAAGTGGCCCACAGAACGGGCTAGTCAAAAAAAGCTTATTTGAGATGCGATTTACTTGAAAGTCGGTACCTTTTTAGTCAAAAATATCTTATTTATGATGAGATTTGTTTGAAATTCGGTACTTTGGTAGACTTTTGAATTTGTTAAAATTCAAGATACTTTCTCTTCTGGGAAGTGACCCCGGGACCGTCCTATTAAAAAAAGCTTATTTATGACGCGATTTTGCTTGAAAGTCGGTACCTTGTTAGACCGTTGACTTTGTTAAAATTCAAGATACTTTCTCTTCTGGGAAGTGGCGCAGGGACATGCCTATTCAAAAAAAGCTTATTTATGATGCGAGTTTGCTTTAAAGTCGGAGCTTTTTAGACATTTGACTTTGTTAAAATTCAAGTTAAATATCTTATTTATGATGAGATTTGCTTGAAATTCGGTACTTTGGTAGACTTTTGACTTCGTTAAAATTCAAGTTACTTTCTCTTCTGGGAAGTGGCCCAGGGACCGGCCTATTCAAAAAAAAAAGCTTATTTATGATGCGATTTTGCTCGAAAGTCGGTACCTTTTTAGACCGTTTGACTTTGTGAAAATTCAAGTTAAATATCCTATTTATTATTAGATTTGCTTGAAATTCGGTACCTTGGTAGACTTTTGACTACGTTAAAATTCAAGTTACTCTCTCTTCTGGGAAGTGGACCAGGGACCGACCTAGTCAAAAATATCTTATTTATGATGAGATTTGACTGAAATTCGGTACCTTGGTAGACATTTGACTTTGTTAAAATTCAATCTACTCTCTGTTCTGGGAAGTGGACCAGGGACCGACCTAGTCAAAAATATCTTATTTACGATGAGATTTGCTTGCAATTCGGTACTTTGTTAGACCGTTGACCGACCTATTAAAAAATAGTTTAATTATGATGGGATTTGCTTGATATTCGGTACCTTGGCAAACCTTGCCTTTGTTACAATTTAGAATACTTTTCTATTCGGGAATTGGACCAGGAACCGACCTATTCAAAAAAAATCTTATTTATGATGAGATTTGCTTGAAATTCGGTAACTTGGTAGACATTTGACTTTGTTAAAATTCAAGATGCTTTCTCTTCTGGGAAGTGGACCAGGGACCGACTTATTCAAAACAAATCTTATTTATAATGCGATTTGCTTGAAATTCGGTACCTTTGTAGACTTTTGACTTTGTTAAATTCAAGTTACTCTCCCTTCTGGGAAGTGGACCAGGGACCGACTTATTCAAAAGAAATCTTATTTATGATGAGATTTGCTTGAAATTCGGCACCTTGGTAGACATTTGACTTTGTTAAAATTCAAGATACTTTCTCTTCTGGGAAGTGGCGCAGGGACATGCCTATTCAAAAAAAGCTTAGTTATGACGCGATTTTGCTCGAAAGTCGGTACCTTTTTAGACCGTTGACTTTGTTAAAATTCAAGATACTTTCTCTTCTCGGAAGTGGCCCACAGAACGGGCTAGTCAAAAAAAGCTTATTTGAGATGCGATTTACTTGAAAGTCGGTACCTTTTTAGTCAAAAATATCTTATTTATGATGAGATTTGTTTGAAATTCGGTACTTTGGTAGACTTTTGAATTTGTTAAAATTCAAGATACTTTCTCTTCTGGGAAGTGACCCCGGGACCGTCCTATTAAAAAAAGCTTATTTATGACGCGATTTTGCTTGAAAGTCGGTACCTTGTTAGACCGTTGACTTTGTTAAAATTCAAGATACTTTCTCTTCTGGGAAGTGGCGCAGGGACATGCCTATTCAAAAAAAGCTTATTTATGATGCGAGTTTGCTTTAAAGTCGGAGCTTTTTAGACATTTGACTTTGTTAAAATTCAAGTTAAATATCTTATTTATGATGAGATTTGCTTGAAATTCGGTACCTTGGTAGACTTTTGACTTCGTTAAAATTCAAGTTACTTTCTCTTCTGGGAAGTGGCCCAGGGACCGGCCTATTCAAAAAAAAAGCTTATTTATGATGCGATTTTGCTCGAAAGTCGGTACCTTTTTAGACCGTTGACTTTGTTAAAATTCAAGATACTTTCTCTTCTGGGAAGTGGCGCAGGGACATGCCTATTCAAAAAAAGCTTATTTATGATGCGAGTTTGCTTAAAAGTCGGAGCTTTGTAGACATTTGACTTTGTGAAAATTCAAGTTAAATATCTTATTTATGATGAGATTTGCTTGAAATTCGGTACCTTGGTAGTCTTTTGACTTCGTTAAAATTCACGTTACTCTTTCTTCTGGGAAGTGGACCAGGGACCGACCTAGTCAAAAATATCTTATTTACGATGAGATTTGCTTGAAATTCGGTACTTTGTTAGACCGTTGACTTTGTTAAAATTCAAGTTACGCTCTCTTCTTGGAAGTGGACCAGGGACCGACATATTCAAAAAAAGCTTATATATGATGCGATTTTGTTTGAAAGTCGGAACCTTTTTAGACCTTTCACTTTCTTAAAATTCAAGTTAGTCTCTCTTCTGGAAAGTGGACGAGGGGCCGAACTATTCAAAAAAGCTTATTTATGATGCGATTTTGCTTGAAAGTCGGTACCTTTTTAGACCGTTGACTTTGTTAAAATTCAAGTTGCTCTCTCTTCTGGGAAGTGGACCAGGGACCGACCTAGTCAAAAATATCTTATTTATGATGAGATTTGCTTGAAATTCGGTACCTTGGTAGACTTTTGAAATTGTTAAAATTCAAAATACTTTCTCTTCTGGGAAGTGGACCAGGGCCCGGCCTATTCAAAACAAATCTTATTTGTGATGAGATTTGCTTGAAATTCGGTACCTTGGTAGACTTTGTTAAAATGCAAGATACTTTCTCTTCTGGGAAGTGGCCCAGGGACAGGCCTATTCAAAAAACCTTATTTATGATGAGATTTGTATGAAATTCGCTACCTTGGTAGACCGTTGACTTTACTAAAATTCAAAATACTTTCTCTTCTGGGAAGTGGACCAGGGCCCGACCTATTCAAAACAAATCTTATTTATGATGAGACTTGCTTGAAATTCGGTACCTTTGTAGACTTTTGACTTTGGTAAAATTCAAGTTACTCTCTCTTCTGGGAAGTGGACCCTGGTCTTATTTGTGATGAATCTTATTTATGATGAGATTTGATTGAAATTCGGTACCTTGGTAGACATTTGACTTTGTTAAAATTCAAGTTACTCTCTCTTCTGGGAAGTGGCCCAGAGACCGACCTATTAAAAAAAAGTTTAATTATGATGGGATTTGCTTGATATTCGGTACCTTGGCAAACCTTGCCTTTGTTACAATTTAGAATACTTTTCTTTTCTTGAATTGGACCAGGAACCGACCTATTCAAAAAAAATCTTATTTATGATAAAATTTGCTTGAAATTCGGTATCTTGGTAGACATTTGACTTTGTTAAAATTCAAGTTGCTTTCTCTTCTGGGAAGTGGACCAGGGACCGACTTATTCAAAACAAATCTTATTTATAATGCGATTTGCTTGAAATTCGGTACCTTTGTAGACTTTTGACTTTGTTAAACTCAAGTTACTCTCCCTTCTGGGAAGTGGACCAGGGACCGACTTATTCAAAAAAAAAGCTTATTTGTGATGCGATTTTGCTCGAAAGTCGGTACCTTTTTAGACCGTTGACTTTGTTAAAATTCAAGATACTTTCTCTTCTGGGAAGTGGCGCAGGGACATGCCTATTCAAAAAAAGCTTATTTATGATGCGAGTTTGCTTGAAAGTCGGAGCTTTTTAGACATTGGACTTTGTTAAAATTCAAGTTAAATATCTTATTTATGATGAGATTTGCTTGAAATTCGGTACCTTGGTAGACTTTTGACTTCGTTAAAATTCACGTTACTCTTTCTTCTGGGAAGTGGACCAGGGACCGACTTATTCAAAACAAATCTTATTTATAATGCGATTTGCTTGAAATTCGGTACCTTTGTAGACTTTTGACTTTGTTAAATTCAAGTTACTCTCCCTTCTGGGAAGTGGACCAGGGACCGACTTATTCAAAAGAAATCTTATTTATGATGAGATTTGCTTGAAATTCGGCACCTTGGTAGACATTTGACTTTGTTAAAATTCAAGTTACTTTCTCTTCTGGGAAGTGGCCCAGGGACCGGCCTATTCAAAAAAAAGCTTATTTATGATGCGATTTTGCTCGAAAGTCGGTACCTTTTTAGACCGTTGACTTTGTTAAAATTCAAGATACTTTCTCTTCTGGGAAGTGGCGCAGGGACATGCCTATTCAAAAAAAGCTTATTTATGATGCGAGTTTGCTTGAAAGTCGGAGCTTTTTAGACATTGGACTTTGTTAAAATTCAAGTTAAATATCTTATTTATGATGAGATTTGCTTGAAATTCGGTACCTTGGTAGACTTTTGACTTCGTTAAAATTCACGTTACTCTTTCTTCTGGAAAGTGGACCAGGGACCGACCTAGTCAAAAATATCTTATTTACGATGAGATTTGCTTGAAATTCGGTACTTTGTTAGACCGTTGACTTTGTTAAAATTCAAGATACTTTCTCTTCTGGGAAGTGGCCCAGGGACTGACCTATTCAAAAAAGCTAATTTATGATGCGAGTTTGCTTGAAAGTACGAGCTTTTTAGACATTTGACTTTGCTAAATTCACGTTACTCTCTCTTCTGGGAAGTGGACCAGGGACCGACCTAGTCAAAAATATCTTATTTACGATGAGATTTGCTTGAAATGCGGTACCGTGGTAGACTTTTGACTTTGTTAAAATTCAAGGTACTTTCTCTTCTGGGAAGTGGCCCAGGGACCGGCCTATTCAAAAAAAGCTTATTTATGATGCGAGTTTGCTTGAAAGTCGGAGCTTTTTAACATTTGACTTTGTTAAAATTCAAGTTAAATATCTTATTTATGATGAGATTTGCTTGAAATTCGGTACCTTGGTAGACTTTTGACTTCGTTAAAATTCAAGTTACTCTCTCTTCTGGGAAGTGGACCAGGGACCGACCTAGTCAAAAATATCTTATTTATGATGAGATTTGACTGAAATTCGGTACCTTGGTAGACATTTGACTTTGTTAAAATTCAATTTACTCTCTGTTCTGGGAAGTGGACCAGGGACCGACCTAGTCAAAAATATCTTATTTACGATGAGATTTGCTTGCAATTCGGTACTTTGTTAGACCGTTGACCGACCTATTAAAAAATAGTTTAATTATGATGGGATTTGCTTGATATTCGGTACCTTGGCAAACCTTGCCTTTGTTACAATTTAGAATACTTTTCTATTCGGGAATTGGACCAGGAACCGACCTATTCAAAAAAAATCTTATTTATGATGAGATTTGCTTGAAATTCGGTAACTTGGTAGACATTTGACTTTGTTAAAATTCAAGATGCTTTCTCTTCTGGGAAGTGGACCAGGGACCGACTTATTCAAAACAAATCTTATTTATAATGCGATTTGCTTGAAATTCGGTACCTTTGTAGACTTTTGACTTTGTTAAATTCAAGTTACTCTCCCTTCTGGGAAGTGGACCAGGGACCGACTTATTCAAAAGAAATCTTATTTATGATGAGATTTGCTTGAAATTCGGCACCTTGGTAGACATTTGACTTTGTTAAAATTCAAGATACTTTCTCTTCTGGGAAGTGGCGCAGGGACATGCCTATTCAAAAAAAGCTTAGTTATGACGCGATTTTGCTCGAAAGTCGGTACCTTTTTAGACCGTTGACTTTGTTAAAATTCAAGATACTTTCTCTTCTGGGAAGTGGCGCAGGGGCATGCCTATTCAAAAAAAGCTTATTTATGATGCGATTTTGCTTGATAGTCGGTACCTTTTTAGACCGTTGACTTTGTTAAAATTCAAGATACTTTCTCTTCTCGGAAGTGGCCCACAGAACGGGCTAGTCAAAAAAAGCTTATTTGAGATGCGATTTACTTGAAAGTCGGTACCTTTTTAGTCAAAAATGTCTTATTTATGATGAGATTTGTTTGAAATTCGGTACTTTGGTAGACTTTTGAATTTGTTAAAATTCAAGATACTTTCTCTTCTGGGAAGTGACCCCGGGACCGTCCTATTAAAAAAAAGCTTATTTATGACGCGATTTTGCTTGAAAGTCGTACCTTGTTAGACCGTTGACTTTGTTAAAATTCAAGATACTTTCTCTTCTGGGAAGTGGCGCAGGGACATGCCTATTCAAAAAAAAGCTTATTTATGATGCGAGTTTGCTTTAAAGTCGGAGCTTTTTAGACATTTGACTTTGTTAAAATTCAAGTTAAATATCTTATTTATGATGAGATTTGCTTGAAATTCGGTACCTTGGTAGACCTTTTGACTTCGTTAAAATTCAAGTTACTTTCTCTTCTGGGAAGTGGCCCAGGGGACCGGCCTATTCAAAAAAAAAGCTTATTTATGTTGCGATTTTGCTCGAAAGTCGGTACCCTTTTTAGACCGTTGACTTTGTTAAAATTCAAGATACTTTCTCTTCTGGGAAGTGGCGCAGGGACATGCCTATTCAAAAAAAGCTTATTTATGATGCGAGTTTGCTTGAAAGTCGGAGCTTTTTAGACATTTGACCTTAAATTCAAGTTAAATATCTTATTTATGATGAGATTTGCTTGAAATTCGGTACCTTGGTAGTCTTTTGACTTCGTTAAAATTCACGTTACTCTTTCTTCTGGGAAGTGGACCAGGGACCGACCTAGTCAAAAATATCTTATTTACGATGAGATTTGCTTGAAATTCGGTACTTTGTTAGACCGTTGACTTTGTTAAAATTCAAGTTACGCTCTCTTCTTGGAAGTGGACCAGGGCCCGACATATTCAAAAAAAGCTTATATATGATGCGATTTTGTTTGAAAGTCGGAACCTTTTTAGACCTTTCACTTTCTTAAAATTCAAGTTAGTCTCTCTTCTGGAAAGTGGACGAGGGGCCGAACTAAAAAAGCTTATTTATGATGCGATTTTGCTTGAAAGTCGGTACCTTTTTAGACCGTTGACTTTGTTAAAATTCAAGTTACTCTCTCTTCTGGGAAGTGGACCAGGGACCGACCTAGTCAAAAATATTCTTATTTATGATGAGATTTGCTTGAAATTCGGTACCTTGGTAGACTTTTGAAATTGTTAAAATTCAAAATACTTTCTCTTCTGGGAAGTGGACCAGGGCCCGGCCTATTCAAAACAAATCTTATTTGTGATGAGATTTGCTTGAAATTCGGTACCTTGGTAGACTTTGTTAAAATTCAAGATACTTTCTCTTCTGGGAAGTGGCCCAGGGACAGGCCTATTCAAAAAACCTTATTTATGATGAGATTTGTATGAAATTCGCTACCTTGGTAGACCGTTGACTTTACTAAAATTCAAAATACTTTCTCTTCTGGGAAGTGGACCAGGGCCCGACCTATTCAAAACAAATCTTATTTATGATGAGACTTGCTTGAAATTCGGTACCTTTGTAGACTTTTGACTTTGTTAAAATTCAAGTTACTCTCTCTTCTGGGAAGTGGACCCTGGTCTTATTTGTGATGAATCTTATTTATGATGAGATTTGATTGAAATTCGGTACCTTGGTAGACACTTGACTTTGTTAAAATTCAAGTTACTCTCTCTTCTGGGAAGTGGCCCAGAGACCGACCTATTAAAAAAAAGTTTAATTATGATGGGATTTGCTTGATATTCGGTACCTTGGCAAACCTTGCCTTTGTTACAATTTAGAATACTTTTCTTTTCGGGAATTGGACCAGGAACCGACCTATTCAAAAAAAATCTTATTTATGATGAGATTTGCTTGAAATTCGGTATCTTGGTAGACATTTGACTTTGTTAAAATTCAAGTTGCTTTCTCTTCTGGGAAGTGGACCAGGGACCGACTTATTCAAAACAAATCTTATTTATAATGCGATTTGCTTGAAATTCGGTACCTTTGTAGACTTTTGACTTTGTTAAACTCAAGTTACTCTCCCTTCTGGGAAGTGGACCAGGGACCGACTTATTCAAAAAAAAGCTTATTTGTGATGCGATTTTGCTCGAAAGTCGGTACCTTTTTAGACCGTTGACTTTGTTAAAATTCAAGATACTTTCTCTTCTGGGAAGTGGCGCAGGGACATGCCTATTCAAAAAAAGCTTATTTATGATGCGAGTTTGCTTGAAAGTCGGAGCTTTTTAACATTTGACTTTGTTAAAATTCAAGTTAAATATCTTATTTATGATGAGATTTGCTTGAAATTCGGTACCTTGGTAGACTTTTGACTTCGTTAAAATTCACGTTACTCTTTCTTCTGGGAAGTGGACCAGGGACCGACTTATTCAAAACAAATCTTATTTATAATGCGATTTGCTTGAAATTCGGTACCTTTGTAGACTTTTGACTTTGTTAAATTCAAGTTACTCTCCCTTCTGGGAAGTGGACCAGGGACCGACTTATTCAAAAGAAATCTTATTTATGATGAGATTTGCTTGAAATTCGGCACCTTGGTAGACATTTGACTTTGTTAAAATTCAAGTTACTTTCTCTTCTGGGAAGTGGCCCAGGGACCGGCCTATTCAAAAAAAAGCTTATTTATGATGCGATTTTGCTCGAAAGTCGGTACCTTTTTAGACCGTTGACTTTGTTAAAATTCAAGATACTTTCTCTTCTGGGAAGTGGCGCAGGGACATGCCTATTCAAAAAAAGCTTATTTATGATGCGAGTTTGCTTGAAAGTCGGAGCTTTTTAGACATTTGACTTTGTTAAAATTCAAGTTAAATATCTTATTTATGATGAGATTTGCTTGAAATTCGGTACTTTGGTAGACTTTTGACTTCGTTAAAATTCACGTTACTCTTTCTTCTGGAAAGTGGACCAGGGACCGACCTAGTCAAAAATATCTTATTTACGATGAGATTTGCTTGAAATTCGGTACCTAGGTAGACATTTGACTTTGTTAAAATTCAAGTTACTCTCTCTTCTGGGAAGTGGACCAGGGACCGACCTAGTCAAAAATATCTTATTTATAATGAGATTTGACTGAAATTCCGTACTTTGGTAGACATTTGACTTTGCTAAATTCACGTTACTCTCTCTTCTGGGAAGTGGACCAGGGACCGACCTAGTCAAAAATATCTTATTTACGATGAGATTTGCTTGAAATGCGGTACCGTGGTAGACTTTTGACTTTGTTAAAATTCAAGGTACTTTCTCTTCTGGGAAGTGGCCCAGGGACCGGCCTATTCAAAAAAAGCTTATCTAAGATGCGATTTTGCTTGAAAGTCGGTACTTTTTTAGACCGTTGACTTTATTCAAATTCAAGATACTTTTTTTTTTTTTCTATGATGCGATTTTGCTTGAAAGTCAATACTTTTTTAGACCGTTGACTTTTTTAAAATTCAAGATACTTTCTCTTCTGGGAAGTGGCCCAGGGTCTGACCTATTCAAAAAAGCTTATTTATGATGCGAGTTTGCTTGAAAGTCGGAGCTTTTTAGACATTTGACTTTGTTAAAGTTCAAGTTAAATATCTGATTTATGATGAGATTTGCTTGAAATTCGGTACCTTGGTAGACATTTGACTTTGTTAAAATTCAAGATACTTTCTCTTCTGAGAAGTGGACCCGGGCCCGGCCTAATCAAAACAAATCTTATTTATAATGCGATTTGCTTGAAATTCGGTACCTTTGTAGACTTTTGACTTTGTTAAAATTCAAGTTACTCTCTCTTCTGGGAAGTGGACCCTGGCCTTATTTGTGATGAATCTTATTTATGATGAGGTAAACAATTGACTTTGTTAAAATTCAAGTTTCTCTTCTGGGAAGTGGCCCAGAGACCGACCTATTCAAAAAAAGTTTAATTATGATGGGACTTGCTTGATATTCGGTACCTTGGCAGACCTTGCCTTTGTTACAATTTAGAATACTTTTCTTTTCGGGAATCGGACCAGGAACCGACCTATTCAAAACAAATCTTATTTGTGATGAGATTTGCTTGAAATTCGGTACCTTGGTAGACTTTGTTAAAATTCAAGATACTTTCTCTTCTGGGAAGTGGCCCAGGGACAGGCCTATTCAAAAAACCTTATTTATGATGAGATTTGCATGAAATTCGCTACCTTGGTAGGACGTTGACTTTACTAAAATTCAAAATACTTTCTCTTCTGGGAAGTGGCGCAGGGACATGCCTATTCAAAAAAAGCTTATTTATGATGCGAGTTTGCTTGAAAGTCGGAGCTTTTTAACATTTGACTTTGTTAAAATTCAAGTTAAATATCTTATTTATGATGAGATTTGCTTGAAATTCGGTACCTTGGTAGACTTTTGACTTCGTTAAAATTCACGTTACTCTTTCTTCTGGGAAGTGGACCAGGGACCGACTTATTCAAAACAAATCTTATTTATAATGCGATTTGCTTGAAATTCGGTACCTTTGTAGACTTTTGACTTTGTTAAATTCAAGTTACTCTCCCTTCTGGGAAGTGGACCAGGGACCGACTTATTCAAAAGAAATCTTATTTATGATGAGATTTGCTTGAAATTCGGCACCTTGGTAGACATTTGACTTTGTTAAAATTCAAGTTACTTTCTCTTCTGGGAAGTGGCCCAGGGACCGGCCTATTCAAAAAAAAGCTTATTTATGATGCGATTTTGCTCGAAAGTCGGTACCTTTTTAGACCGTTGACTTTGTTAAAATTCAAGATACTTTTTCTTCTGGGAAGTGGCGCAGGGACATGCCTATTCAAAAAAAGCTTATTTATGATGCGAGTTTGCTTGAAAGTCGGAGCTTTTTAGACATTTGACTTTGTTAAAATTCAAGTTAAATATCTTATTTATGATGAGATTTGCTTGAAATTCGGTACCTTGGTAGACTTTTGACTTCGTTAAAATTCACGTTACTCTTTCTTCTGGAAAGTGGACCAGGGACCGACCTAGTCAAAAATATCTTATTTACGATGAGATTTGCTTGAAATTCGGTACCTAGGTAGACATTTGACTTTGTTAAAATTCAAGTTACTCTCTCTTCTGGGAAGTGGACCAGGGACCGACCTAGTCAAAAATATCTTATTTATAATGAGATTTGACTGAAATTCCGTACTTTGGTAGACATTTGACTTTGCTAAATTCACGTTACTCTCTCTTCTGGGAAGTGGACCAGGGACCGAGCTAGTCAAAAATATCTTGTTTACGATGAGATTTGCTTGAAATGCGGTACCGTGGTAGACTTTTGACTTTGTTAAAATTCAAGGTACTTTCTCTTCTGGGAAGTGGCCCAGGGACCGGCCTATTCAAAAAAAGCTTATCTAAGATGCGATTTTGCTTGAAAGTCGGTACTTTTTTAGACCGTTGACTTTATTCAAATTCAAGATACTTTTTTTTTTTCTATGATGCGATTTTGCTTGAAAGTCAATACTTTTTTAGACCGTTGACTTTTTTAAAATTCAAGATACTTTCTCTTCTGGGAAGTGGCCCAGGGTCTGACCTATTCAAAAAAGCTTATTTATGATGCGAGTTTGCTTGAAAGTCGGAGCTTTTTAGACATTTGACTTTGTTAAAGTTCAAGTTAAATATCTGATTTATGATGAGATTTGCTTGAAATTCGGTACCTTGGTAGACATTTGACTTTGTTAAAATTCAAGATACTTCCTCTTCTGAGAAGTGGACCAGGGCCCGGCCTAATCAAAACAAATCTTATTTATAATGCGATTTGCTTGAAATTCGGTACCTTTGTAGACTTTTGACTTTGTTAAAATTCAAGTTACTCTCTCTTCTGGGAAGTGGACCCTGGCCTTATTTGTGATGAATCTTATTTATGATGAGGTAAACAATTGAGTTTGTTAAAATTCAAGTTTCTCTTCTGGGAAGTGGCCCAGAGACCGACCTATTCAAAAAAAGTTTAATTATGATGGGACTTGCTTGATATTCGGTACCTTGGCAGACCTTGCCTTTGTTACAATTTAGAATACTTTTCTTTTCGGGAATCGGACCAGGAACCGACCTATTCAAAACAAATCTTATTTGTGATGAGATTTGCTTGAAATTCGGTACCTTGGTAGACTTTGTTAAAATTCAAGATACAAGCTTATCTAAGATGCGATTTTGCTTGAAAGTCGGTACTTTTTTAGACCGTTGACTTTATTAAAATTCAAGATACTTTTTTTTTTCTATGATGCGATTTTGCTTGAAAGTCAATACTTTTTTAGACCGTTGACTTTTTTAAAATTCAAGATACTTTCTCTTCTGGGAAGTGGCCCAGGGTCTGACCTATTCAAAAAAGCTTATTTATGATGCGAGTTTGCTTGAAAGTCGGAGCTTTTTAGACATTTGACTTTGTTAAAGTTCAAGTTAAATATCTGATTTATGATGAGATTTGCTTGAAATTCGGTACCTTGGTAGACATTTGACTTTGTTAAAATTCAAGATACTTTCTCTTCTGAGAAGTGGACCAGGGCCCGGCCTAATCAAAACAAATCTTATTTATAATGCGATTTGCTTGAAATTCGGTACCTTTGTAGACTTTTGACTTTGTTAAAATTCAAGTTACTCTCTCTTCTGGGAAGTGGACCCTGGCCTTATTTGTGATGAATCTTATTTATGATGAGGTAAACATTTGACTTTGTTAAAATTCAAGTTTCTCTTCTGGGAAGTGGCCCAGAGACCGACCTATTCAAAAAAAGTTTAATTATGATGGGACTTGCTTGATATTCGGTACCTTGGCAGACCTTGCCTTTGTTACAATTTAGAATACTTTTCTTTTCGGGAATTGGACCAGGAACCGACCTATTCAAAACAAATCTTATTTGTGATGAGATTTGCTTGAAATTCGGTACCTTGGTAGACTTTGTTAAAATTCAAGATACTTTCTCTTCTGGGAAGTGGCCCAGGGACAGGCCTATTCAAAAAACCTTATTTATGATGAGATTTGCATGAAATTCGCTACCTTGGTAGGACGTTGACTTTACTAAAATTCAAAATACTTTCTCTTCTGGGAAGTGGACCAGGGCCCGGCCTATTCAAAAAAAAAGCTTATTTATGATGCGATTTTGCTCGAAAGTCCGTACCTTTTTAGACCGTTGACTTTGTTAAATTCAAGTTACTCTCCCTTCTGGGAAGTGGACCAGGGACCGGCCTATTCAAAACAAATCTTATTTATAATGCGATTTGCTTGAAATTCGGTACCTTTGTAGACTTTTGACTTTGTTAAATTCAAGTTACTCTCCCTTCTGGGAAGTGGACCAGGGACCGACTTATTCAAAAGAAATCTTATTTATGATGAGATTTGCTTGAAATTCGGCACCTTGGTAGACATTTGACTTTGTTAAAATTCAAGATACTTTCTCTTCTGGGAAGTGACCCAGGGACAGGCCTATTCAAAAAACCTTATTTATGATGAGATTTGCATGAAATTCGCTACCTTGGTAGACCGTTGACTTTACTAAAATTCAAAATACTTTCTCTTCTGGGAAGTGGACCAGGGCCCGACCTATTCAAAACAAATCTTATTTATGATGAGACTTGCTTGAAATTCGGCACCTTGGTAGACATTTGACTTTGTTAAAATTCAAGTTACTCTCTCTTCTGGGAAGTGGCCCAGAGACCGACCTATTAAAAAAAAGTTTAATTATGATGGGATTTGCTTGATGTTCGGTACCTTGGCAAACCTTGCCTTTGTTACAATTTAGAATACTTTTCTTTTCGGGAATTGGACCAGGAACCGACCTATTCAAAAAAAATCTTATTTATGATGAGACTTGCTTGAAATTCGGCACCTTGGTAGACATTTGACTTTGTTAAAATTCAAGTTACTCTCTCTTCTGGGAAGTGGCCCAGAGACCGACCTATTAAAAAAAAGTTTAATTATGATGGGATTTGCTTGATGTTCGGTACCTTGGCAAACCTTGCCTTTGTTACAATTTAGAATACTTTTCTTTTCGGGAATTGGACCAGGAACCGACCTATTCAAAAAAAAGCTTATTTATGATGCGATTTTGCTCGTAAGTCGGTACCTTTTTAGACCGTTGACTGTGTTAAAATTCAAGATACTTTCTCTTCTGGGAAGTGGCGCAGGGGCATGCCTATTCAAAAAAAGCTTATTTATGATGCGAGTTTGCTTGAAAGTCGGAGCTTTTTAGACATTTGACTTTGTTAAAATTCAAGTTAAATATCTTATTTATGATGAGATTTGACTGAAATTCGGTACCTAGGTAGACATTTGACTTTGTTAAAATTCAAGTTACTCTCTCTTCTGGGAAGTGTACCAGGGACCGACCTAGTCAAAAATATCTTATTTATGATGAGATTTGACTGAAATTCCGTACCTTGGTAGACATTTGACTTTGCTAAATTCAAGTTAATCTCTCTTCTGGGAAGTGGACCAGGGACCGACCTAGTCAAAAATATCTTATTTATGATGAGATTTTGCTCGAAAGTCGGTACCTTTTTAGACCGTTGACTTTGTTAAAATTCAAGATACTTTCTCTTCTGGGAAGTGGCGCAGGGACATGCCTATTCAAAAAAAGCTTATTTATGATGCGAGTTTGCTTGAAAGTCGGAGCTTTTTAGACATTTGACTTTGTTAAAATTCAAGTTAAATATCTTATTTATGATGCGATTTGCTTGAAATTCGGTACCTTTGTAGACTTTTGACTTTGTTAAATTCAAGTTACTCTCCCTTCTGGGAAGTGGACCAGGGACCGACTTATTCAAAAGAAACCTTATTTATGATGAGATTTGCTTGAAATTCGGCACCTTGGTAGACATTTGACTTTGTTAAAATTCAAGTTACTTTCTCTTCTGGGAAGTGGCCCAGGGACCGGCCTATTCAAAAAAAAAGCTTATTTATGATGCGATTTTGCTCGAAAGTCGGTACCTTTTTAGACCGTTGACTTTGTTAAAATTCAAGATACTTTCTCTTCTGGGAAGTGGCGCAGGGACATGCCTATTCAAAAAAAGCTTATTTATGATGCGAGTTTGCTTGAAAGTCGGAGCTTTTTAGACATTTGACCTTGTTAAAATTCAAGTTAAATATCTTATTTATGATGAGATTTGCTTGAAATTCGGTACCTTGGTAGACTTTTGACTTCGTTAAAATTCACGTTACTCTTTCTTCTGGGAAGTGGACCAGGGACCGACCTAGTCAAAAATATCTTATTTACGATGAGATTTGCTTGAAATTCGGTACTTTGTTAGACCGTTGACTTTGTTAAAATTCAAGATTCTTTCTCTTCTGGGAAGTGGCCCAGGGACTGACCTATTCAAAAAAGCTTATTTATGATGCGAGTTTGCTTGAAAGTACGAGCTTTTTAGACACTTGACTTTGTTAAAATTCAAGTTAAATATCTTATTTATGATGAGATTTGCTTGAATTTCGGTACCTTGGTAGACTTTTGACTTCGTTAAAATTCACGTTACTCTTTCTTCTGGGAAGTAGACCAGGGACCGACCTAGTCAAAAATATCTTATTTATGATGAGATTTGACTGAAATTCGGTACCTAGGTAGACATTTGACTTTGTTAAAATTCAAGTTACTCTCTCTTCTGGGAAGTGGACCAGGGACCGACCTAGTCAAAAATATCTTATTTATGATGAGATTTGACTGAAATTCCGTACCTTGGTAGACATTTGACTTTGCTAAATTCAAGTTACTCTATCTTCTGGGAAGTGGACCAGGGACCGACCTAGTCAAAAATATCTTATTTACGATGAGATTTGCTTGAAATGCGGTACCGGTTTGACTTTGTTAAAATTCAAGGTACTTTCTCTTCTGGGAAGTGGCCCAGGGACCGGCCTATTCAAAAAAAACTTATCTATGATGCGATTTTGCTTGAAAGTCGGTACTTTTTTAGACCGTTGACTTTATTAAAATTCAAGATACTTTTTTTTCCTGGAAAGTGGCCCAGGGACTGACCTATTCAAAAAAGCTTATTTATGATGCGAGTTTGCTTGAAAGTCGGAGCTTTTTAGACATTTGACTTTGTTAAAATTCAAGTTAAATATCTTATTTATGATGAGATTTGACTGAAATTCGGTACCTTGGTAGACATTTGAATTTGTTAAAATTCAAGTTACTCTCTCTTCTGGGAAGTGGACCAGGGACCGACCTAGTCAAAAATATCTTATTTATGATAAGATTTGACTTAAATTCCGTAACTTGGTAGACATTTGACTTTGCTAAATTCAAGTTACTCTCTCTTCTGGGAAGTGGACCAGGGACCGACCTAGTCAAAAATATCTTACTTACGATGAGATTTGCTTGAAATGCGGTACCGTGGTAGACTTTTGACTTTGTTAAAATTCAAGGTACTTTCTCTTCTGGGAAGTGGCCCAGGGACCGGCCTATTCAAAAAAAGCTTATCTATGATGCGATTTTGCTTGAAAGTCAATACTTTTTTAGACCGTTGACTTTCTTAAAATTCAAGATACTTTCTCTTCTGGGAAGTGGCCCAGGGTCTGACCTATTCAAAAAAGCTTATTTATGATGCGAGTTTGCTTGAAAGTCGGAGCTTTTTAGACATTTGACTTTGTTAAAGTTCAAGTTAAATATCTTATTTATGATGAGATTTGCTTGAAATTCGGTACCTTGGTAGACATTTGACTTTGTTAAAATTCAAGATACTTTCTCTTCTGAGAAGTGGACCAGGGCCCCGCCTAATCAAAACAAATCGTATTTATAATGCGATTTGCTTGAAATTCGGTACCTTTGTAGACTTTTGACTATGTTAAAATTCAAGTTACTCTCTCTTCTGGGAAGTGGACCCTGGTCTTATTTGTGATGAATCTTATTTATGATGAGATTTGCTTGAAATTCGGTACCTTGGTAAACATTTGACTTTGTTAAAATTCAAGTTTCTCTTCTGGGAAGTGGCCCAGAGACCGACCTATTCAAAAAAAGTTTAATTATGATGGGACTTGCTTGATATTCGGTACCTTGGCAGACCTTGCCTTTGTTACAATTTAGAATACTTTTCTTTTCGGGAATTGGACCAGAAACCGACCTATTCAAAATAAATCTTATTTATGATGAGATTTGCTTGAAATTCGCTACCTTGGTAGACCGTTGACTTTGTTAAAATTCAAAATACTTTCTCTTCTGGGAAGTGGCCCAGGGACAGGCCTATTCAAAAAACCTTATTTATGATGAGATTTGCATGAAATTCGCTACCTTGGTAGACCGTTGACTTTGTTAAAATTCAAAATACTTTCTCTTCTGGGAAGTGGCGCAGGGACATGCCTATTCAAAAAAAGCTTATTTATGATGCGAGTTTGCTTGAAAGTCGGAGCTTTTTAGACATTTGACTTTGTTAAAATTCAAGTTAAATATCTTATTCATGATGAGATTTGCTTGAAATTCGGTAACTTGGTAGACATTTGACTTTGTTAAAATTCAAGATGCTTTCTCTTCTGGGAAGTGGACCGGGACCGACTTATTCAAAACAAATCTTATTTATAATGCGATTTGCTTGAAATTCGGTACCTTTGTAGACTTTTGACTTTGTTAAATTCAAGTTACTCTCCCTTCTGGGAAGTGGACCAGGGACCGACTTATTCAAAAGAAATCTTATTTATGATGAGATTTGCTTGAAATTCGGCACCTTGGTAGACATTTGACTTTGTTAAAATTCAAGTTACTTTCTCTTCTGGGAAGTGGCCCAGGGACCGGCCTATTCAAAAAAAAAGCTTATTTATGATGCGATTTTGCTCGAAAGTCGGTACCTTTTTAGACCGTTGACTTTGTTAAAATTCAAGATACTTTCTCTTCTGGGAAGTGGCGCAGGGACATGCCTATTCAAAAAAAGCTTATTTATGATGCGAGTTTGCTTGAAAGTCGGAGCTTTTTAGACATTTGACTTTGTTAAAATTCAAGTTAAATATCTTATTTATGATGAGATTTGCTTGAAATTCGGTACCTTGGTAGATTTTGACTTCGTTAAAATTCACGTTACTCTTTCTTCTGGGAAGTGGACCAGGGACCGACCTAGTCAAAAATATCTTATTTACGATGAGATTTGCTTGAAATTCGGTACTTTGTTAGACCGTTGACTTTGTTAAAATTCAAGATACTTTCTCTTCTGGGAAGTGGCCCAGGGACTGACCTATTCAAAAAAGCTAATTTATGATGCGAGTTTGCTTGAAAGTACGAGCTTTTTAGACATTTGACTTTGTTAAAATTCAAGTTAAATATCTTATTTATGATGAGATTTGCTTGTAATTCGGTACCTTGGTAGACTTTTGACTTCGTTAAAATTCACGTTACTCTTTCTTCTGGGAAGTAGACCAGGGACCGACCTAGTCAAAAATATCTTATTTATGATGAGATTTGACTGAAATTTGGTACCTAGGTAGACATTTGACTTTGTTAAAATTCAAGTTACTCTCTCTTCTGGGAAGTGGACCAGGGACCGACCTAGTCAAAAATATCTTATTTATGATGAGATTTGACTGAAATTCCGTACCTTGGTAGACATTTGACTTTGCTAAATTCAAGTTACTCTCTCTTCTGGGAAGTGGACCAGGGACCGACCTAGTCAAAAATATCTTACTTACGATGAGATTTGCTTGAAATGCGGTACCGTGGTAGACTTTTGACTTTGTTAAAATTCAAGGTACTTTCTCTTCTGGGAAGTGGCCCATGGGACCGGCCTATTCAAAAAAAGCTTATCTATGATGCGATTTTGCTTGAAAGTCAACACTTTTTTAGACCGTTGACTTTCTTAAAATTCAAGATACTTTCTCTTCTGGGAAGTGGCCCAGGGTCTGACCTATTCAAAAAAGCTTATCTATGATGCGAGTTTGCTTGAAAGTCGGAGCTTTTTAGACATTTGACTTTGTTAAAGTTCAAGTTAAATATCTTATTTATGATGAGATTTGCTTGAAATTCGGTACCTTGGTAGACACTTGACTTTGTTAAAATTCAAGATACTTTCTCTTCTGAGAAGTGGACCAGGGCCCAGCCTAATCAAAACAAATCTTATTTATAATGCGATTTGCTTGAAATTCGGTACCTTTGTAGACTTCTGACTTTGTTAAAATTCAAGTTACTCTCTCTTCTGGGAAGTGGACCCTGGTTTTATTTGTGATGAATCTTATTTATGATGAGATTTGCTTGAAATTCGGTACCTTGGTAAACATTTGACTTTGGTAAAATTCAAGTTTCTCTTCTGGGAAGTGGCCCAGAGACCGACCTCTTCAAAAAAAGTTTAATTATGATGGGACTTGCTTGATGTTCGGTACCATGGCAGACCTGCCTTTGTTACAATTTAGAATACTTTTCTTTTCGGGAATTGTACCAGGAACCGACCTATTCAAAATAAATCTTATTTATAATGAGATTTGCTTGAAATTCCCTACCTTGGTAGACCGTTGACTTTGTTAAAATTCAAAATACTTTCTCTTCTGGGAAGTGGACCAGGGCCCGGCCTATTCAAAACAAATCTTATTTGTGATGAGATTTGCTTGAAATTCGGTACCTTGGTAGACTTTGTTAAAATTCAAGATACTTTTTCTTCTGGGAAGTGGCCCAGGGACAGGCCTATTCAAAAAACCTTATTTATGATGAGATTTGCATGAAATTCGCTACCTTGGTAGACCGTTGACTTTACTAAAATTCAAAATACTTTCTCTTCTGGGAAGTGGACCAGGGCCCGGCCTATTCAAAACAAATCTTATTTATAATGCGATTTGCTTGAAATTCGGTACCTTTGTAGACTTTTGACTTTGTTAAATTCAAGTTACTCTCCCTTCTGGGAATTGGACCAGGGACCGACTTATTCAAAAGAAATCTTATTTATGATGAGATTTGCTTGAAATTCGGCACCTTGGTAGACATTTGACTTTGCTAAAATTCAAGTTACTTTTTCTTCTGGGAAGTGGCCCAGGGACCGGCCTATTCAAAAAAAAAGCTTATTTATGATGCGATTTTGCTCGAAAGTCGGTACCTTTTTAGACCGTTGACTTTGTTAAAATTCAAGATACTTTCTCTTCTGGGAAGTGGCGCAGGGACATGCCTATTCAAAAAAAGCTTAGTTATGATGCGAGTTTGCTTGAAAGTCGGTACCTTTTTAGACCGTTGACTTTGTTAAAATTCAAGATACTTTCTCTTCTCGGAAGTGGCCCACGGAACGGGCTAGTCAAAAAAAGCGTATTTGAGATGCGATTTACTTGAAAGTCGGTACCTTTTTAGTCAAAAATATCTTATTTATGATGAGATTTGTTTGAAATTCGGTACTTTAGTAGACTTTTGAATTTGTTAAAATTCAAGATACTTTCTCTTCTGGGAAGTGGCCCAGGGACCGTCCTATTAAAAAAAGCTTATTTATGATGCGATTTTGCTTGAAAGTCTGTACCTTTTTAGACCGTTGACTTTGTTAAAATTCAAGTTACTCTCTCTTCTGGGAAGTGGACCAGGGACCGACCCAGTCAAAAATATCTTATTTATGATGAGATTTGCTTGATATTCGGTACCTTGGTAGACTTTTGAAATTGTTGAAATTCAAGATACTTTCTCTTCTGGGAAGTGACCTAGGGACCGGCCTATTCAAAAAAAGCGTATTTATGATGCGATTTTGCTTGAAAGTCGGTACCTTTTTAGACCGTTGACTTTGTTAAAATTCAAGTTAGTCTCTCTTTGGGAATTGGCCCAGGGACCGACCTAGTCAAAAATATCTTATTTACGATGAGATTTGCTTGAAATGCGGTACCGTGGTAGACCTTTGACTTTGTTAAAATTCAAGGTACTTTCTCTTCTGGGAAGTGGCCCAGGGACCGGCCTATTCAAAAAAAGCTTATCTATGATGCGATTTTGCTTGAAAGTCGATACCTTTTCAGACCGTTGACTTTGTTAAAATTCAAGTTAGTCTCTCTTCTGGGAAGTGGACCAGGGGCCGAACTATTCAAAAAATCTTATTTATGATGCGATTTGCTTGAAACTCGGTACCTTTTTAGACCGTTGACTTTGTTAAAATTCAAGTTAGTCTCTCTTCTGGGAAGTGGACCAGGGGCCGAACTATTCAAAAAATCATATTTATGATGCGATTTGCTTGAAACTCGGTACCTTTTTAGACCGTTGACTTTGTTAAAATTCAAGTTAGTCTCTCTTTGGGAATTGGCCCAGGGACCGACCCATTCAAAAAAAGCTTATTTATGATGCGATTTTGCTTGAAAGTCTGTACCTTTTTAGACCGTTGACTTTGTTAAAATTCAAGTTAGTCTCTCTTCTGGGAAGTGGACCAGGGACCGACCTAGTCAAAAATATCTTATTTACGATGAGATTTGCTTGAAATGCGGTACCGTGGTAGCCTTTTGACTTTGTTAAAATTCAAGGTACTTTCTCTTCTGGGAAGTGGCCCAGGGACCGGCCTATTCAAAAAAAGCTTATCTATGATGCGATTTTGCTTGAAAGTCAATACTTTTTTAGACCGTTGACTTTGTTAAAATTCAAGATACTTTCTCTTCTGGGAACTGGCCCAGGGTCTGACCTATTCAAAAAAGCTTATTTATGATGCGAGTTTACTTGAAAGTCGGAGCTTTTTAGACATTTGACTTTGTTAAAGTTCAAGTTAAATATCTTATTTATGATGAGATTTGCTTGAAATTCGGTACCTTGGTAGACATTTGACTTTGTTAAAATTCAAGATACTTTCTCTTCTGAGAAGTGGACCAGGGCCCGGCCTAATCAAAACAAATCTTATTTATAATGCGATTTGCTTGAAATTCGGTACCTTTGTAGACTTTTGACTTTGTTAAAATTCAAGTTACTCTCTCTTCTGGGAAGTGGACCCTGGTCTTATTTGTGATGAATCTTATTTATGATGAGATTTGCTTGAGATTCGGTACCTTGGTAAACATTTGACTTTGTTAAAATTCAAGTTTCTCTTCTGGGAAGTGGCCCAGAGACCGACCTATTCAAAAAAAGTTTAATTATGATGGGACTTGCTTGATATTAGGTACCTTGGCAGACCTTGACTTTGTTACAATTTAGAATACTTTTCTTTTCGGGAATTGAACCAGGAAACGACCTATTCAAAATAAATCTTATTTATGATGAGATTTGCTTGAAATTCGCTACCTTGGTAGACCGTTGACTTTGTTAAAATTCAAGGTACTTTCTCTTCTGGGAAGTGGCCCAGGGACCGGCCTATTCAAAAAAAGCTTATCTATGATGTGATTTTGCTTGAAAGTCAATACTTTTTTAGACCGTTGACTTTGTTAAAATTCAAGATACTTTCTCTTCTGGGAAGTGGCCCAGGGACCGACTTATTCAAAAGAAATCTTATTTATGATGAGATTTGCTTGAAATTCGGCACCTTGGTAGACATTTGACTTTGTTAAAATTCAAGTTACTTTCTCTTCTGGGAAGTGGCGCAGGGACATGCCTATTCAAAAAAAGCTTAGTTATGATGCGATTTTGCTCGAAAGTCGGTACCTTTTTAGACCGTTGAATTTGTTAAAATTCAAGAAACTTTCTCTTCTGGGAAGTGCGCAGAGACATGCCTATTCAAAAAAAGCTTAGTTATGTTGCGATTTTGCTTGAAAGTCGGTACCTTTTTAGACCGTTCACTTTGTTAAAATTCAAGATACTTTCTCTTCTCGGAAGTGGCCCACGGAACGGGCTAGTCAAAAAACGCTTATTTGAGATGCGATTTACTTGAAAGTCGGTACCTTTTTAGTCAAAAATATCTTATTTATGATGAGATTTGTTTGAAATTCGGTACTTTGGTAGACTTTTGAATTTGTTAAAATTCAACATACTTTCTCTTCTGGGAAGTGGCCCAGGGACATGCCTATTCAAAAAAAGCTTCGTTATGTTGCGATTTTGCTTGAAAGTCGGTACGTTTTTAGACCGTTGACTTTGTTAAAATTCAAGATACTTTCTCTTCTCGGAAGTGGCCCACGGAACGGGCTAGTCAAAAAAAGCTTATTTGAGATGCGATTTACTTGAAAGTCGGTACCTTTTAAGTCAAAAATATCTTATTTATGATGAGATTTGTTTGAAATTGGGTACTTTGGTAGACTTTTGAATTTGTTAAAATTCAAGATACTTTCTCTTCTGGGAAGTGGCCCAGGGACCGTTCTATTAAAAAAAGCTTATTTATGACGCGATTTTGCTTGAAAGTCGGTACCTTTTTAGACCGTTGACTTTGTTAAAATTCAAGATACTTTCTCTTCTGGGAAGTGGCGCAGGGACATGCCTATTCAAAAAAAGCTTAGTTATGATGCGATTTTGCTCGAAAGTCGGTACCTTTTTAGACCGTTGACTTTGTTAAAATTCAAGAAACTTTCTCTTCTGGAAAGTGGCGCAGGGACATGCCTATTCAAAAGAAGCTTAGTTATGTTGCGATTTTGCTCGAAAGTCGGTACCTTTTTAGACCGTTGACTTTGTTAAATTCAAGTTACTCTCCCTTCTGGGAAGTGGAGCAGGGACCGGCCTATTCAAAACAAATCTTATTTATAATGCGATTTGCTTGAAATTCGGTACCTTTGTAGACTTTTGACTTTGTTAAATTCAAGTTACTCTCCCTTCTGGGAAGTGGACCAGGGACCGACTTATTCAAAAGAAATCTTATTTATGATGAGATTTGCTTGAAATTCGGCACCTTGGTAGACATTTGACATTGTTAAAATTCAAGATACTTTCTCTTCTGGGAAGTGGCCCAGGGACAGGCCTATTCAAAAAACCTTATTTATGATAAGATTTGCATGAAATTCGCTGCCTTGGTAGACCGTTGACTTTACTAAAATTCAAAATACTTTCTCTTCTGGGAAGTGGACCAGGGCCCGACCTATTCAAAACAAATCTTATTTATGATGAGACTTGCTTGAAATTCGGTACTTTGTTAGACCGTTGACTTTGTTAAAATTCAAGATTCTTTCTCTTCTGGGAAGTGGCCCAGGGACTGACCTATTCAAAAAAGCTTATTTATGATGCGAGTTTGCTTGAAAGTACGAGCTTTTTAGACATTTGACTTTGTTAAAATTCAAGTTAAATATCTTATTTATGATGAGATTTGCTTGAAATTCGGTACCTTGGTAGCCTTTTGACTTCGTTAAAATTCACGTTACTCTTTCTTCTGGGAAGTAGACCAGGGACCGACCTAGTCAAAAATATCTTATTTATGATGAGATTTGACTGAAATTCGGTACCTAGGTAGACATTTGACTTTGTTAAAATTCAAGTTACTCTCTCTTCTGGGAAGTGGACCCTGGTCTTATTTGTGATGAATCTTATTTATGATGAGATTTGCTTGAAATTCGGTACCTTGGTAGACATTTGACTTTGTTAAAATTCAAGTTACTCTCTCTTCTGGGAAGTGGCCCAGAGACCGACCTATTAAAAAAAAGTTTAATTATGATGAGACTTGCTTGAAAATCGGTACCTTTGTAGACTTTTGACTTTGTTAAAATTCAAGTTACTTTCTCTTCTGGGAAGTGGACCCTGGTCTTATTTGTGATGAATCTTATTTATGATGAGATTTGCTTGAAATTCGGTACCTTGGTAGACATTTGACTTTGTTAAAATTCAAGTTACTCTCTCTTCTGGGAAGTGGCCCAGAGACCGAACTATTAAAAAAAAGTTTAATTATGATGGGATTTGCTTGATATTCGGTACCTTGGCAAACCTTGCCTTTGTTACAATTTAGAATACTTTTCTTTTCGGGAATTGGACCAGGAACCGACCTATTCAAAAAAAATCTTATTTATGATGAGATTTGCTTAAAATTCGGTAACTTGGTAGACATTTGACTTTGTTAAAATTCAAGATGCTTTCTCTTCTGGGAAGTGGACCAGGGACCGACTTATTCAAAACAAATCTTATTTATAATGGGATTTGCTTGAAATTCGGTACCTTTGTAGACTTTTGACTTTGTTAAATTCAAGTTACTCTCCCTTCTGGGAAGTGGACCAGGGACCGACTTATTCAAAAGAAATCTTATTTATGATGAGATTTGCTTGAAATTCGGCACCTTGGTAGACATTTGACTTTGTTAAAATTCAAGTTACTTTCTCTTCTGGGAAGTGGCCCAGGGACCAGCCTATTCAAAAAAAAAAGCTTATTTATGATGCGATTTTGCTCGAAAGTCGGTACCTTTTTAGACCGTTGACTTTGTTAAAATTCAAGATACTTTCTCTTCTGGGAAGTGGCGCAGGGACATGCCTATTCAAAAAAAGCTTATTTATGATGCGAGTTTGCTTGAAAGTCGGAGCTTTTTAGACATTTGACTTTGTTAAAATTCAAGTTAAATATCTTATGTATGATGAGATTTGCTTGAATTTCGGTACCTTGGTAGACTTTTGACTTCGTTAAAATCAAGTTACTCTCCCTTCTGGGAAGTGGACAAGGGACCGACCTAGTCAAAAATATCTTATTTACGATGGGATTTGCTTGAAATTCGGTACTTTGTTAGACCGTTGACTTTGTTAAAATTCAAGATACTTTCTCTTCTGGGAAGTGGCCCAGGGACTGACCTATTCAAAAAAGCTTATTTATGATGCGAGTTTGCTTGAAAGTTCGAGCTTTTTAGACATTTGACTTTGTTAAAATTCAAGTTAAATATCTTATTTATGATGAGATTTGCTTGAAATTCAGTACCTTGGTAGACTTTTGCCTTCGTTAAAATTCACGTTACTCTTTCTTCTGGGAAGTAGACCAGGGACCGACCTAGTCAAAAATATCTTATTTATGATGAGATTTGACTGAAATTCGGTACCTAGGTAGACATTTGACTTTGTTATAATTCAAGTTACTCTCTCTTCTGGGAAGTGGACCAGGGACCGACCTAGTCAAAAATATCTTATTTACGATGAGATTTGCTTGAAATGCGGTACCGTGGTAGACATTGGACTTTGTTAAAATTCAAGATGCTTTCTCTTCTGGGAAGTGGACCAGGGACCGACTTATTCAAAACAAATCTTATTTATAATGGGATTTGCTTGAAATTCGGCACCTTTGTAGACTTTTGACTTTGTTAAATTCAAGTTACTCTCCCTTCTGGGAAGTGGACCAGGGACCGACCTAGTCAAAAATATCTTATTTACGATGGGATTTGCTTGAAATTCGGTACTTTGTTAGACCGTTGACTTTGTTAAAATTCAAGATACTTTTTTTTCTGGGAAGTGGCCCAGGGTCTGACCTATTCAAAAAAAAAGCTTATTTATGATGCGATTTTGCTCGAAAGTCGGTACCTTTTTAGACCGTTGACTTTGTTAAAATTCAAGATACTTTCTCTTCTGGGAAGTGGCGCAGGGACATGCCTATTCAAAAAAAGCTTAGTTATGATGCGAGTTTGCTTGAAAGTACGAGCTTTTTAGACATTTGACTTTGTTAAAATTCAAGTTAAATATCTTATTTATGATGAGATTTGCTTGAAATTCGGTACCTTGGTAGACTTTTGACTTCGTTAAAATTCACGTTACTCTTTCTTCTGGGAAGTAGACCAGGGACCGACCTAGTGAAAAATATCTTATTTATGATGAGATTTGACTGAAATTCGGTACCTTGGTAGACATTTGACTTTGCTAAATTCAAGTTACTCTCTCTTCTGGGAAGTGGACCAGGGACCGACCTAGTCAAAAATATCTTATTTACGATGAGATTTGCTTGAAATGCGGTACCGTGGTAGACTTTTGACTTTGTTAAAATTCAAGGTACTTTCTCTTCTGGGAAGTGGCCCAGGGACCGGCCTATTCAAAAAAAGCTTATTTATGATGCGAGTTTGCTTGAAAGTACGAGCTTTTTAGACATTTGACTTTGTTAAAATTCCAGTTAAATATCTTATTTATGATGAGATTTGCTTGAAATTCGGTACCTTGGTAGACTTTTGACTTCGTTAAAATTCACGTTACTCTTTCTTCTGGGAAGTAGACCAGGGACCGACCTAGTGAAAAATATCTTATTTATGATGAGATTTGACTGAAATTCGGTACCTTGGTAGACATTTGACTTTGCTAAATTCAAGTTACTCTCTCTTCTGGGAAGTGGACCAGGGACCGACCTAGTCAAAAATATCTTATTTACGATGAGATTTGCTTGAAATGCGGTAACGTGGTAGACTTTTGACTTTGTTAAAATTCAAGGTACTTTCTCTTCTGGGAAGTGGCCCAGGGACCGGCCTATTCAAAAAAAGCTTATTTATGATGCGAGTTTGCTTGAAAGTACGAGCTTTTTAGACATTTGACTTTGTTAAAATTCAAGTTAAATATCTTATTTATGATGAGATTTGCTTGAAATTCGGTACCTTGGTAGACTTTTGACTTCGTTAAAATTCACGTTACTCTTTCTTCTGGGAAGTAGACCAGGGACCGACCTAGTGAAAAATATCTTATTTATGATGAGATTTGACTGAAATTCGGTACCTTGGTAGACATTTGACTTTGTTAAAATTCAAGATACTTTTTTTTCCTGGAAAGTGGCCCAGGGACTGACCTATTCAAAAAAGCTTATTTATGATGCGAGTTTGCTTGAAAGTCGGAGCTTTTTAGACATTTGACTTTGTTAAAATTCAAGTTAAATATTTTATTTATGATGAGATTTGCTTGAAATTCGGTACCTTGGTAGACTTTTGACTTCGTTAAAATTCACGTTACTCTCTCTTCTGGGAAGTAGACCAGGGACCGGCCTAGTCAAAAATATCTTATTTATGATGAGATTTGACTGAAACTCGGTACCTTGGTAGACATTTGACTTTGCTAAATTCAAGTTACTCTCTCTTCTGGGAAAAGGACCAGGGACCGACCTAGTCAAAAATATCTTACTTACGATGAGATTTGCTTGAAATGCGGTACCGTGGTAAACTTTTGACTTTGTTAAAATTCAATTTACTTTCTCTTCTGGGAAGTGGCCCAGGGACCGGCCTATTCAAAAAAAGCTTATCTATGATGCGATTTTGCTTGAAAGTCAATATTTTTTTAGACCGTTGACTTTCTTAAAATTCAAGATACTTTCTCTTCTGGGAAGTGGCCCAGGGTCTGACCTATTCAAAAAAGCTTATTTATGATGAGATTTGCATGAAAATCGCTACCTTGGTAGACCGTTGACTTTACTAAAGTTCAAAATACTTTCTCTTCTGGGAAGTGGACCAGGGCCCGGCCTATTCAAAACAAATCTTATTTATAATGCGATTTGCTTGAAATTCGGTACCTTTGTAGACTTTTGACTTTGTTAAATTCAAGTTACTCTCCCTTCTGGAAAGTGGCCCAGGGACTGACCTATTCAAAAAAGCTTATTTATGCTGCGAGTTTGTTTGAAAGTCGGAGCTTTTTAGACATTTGACTTTGTTAAAATTCAAGTTAAATATCTTATTTATGATGAGATTTGCTTGAAATTTGGTACCTTGGTAGGATTTTGACTTCGTTAAAATTCACATTACTCTCTCTTCTGGGAAGTAGACCAGGGACCCGCCTAGTCAAAAAATTTCTTATTTATGATGAGATTTGCTTGAAATTCGGCACCTTGGTAGACATTTGACTTTGTTAAAATTCAAGTTACTTTCTCTTCTGGGAAGTGGCCCAGGGTCTGACCTATTCAAAAAAAGTTTAATTATGATGCGAGTTTGCTTGAAAGTCGGAGCTTTTTAGATATTTGACTTTGTTAAAGTTCAAGTTAAATATCTTATTTATGATGAGATTTGCTTGAAATGCGGTACCGTGGTAGACTTTTGACTTTGTTAAAATTCAAGGTAATTTCTCTTCTGGGAAGTGGCCCAGAGACCGACCTATTCAAAAAAAGTTTAATTATGATGGGACTTGCTTGATTTTCGGTACCTTGGCAGACCTTGCCTTTGTTACAATTTAGAATACTTTTCTTTTCGGGAATTGGACCAGGAACCGACCTATTCAAAATAAATCTTATTTATGATGAGATTTGCTTGAAATTCGCTACCTTGGTAGACCCTTGACTTTGTTAAAATTCAAAATACTTTCTCTTCTGGGAAGTGGACCAGGGCCCGGCCTATTCAAAACAAATCTTATTTGTGATGAGATTTGCTTGAAATTCGGTACCTTGGTAGACTTTGTTAAAATTCAAGATACTTTCTCTTCTGGGAAGTGGCCCAGGGACAGGCCTATTCAAAAAACCTTATTTATGATGAGATTTGCATGAAAATCGCTACCTTGGTAGACCGTTGACTTTACTAAAGTTCAAAATACTTTCTCTTCTGGGAAGTGGACCAGGGCCCGGCCTATTCAAAACAAATCTTATTTATAATGCGATTTGCTTGAAATTCGGTACCTTTGTAGACTTTTGACTTTGTTAAATTCAAGTTACTCTCCCTTCTGGAAAGTGGCCCAGGGACTGACCTATTCAAAAAAGCTTATTTATGATGCGAGTTTGCTTGAAAGTCGGAGCTTTTTAGACATTTGACTTTGTTAAAATTCAAGTTAAATATCTTATTTATGATGAGATTTGCTTGAAATTTGGTACCTTGGTAGACTTTTGACTTCGTTAAAATTCACGTTACTCTCTCTTCTGGAAAGTAGACCAGGGACCGGCCTAGTCAAAAAATTTCTTATTTATGATGAGATTTGCTTGAAATTCGGCACCTTGGTAGACATTTGACTTTGTTAAAATTCAAGTTACTTTCTCTTCTGGGAAGTGGCCCAGGGACCGGCCTATTCAAAAAAAAAGCTTATTTATGATGCGATTTTGCTCGAAAGTCGGTACCTTTTTAGACCGTTGACTTTGTTAAAATTCAAGATACTTTCTCTTCTGGGAAGTGGCGCAGGGACATGCCTATTCAAAAAAAGCTTAGTTATGATGCGATTTTGCTCGAAAGTCGGTACCTTTTTAGACCGTTGACTTTGTTAAAATTCAAGATACTTTCTCCTCTGGGACGTGGCGCAGGGACATGCCTATTCAAAAAAAGCTTAGTTATGATGCGATTTTGCTTGAAAGTCGGTACCTTTTTAGACCGTTGACTTTGTTAAAATTCAAGATACTTTCTCTTCTCGGAAGTGGCCCACGGAACGGGCTAGTCAAAAAAAGCTTATTTGAGATGCGATTTACTTGAAAGTCGGTACCTTTTTAGTCAAAAATATCTTATTTATGATGAGATTTGTTTGAAATACGGTACTTTGGTAGACTTTTGACTTTGTTAAAATTCAAGTTACTTTCTCTTCTGGGAAGTGGCCCAGGGACCGGCCTATTCAAAAAAAAAGCTTATTTATGATGCGATTTTGCTCGAAAGTCGGTACCTTTTTAGACCGTTGACTTTGTTAAAATTCAAGATACTTTCTCTTCTGGGAAGTGGCGCAGGGACATGCCTATTCAAAAAAAGCTTAGTTATGATGCGATTTTGCTTGAAAGTCGGTACCTTTTTAGACCGTTGACTTTGTTAAAATTCAAGATAATTTCTCTTCTGGGAAGTGGCCCAGGGACCGTCCTATTAAAAAAAGCTTATTTATGATGCGATTTTGCTTGAAAGTCTGTACCTTTTTAGACCCTTGACTTTGTTAAAATTCAAGTTACTCTCTCTTCTGGGAAGTGGACCAGGGACCGACCCAGTCAAAAATATCTTATTTATGATGAGATTTGCTTGAAATTCGGTACCTTGGTAGACTTTTGAAATTGTTGAAATTCAAGATACTTTCTCTTCTGGGAAGTGACCTAGGGACCGGCCTATTCAAAAAAAGCTTATTTATGATGCGATTTTGCTTGAAAGTCGGTACCTTTTTAGACCGTTGACTTTGTTAAAATTCAAGTTAGTCTCTCTTTGGGAATTGGCCCAGGGACCGACCTATTCAAAAAAAGCTTATTTATGATGCGATTTTGCTTGAAAGTCGATACCTTTTCAGACCGTTGACTTTGTTAAAATTCAAGTTAGTCTCTCTTCTGGGAAGTGGACCAGGGGCCGAACTATTCAAAAAATCTTATTTATGATGCGATTTGCTTGAAACTCGGTACCTTTTTAGACCGTTGACTTTGTTAAAATTCAAGTTAGGCTCTCTTCTGGGAAGTGGACCAGGGGCCGAACTATTCAAAAAATCTTATTTATGATGCGATTTGCTTGAAACTCGGTACCTTTTTAGACCGTTGACTTTGTTAAAATTCAAGTTAGTCTCTCTTTGGGAATTGGCCCAGGGACCGACCCATTCAAAAAAAGCTTATTTATGATGCGATTTTGCTTGAAAGTCTGTACCTTTTTAGACCGTTGACTTTGTTAAAATTCAAGTTAGTCTCTCTTCTGGGAAGTGGACCAGGGACCGACCTAGTCAAAAATATCTTATTTACGATGAGATTTGCTTGAAATGCGGTACCGTGGTAGACTTTTGACTTTGTTAAAATTCAAGGTACTTTCTCTTCTGGGAAGTGGCCCAGGGACCGGCCTTTTCAAAAACAGCTTATCTATGATGCGATTTTGCTTGAAAGTCAATACTTTTTTAGACCGTTGACTTTGTTAAAATGCAAGATACTTTCTCTTCTGGGAAGTGGCCCAGGGTCTGACCTATTCAAAAAAGCTTGTTTATGATGCGAGTTTGCTTGAAAGTCGGAGCTTTTTAGACATTTGACTTTGTTAAAGTTCAAGTTAAATATCTTATTTATGATGAGATTTGCTTGAAATTCGGTACCTTGGTAGACATTTGACTTTGTTAAAATTCAAAATACTTTCTCTTCTGAGAAGTGGACCAGGGCCCGGCCTAATCAAAACAAATCTTATTTATAATGCGATTTGCTTGAAATTCGGTACCTTGGTAGACTTTGTTAAAATTCAAGATACTTTCTCTTCTGGGAAGTGGCCCAGGGACAGGCCTATTCAAAAAACCTTATTTATGATGAGATTTGCATGAAATTCGCTACCTTGGTAGACCGTTGACTTTACTAAAATTCAAAATACTTTCTCTTCTGGGAAGTGGACCAGGGCCCGGCCAATTCAAAACAAATCTTATTTATAATGCGCTTTGCTTGAAATTCGGTACCTTTGTAGACTTTTGACTTTGTTAAATTCAAGTTACTCTCCCTTCTGGGAAGTGGACCCTTATTTATGATGAGATTTGCTTGAAATTCGGCACCTTGGTAGACATTTGACTTTGTTAAAATTCAAGTTACTTTCTCTTCTGGGAAGTGGCCCAGGGACCGGCCTATTCAAAAATATCTTATTTATGATAAGATTTGACTGAAATTCCGTACCTTGGTAGACATTTGACTTTGTTAAAATTCAAGTTACTCTCTCTTCTGGGAAGTGGACCAGGGACCGACCTATTCAAAAAAAGTTTAATTATGATGGGACTTGCTTGATATTCGGTACCTTGGCAGACCTTGCCTTTGTTACAATTTAGAATACTTTTCTTTTCGGGAATTGGACCAGGAACCGACCTATTCAAAATAAATCTTATTTATGATGAGATTTGCTTGAAATTCGGTACCTTTGTGGACTTTTGACTTTGTTAAAATTCAAGTTAGTCTCTCTTCTGGGAAGTGGACCCTGGTCTTATTTGTGATGAATCTTATTTATGATGAGATTTGCTTGAAATTCGGTACCTTGGTAAACATTTGACTTTGTTAAAATTCAAGTTTCTCTTCTGGGAAGTGGCCCAGAGACCGACCTATTCAAAAAAAGTTTAATTATGATGGGACTTGCTTGATATTCGGTACCTTGGCAGACCTTGCCTTTGTTACAATTTAGAATACTTTTCTTTTCGGGAATTGGACCAGGAACCGACCTATTCAAAATAAATCTTATTTATGATGAGATTTGCTTGAAATTCGCTACCTTGGTAGACCGTTGACTTTGTTAAAATTCAAAATACTTTCTCTTCTGGGAAGTGGACCAGGGCCCGGCCTATTCAAAACAAACCTTATTTGTGATGTGATTTGCTTGAAATTCGGTACCTTGGTAGACTTTGTTAAAATTCAAGATACTTTCTCTTCTGGGAAGTGACCCAGGGACAGGCCTATTCAAAAAACCTTATTTATGATGAGATTTGCATGAAATTCGCTACCTTGGTAGACCGTTGACTTTACTAAAATTCAAAATACTTTCTCTTCAGGGAAGTGGACCAGGGCCCGGCCAATTCAAAACAAATCTTATTTATAATGCGCTTTGCTTGAAATTCGGTACCTTTGTAGACTTTTGACTTTGTTAAATTCAAGTTACTCTCCCTTGGTAGACATTTGACTTTGTTAAAATTCAAGGTACTTTCTCTTCTGGGAAGTGGCCCAGGGACCGGCCTATTCAAAAATATCTTATTTATGATAAGATTTGACTGAAATTCCGTACCTTGGTAGACATTTGACTTTGTTAAAATTCAAGTTACTCTCTCTTCTGGGAAGTGGACCAGGGACCGACCTAGTCAAAAATATCTTATTTATGATAAGATTTGACTGAAATTCCGTACCTTGGTAGACATTTGACTTTGCTAAATTCAAGTTACTCTCTCTTCTGGGAAGTGGACCAGGGACCGACCTAGTCAAAAATATCTTATTTACGATGAGATTTGCTTGAAATGCGGTACCGTGGTAGACTTTTGACTTTGTTAAAATTCAAGGTACTTTCTCTTCTGGGAAGTGGCCCAGGGACCGGCCTATTCAAAAAAAGCTTATCTATGATGCGATTTTGCTTGAAAGTCAATACTTTTTTAGACCGTTGACTTTGTTAAAATTCAAGATACTTTCTCTTCTGGGAAGTGGCGCAGGGACATGCCTATTCAAAAAAAGCTTAGTTATGATGCGATTTTGCTCGAAAGTCGGTACCTTTTTAGACCGTTGACTTTGTTAAAATTCAAGAAACTTTCTCTTCTGGGAAGTGGCGCAGGGACATGCCTATTCAAAAAAAGCTTAGTTATGTTGCGATTTTGCTTGAAAGTCGGTACCTTTTTAGACCGTTGACTTTGTTAAAATTCAAGATACTCTCTCTTCTCGGAAGTGGCCCACGGAACGGGCTAGTCAAAAAAAGCTTATTTGAGATGCGATTTACTTGAAAGTCGGTACCTTTTTAGTCAAAAATATCTTATTTATGATGAGATTTGTTTGAAATTCGGTACTTTGGTAGACTTTTGAATTTGTTAAAATTCAAGATACTTTCTCTTCTGGGAAGTGGCCCAGGGACCGTCCTATTAAAAAAAGCTTATTTATGACGCGATTTTGCTTGAAAGTCGGTACCTTTTTAGACCGTTGACTTTGTTAAAATTCAAGATACTTTCTCTTCTGGGAAGTGGCCCAGGGACCGTCCTATTAAAAAAAGCTTTTTTATGATGCGATTTTGCTTGAAAGTCGGTAATTTTTTAGACCGTTGACTTTGTTAAAATTCAAGATACTTTCTCTTCTCGGAAGTGGCCCACGGAACGGGCTAGTCAAAAAAAGCTTATTTGAGATGCGATTTACTTGAAAGTCGGTACCTTTTTAGTCAAAAATATCGTATTTATGATGAGATTTGTTTGAAATTCGGTACCTTGGTAGACTTTTGAAATTGTTAAAATTCAAGATAATTTCTCTTCTGGGAAGTGGCTCAGGGACCGTCCTATTAAAAAAAGCTTATTTATGATGCGATTTTGCTTGAAAGTCTGTACCTTTTTAGACCGTTGACTTTGTTAAAATTCAAGTTACTCTCTCTTCTGGGAAGTGGACCAGGGACCGACCCAGTCAAAAATATCTTATTTATGATGAGATTTGCTTGAAATTCGGTACCTTGGTAGACTTTTGAAATTGTTAAAATTCAAGATACTTTCTCTTCTGGGAAGTGACCTAGGGACCGGCCTATTCAAAAAAAGCTTATTTATGATGCGATTTTGCTTGAAAGTCGGTACCTTTTTAGACCGTTGACTTTGTTAAAATTCAAGTTAGTCTCTCTTTGGGAATTGGCCCAGGGACCGACCCAGTCAAAAATATCTTATTTATGATGAGATTTGCTTGAAATTCGGTACCTTGGTAGACTTTTGAAATTGTTAAAATTCAAGATAATTTCTCTTCTGGGAAGTGGCTCAGGGACCGTCCTATTAAAAAAAGCTTATTTATGATGCGATTTTGCTTGAAAGTCTGTACCTTTTTAGACCGTTGACTTTGTTAAAATTCAAGTTACTCTCTCTTCTGGGAAGTGGACCAGGGACCGAACTGTTCAAAAAAAGCTTATTTATGATGCGATTTTGCTTGAAAGTCGATACCTTTTCAGACCGTTGACTTTGCTAAAATTCAAGTTAGTCTCTCTTCTGGGAAGTGGACCAAGAACCGAACTATTCAAAAAAAGCTTATTTATGATGCGATTTTGCTTGAAATTCGGTACCTTTTCAGACCGTTGACCTTGTTAAAATTCAAGTTAGTCTCTCTTCTGGGAAGTGGACCAGGGGCCGAACTATTCAAAAAATCTTATTTATTATGCGATTTGCTTGAAACTCGTTACCTTTTTAGACCGTTGACTTCTTGTTGGAATAAAGATTGCCGTGTAGAAAAACAAATTTTAATATAAATTCAAAAAGTTACAATTTTCTAATTGTTTTCTGCTAGTTTGACAGTCTCTGCAGCCAGTCTATGAAAGTTTCTAGATATCTGTAGCGCTTTTTTATTAGAAAGATTTGAATAAAAAACTCCAAGGTTAGACCAGCGATGGAAAGCGACGGGGAGGGGGAGCAATGAGCACAATTTAATATTTTTTAAAAGGCCTTACCAAAAAAATGTTTGCCAGACTCCGTGGTAGAAGCATCAACAAATTCGCAAAGGCAAATCAATTGTTCTTGTTGTTGTTGTTGTTGTTGTAGCAATACCTATTTGTTTTTAGTTTTGTGCCGATTCCGACAGGTTGAAGACAGTGGTAAGACATCTTACTCCCTTATCGTCGAGATGTTATAAAGAAGGATGCAATATATATTGGCGGCAGAAATCGCTTGCGCATCTTCGGTTTTGACTGAAGCTTGTCGAAGGCGACTGATATTTTGTCGTTAGGCTTAGTCGGATTGGACAAGGATTTGACGACGAACCATCATTTGCCAACATCAGCATACAGGTTGCTGGACCTTGCCGCCGTTGTGTTGATCAACCAGCCGTCTGATTTGCGCATTGAGACCCTTAATTTGAGAATCGTTACTGTTCAAGCGTCGTACATAATCACGTAAATTTACCAAAATCGATCCAGTCAGCTTTGTTGAACTTAATGTAGTTTCGGGTTGCAGAAGGGATGAAGTCGGTGGGACGACCGAATGAGAGGACAATCGGTAAATGATCCGATGCAAGAGTCACCATCGGTCGCCAATCAACGGAGCTTATGAGGCCTGCGCTTACGATGGTAAGGTCTGGCGAACTTGTTCAATTTACCCGAACTAAGTGGGGGGCATCCCCGTTCTCGTCGAATGGCCTATTTGCTCAGCCAGCTCCTGTACCATACCTTCGACTTGCAGGCTTGAGTGCCGAAGATAATGGTGTGCATTGAAATCGCCGAGGATTACACGATTCTAGCCTCTCAAAGGTGAAAGGAGGTATATAAATATTAACAATAAATCAAGTTCGGCATCGCCTGACCGGAAAACCATACCTTGACGGTCTGGGATGCTGTCCCTGTGATCCACGTCAAGCTCAAATAGACAATACTGCACAGATTGGTGAGTGATGAATGCAAGTCTCACCTCCAAGTCCTCTCGAACGATCGCGCCTATGGATGTTGTAGCCGTCACAGGTTCGAAGATCTAATAGGGCACCGAGCTTTGTCTCCTGCATTGTCAAAATTTTAATATTCTGCCGCTCCATGAAACTAACTATTTCATAAACCTGCCGTTAGGCCGTTACAGTGTAACTGTATAACGCGAAAATGCAGATGGGGTGAAAAAGTCACACTGGGAGTCAAGGAGTGGTGCGTATGCCTAGGTGAAAGCAGGCGTCTTCGCAATCTAGACGAACCCATCGGCGTTGTAGGGTACGCAGCTCGGGAACATAGCGCAACGAACGTTTCAGTCCATAAATTCCTGTTTGCAAGTTCGAAGCATTTTAGAAAATGGCATAAGCCAATGTGAATATTATCTTAACCGACAAAGGTTGCACCTGGTGTAAGGGAGCAGGAGCTGATGGCTTAGCTTACACTAGTGCTAGTGCTGGAAGAGGAAGGTAAAGGTGGAACCAAGAGAGAGATGCTACGCAGAAAGTAGCTGTGAGCTACGCTACTTTATGGGAAGTATTATACTGATAGTCATGGAGGCTGTATCTGGAACAAGAAGCAAGAGAGTATTGGAAAACGCTGCTGCCGGAAGCTGTTCGGAGGATGACAGTTTCAGGAGGCGTTTTGACAAGTTAGAGAGGGTTATATCGAAATAACAGCCATTGGTCGGGTAAAATCCGAGTAATTCCTTTACGTAGAACTGCCTGTTGTGGGAAAATGCACTCCAGTATTTTTTTGATCTAAAACTGGCGGAATATAGCTTTACGTATAAAAATCAAAGATTGTTTTAAGAGAAGTGTGAATTGGAAAAGCTCCTAAAGTTAACATATGGAAAGAAGCGAAAATTAGTTAAGTTATAACTCGAAGCTTAGGTCAAAATATTTCACTGACGAAGGAGACATGAGACCCCTTGAAGAGTTGGGGTTACAATATGCCAGAGGTAGGTATGCTAGTCGTAACAGACGACTTAGATCCACATCGGCCCGGTTATGGGTTCAAAGAAATCGTTACCACGGCCGTAACGGATCCATATCATATATAAGAAGGAGAAGAAGAAGGAATAACAAAAGATCGGTCTCGTCCGTTTGAGTCTACCTACCTTCTTCAACACAACTTGCCTTACAGCTATGGGCGCCGTGCTGGCTCCTCTCTTCTTACAGCGCCCCCAAAACCTGACACAAGTCCGTCCGTACGTTATTCTAACCTATTCCATGTCTACGAAGTTAAGGCTGTGGAACCTATTTCCCTTCTCGTTGCGCTAGTCCACAACCCACACCAATCTAAATAAATTAAGAACGCATTCGTTTTTTTTCCTACTTCACAAAATGAACATTACAAAACCTATTTATTTAAAATCTACGCTATCTTAGATTCTACTAATATTCAAATTAAAGTGACAAACTTATGTATTTAGGTAGACTTAAATAAGAGAAAAATTAAAGGCTTTATTCTATGCAAACTTACTAAAACTTCAAACTCAACTGTATCTTCATTCACTAATTCTGTTCTCCCCTCTTTCCTGCATTAATTTTGCTCTCTTGTTCTTTTTCTCTATATGGCCATCTAACCGCCTGGCCGGTTTTGACATTCCAAAATAGCCCGCCAGTCATTTCTTCGTTGCGCCAACTGGCACCAATTGGAAACACCACGGGATCACACATCGGTCTCCACATTGCCCTTCCATCGGAGTGGTGGTCTCCCTCTTCCTCTGTTTCCACCGGCGGGTGCCGATAAGAATACCTTCTGGGTTGGAGCATCTTCGTTCATTCGCACTACGTGGTCTAGCCAGCGAAGCCGCTGTGTTTTAATTCGCAGAACTATGTCAGCGTCTGCGTAGAGCTCAAACAGCTCATCATTGAACCTTCTTCGGTACTTGCCATCGCCAACGCGTAAAGGCCCACATATCTTTCGAAGAACCTTTCTCCCGAATACTCCTAGACCCCCGGTTGCTAAAGCCAATTATATGAATATCGTCAGCATACGCCAACAGTTGCACGCTCTTATAAATATTGTTCCAGCGCGGTTAATTTCTGCAGCTTTCATTATTTTCGCCAGCATCAAATTAAATAAATCGCACGATAGGGGGTCACCCTGTCTGAAACCTAGTTTAGTTCCGAACGGCTCGGAGAGGTCCTTCCCAATTCTGACCGAGCTGGTGGTGTTGCTGAAGGTCATTTTGCACCGCCGTATAAGTTTTGCGGGGAAACCAGCTCCTTTTCGTACTATTGAAAGCGGCTTAAAAATCAACATGGATTCTTGTGGATTCTTTTCTCACAGGTTTTTTCCAAGATTTGGCGTATTATGAAAATCTGGTCGATGGTAGATTTACTAGGTCTGAAGCCACACTGATAAGGTTCAATCAGTATGTTCACTTCAGGCTTCAGTCTTTCGCGCAATACGCTTGGTAGGACCTTAAATACATAAATAAAGGGTGGCTGATGAATTTTGCTACATTAAGAAACTCAAATAATTTTTTTTTCGGTGTATGGAATTCATTTTTCTTTTATTCATGTTAAAGCTCATTAAATTTTATTAAATATAGCTTAATTAGTTTTAAAAATAATGGAATTTAAATGCCCCCCCTGCTCGTCGATGCATGTGCGGCATCTTACCAAAAAGTTGTTCATTACTGCTTGGAGAGTTGAGACAGGAATAGCCGCAATTGTTTCTCGAATGGATTGCCTTAGTTCATTCAAATTTGTTGGTTTTGCTTTGAAGACTTCCTGTTTGCAATAACCCCACAAGAAAAAGTCAGGTGCAGTAAGGTCAGGCGACCTGGGTGGCCAACGGAATGTGTAGTTTCTGGATATCAGCTTATTGGGAAATTTTCGTCGCAATTCTGTCATAACAGGTTGGGCTATATGAGGAGCTGCACCATCTTGCTGAAACCACACAGAGTTGAAAGAAATTCTCATTCGGCTTATTTCTGGATAGAAAAACTCTCTCAACATGCTCAAGTAACGGTCTCCAGTAACCGTAACGGTGTGACCGTTTTCTTCGAAGAAGTAGGGCCCGACAATGCAGCGTGATGAAACTGCACACCACACTGTGACACGAAGTGGATGCAATTCCGTCTCATGGAGTATCTGTGGGTTGGAAGCACTCCATATTCAACAATTTTGTTTGTTTATGTTGCCGTTTAAATCGAAATGGGCCTCGTCAGACATGAAAAGACAGTTCAACATGTTTCCATCCTCTTCCACCATTTGAAGCATCTTCTGGCAAAATTCCAAGCGAATCGGCAAGTCTGCAGCGTTCAGTTTGTTGGCCATTTGAATTTTATATGGGAATAAGTCCAAATCTTTGTGCATAATTGACTGTAATGACTGTCTGCTTACACCCATTTGAGCAGATAAGCTTCTTGTCGAAACACGTGGATTGTTTTGTATGGCAGCAGCTACAGCAGCGATTGTTTCCTCCGTTCGAACTGAAGGGTTTCGATGGTAAGGTCTTCTGTTGACTGTCCCATGCTCGGCAAAATTGTTTACAAGTCTTATTATGGTCCATCTGCTCGGAGGATTGCCGCCAAACGTGCGCCTATACTCTCTTTGAACCGAAACTACGGACTCCAGTGCGTGATAGCGGTGGACAATCCAAATTCTTGTTTCAGTGTCCCAGTTATCCATTTTTGTTAAATGTAAAAGTCAATCTGCAAAATAAAAAAAAAATTTACCAGATTCATTAAATAGAAAAAAAGTTATTTAATTTTTTTTTGGTAGCGGCTTTCATTAGCCACCCTGTATTAACTTTAATTATAACTTTAGAATATAAAAGATATTATTAATTTATTAAATATAATCACAGAGAAAAATATAAACAGAACTACACAGCTTGACGTTTGCGTAATACGTGGCAAATGAAAGCTGCTGACGAGAACTTCAACACGATGCCAATTTTATTGCGATATCTCAACCCGTTTACGAGATATAGCCAAAAAACGTGGTCAAAATCTATGACTAATCTATATATATAAAAATGAATGCTAACTTACCTTGGACATTACATTACGCCTGAACGGATGGACCGATTTCCCAAATTTTTTTTTATTGTATTTGATTTTGCAAGGAGAAGGTTCTTTTATAAAAGAAAAATTAAATAACTATGGGGAGTCCTGAGATATTGACCAAAATTAAATATAATCACAGAGAAAAATATAAACAGAACTACACAGCTTGACGTTTGCGTAATACGTGGCAAATGAAAGCTGCTGATGAGAGCTTCAACACGATGTCAATTTTATTGCGATATCTCAACCCGTTTACGAGATATAGCCAAAAAACGTGGTCAAAATGTATGACTAATCTATGTATATAAAAATGAATGCATATTTACCTTGGACATTACACTAGGCCTGAACGGATGGACCGGTTTCACTAATTTTTTTTTATTGTATTTGATTTTGCAAGGAGAAGGTTCTTTTATAAAAGAAAAATTAAATAACTGTGGGGAGTCCTGAGATATTGACCAAAATGTGGGCCAGGGGTGACCCGGAATGTGTTTATACGATATCGACATCAAATGAAAGGTGTTGATGAAAGTTTTCACAAGGAGCGATTTTCATGTTCATCTCTGAACCCCTTTCCAAGACATTGACCATTAGCTGGACCAAGGCTGACCCAACAATATTTTCATATAATATACCTATCAAATCAATGGTTTCGATGAGTGTGTCCGCTAAGGGTGGATTTTAGGTTCATCTGAACGCAAGTGAAAAATTATAAAACAAACGCTTTGCTCATAGAGGTGTTTGCCATATCATGGATCACGCCCCTAATTTGGAATCGGGTAATTTATGCATATATCTCGCAAACAAACTATTAAAAATATTTATTCACCGCCACCGTATTCTAAATCCAGCAAACAATACGCGTCTTTTGATACCTCTCCCGAAATTTTTGGGCGTGATTTAGCAGTTGACAAAACATGACGTATGTATATTAAGACGTATAGCTCTATCCCAGCCAGCATTTTTTTAAATTTTTGAACAAAAAATATTCAAATATCATTCTCCACATGACTAAAAAAGATCAAATTTAAAAAAATTTTCTACATGAACCCGGTTAACCATCAACAATATGGGTGTCAAATAAAAGCTGCTGACGAGAGCTTCAACACGATGCCTATTTGCGATATCTCAAACCGTTTACGAGATATAGCCAAAAAACGTGGTCAAAATCTATGACTAATCTATATATATAAAAATCTGTGACTAATCTATATATATAGAAATGAATGAACGGATGGACCGACTTCACTAATTTTTTATACCTTTCATGAACATGAAATGGTATATTAACTTTGGTCCGATGTTTGTAACGTTTAGAAATATAAGAGATAGACCCACCATTAGGTATACCAAATTGATCAGGACAATGAACTGAGTTGAAAGTGGGAGGGGGGTAGGCTGTCGCTCGGCATTGCTCACATCTCATTCGTCTTCTAGAGTGCGACGCAGTGTGCGACCCAGCCTGCTTCCACCAAGGCATACGCACCAGTCCCTGACTCCCAGCGTGAATATTTCTCCCACTTCGTACTTTCGCGTCCTACAGCTAAACTGCAACGGCCTTACCGGGAAAGTGAGTGAAATAGTAAGCTTCAAGAAGCGACAGAATATCAAGATCGCTGCCATTCAGGAGACGAAGTTAAACGCCCGATCAAATCTTCGGACTTGTGACGGCTACAACATCCACCGACGTGACCGCGATAGGGGACTTGGGGGCGGACTAGTCTTCATTACTCACCAATCCGTGCAATATCTTCCATTTGAGCCTGACGTCGACCCGAGGGACAACCTCCTGGAACGTCAAGGAATGGTTGTCCGGACAGGTGACGTCGACCTTGAAATCATTAACATTTATATACCTCCTGCCACCTGCTGTCCGAGAGACTACCACCCTGACATCAGTGCGTTACTCAGAGGCGATAATCGTCTAATCCTCGGAGACTTCAACGCACACCACGATCTGTGGCACTCAAGCCTACAGGTCGATGGTAGGAGACAGGAATTGGCTGAACAAATAGACGATTTGACGTTTTGCACTGTGAATGGGGAGGCCCCCACGAGAGTTGCGGCAAATTGTTCCAGTTCGCCAGACCTCACAATTGTCAGCGCAGGTCTCATAAACTGCGTTGAATGGCTACCAATGCTTACTCTTGCATCTGACCATTTGCCGATAGTCCTTTCAATCGATCGCCCCAATGACTTCGTTACTTCTGAGAAGTGCACCTTCACCAACTTCAGTAAAGCTGATTGGGTTGGTTTTCTTAATTTCACTGAGAGCACCTTTGCTGCTCTTCCCATCCCGTCTGATGTACGAGAAGGGGAAAAAGCGTTTCGCATCAACACAAACGAGCCAAATGGGAGGAGCACCTAACGTCCTGTAACCTCTCTGCTGGTGTTGTCAAATTATGGTCCACTATTAAATCCTTGTCTAATCCGACCAAACCGAACGACAAAATATCCATCACTTTCGCTGATAAGAAACACAAGAGATGCGCGAGCGCTTTCTGCCGGCAATTTGTACTGCATCCTACGGTTGACAAGGAAATCAGGCGCGCCATCAGGGAAGCGCACAAAGGCAAAACAACCAAGCGCCCATTGCCATCACCACCACAGAGGTTCGGGAGGCCATACGGGGGTCTAAGAACTCCAAATCTATTGGCCCAGGCGGTATATCCATGCTGATGCTAAAACATCTCGGTGATGAGGGAGTAAGGTACCTAACAACCGTCTTCAATCTGTCCATGACCACCTTTGTCATTCCAGAAAGATGGAAACAGGCAAAGGTGGTGCCACTACTAAAGCGCGGCAAGCCGGCCAACGTGGGGGAGTCATATTCAATTCAATTCAATTCATTTATTAAGTCAATGGCAAAAACCTTACTGACTAGATTTACAGATTCCTTAAACTTAAACTTAAAACTAATGAAATATTAAATCAATGGCGGATTATCTCGGTAGTAAGATTCAATATCTGCCTTGAAATCGGACCTTGACATTGCGAAATCGAGATGAATAATTCTACAGATGCGATTTAACTCGTTGAGCCATCTAATAAGTGGGGTACGATATTCAAGTCAGTTTGCAAGATCGCCCTGATGCATGCGCCTTAGCAGCTACTTGCCTTCGTGTTTGAATAGTTTAGCAGGGAAACCATCAGCGCCAGGTGCTTTATTGTTTTTCAATCGGGATATTACTATTCGCACCTAATTATAGTCGGGTTGTGGAACGTCTATTCCATCATCTTCGATTGTGGGCTTTGGTTTGGCATCTTGTTTGGCTTCTTGCTCAGTTTCTCCGTTTAAAAAGGCAGAAAAGTGATCCCTGCATATTCTGAGTGCTCTCTGAACATCGGCCACCAGGTCGCCGTTCTTATTTTAGAGGACTTAAAACCTTCTATCATTCGGGCGTTATTCCCGTTGGCCAGCAGGCCCATGCGCAGAAAATATCTGAGGGGGGGTTTAAACTCAAGTGACGTAATCAATGAAAAAAGATAAGAAATTTATTTTCGGAGTACGGAGCCGGGACTCAGAGAGGAGTGAGAAGGGGCACGCCGCAAGGGGGTGTTCTTTCTCCACTTCTCTGGGTCATAGTAGTCAACGGCTTACTCCAGGAGCTCGAGCGTAGGGGCTGTCAAGTGATAGCCTATGCTGACGACCTAGAATTCCTCGTCAGGGGAAAGTTTCTTATTACCGTAAGGGATGTTCTGCAAAGGTATCCTGGTATTCTGACAGAGTGGTCCGAATGCTGTGGTCTGGCGGAACTACTCCTCTTCACGAGAAGGTATAAGATTGATGGTTTTGTACTATCTTCTATTGGGGGAGTACCGCGGATGCTTTCTGAAAAGGTTAAGTACCTAGGGGTTATTCTGGACAGGAAGCTGTCTTGCAAGCTAAATGTAGAGGACAGAGCTAGGAAAGCTTCGGCCGCCTTGTATTGTTGCAGGGGGCCATTGGCAAACGATGGGGTCTCTCTCCAATTGGTTGTACGAGATTGTGGTGAAACCGATCCTATTTTATGGGGTGTTGGTCTAGTGGGGCGCACTAGACACGGCATCCTCCACGAAAAAGATGATCAAGGTGCAGCGAATGGCCATGGTTGGGATCAGTGGGGCCATGCGCACCACTCCTACCCTGGCATTGAATGTTATGCTCAATCTGCACCCAGTTGACCCTGTAGGAAAAATAGGCGGAGCTCGGGCTGGAACTAGGCTCCGAGACGCTGGATATAGGATTGTGCAGTATGGCCATTCCAATATACTATCAAGCTTTGACTTCATCCCTAACAGAATAGATTACTGTGCGCCGACCTCTACTCCGGCGAAGGGTCTTTCGACTTACATACCCGCAAGGGAAGAGTGGACAGGAGGAGAACCTATCTGGGGGGAGGCTCTGGCGAATCTGTTCACGGACGGGTCAAAGCTGGATGGGTGTGTTGGGAACTTGGGATTAGCACGAAATTTAGGCTACCTGATCATTGTAGCGTTTTCCAAGCGGAGGTTGCCGACATCAAGGATGCGGTGGATGGGATGCTGTCCAGCGCATTCGCTGTCAAGGAGTTCAACAGTCAAGCGGAAATTAGGGCGCTGTTTGGAATCGCTTGCGGTTGCGTCTAACTACGTCAAAATAAAAATTATTTTTCCAGAGCGGGCACTCATGAAACAGATGTGGCTGCCTCCAGAACAGTGGGTATTTCCCTTACAACCTGTAGTTTGCTTCTGGGCAGGTGGGCTTCGGATCAGCTAAGCAAACGCTCACCACCTCATGTCAGGTGTCGAAGTCCTTCTGGCCAGTCGTTGGCAGGCGTTCAATGGAATTACTAGGGTTCTCCAAGGTACATCTTTCCATGTTAATTGGGGTGTTCACTGGGCGCTGTCCGATGGGGTCCATGCTTTGTGATTAAATATACTTGATAACTCGAGCTGTGTGAGCTGCATGGAGGATGACGAGGTGGAATCATCAAATCCTTTCATGCTCAATTGTACAGCGTTTGCTAGGAGGCGCAGGTATCTCGGTTCGGATGTTCTTAGGTCTCCGGAAGACGTGTCGAAGATCGATGTGTGCCAAATCCGGAGTTTTATTGTCGCTACGCAGCGATTTGCTAATCAATCTTAAGTTAGTGTCACCGTTTAGAATGTGATATCACAACGGACCTTATAAGTGTCCAAGTGAGCTACCCTCCTAATGGGACAGCTACCACCTAACCTAACCTAAACTAATCTAGTACAAATCTGAATTTATTCTGTATTTAATATTATGTTCCCGATTCGCCTTTTTTACACAGAAACCCACGAATATCCATGGTCACCAGTTTTCTCAGGTCAACGAATGATAATGAAGTGTTAGGCAAAGAATTGTCAAACATTCTAATAACATGACAGAATACGCGCAACAACGAACCAGTTAAATACGCATTGCGAGAACAACAACAAACAGAGGGGGTATTTACATATGTATTAAATAAGCATAGCTATTGTGTAGTAATAACAATCTTTTAATTGGTTTTTTATGTGTGCGAAAGGGAGAGAAAATGCCGCATTGTGGTTCACGTAATGACAATTTGAATACATATGCCCACCAAAAAATTTGAACCTTATCTAAGGCTGTGAGGAGTGTCCGTTGGAATGGAATTTGGCTATTTGGAATATAAATGTATGCTGAAATTGTTGAGCTATGTTAAAGTGAAAGTTTCAAAGTTCGATGTATTTCAACCATTAACAACTAGCACTCACCAAGCTCTCTAATGAAGAAGGCACCTTGCATTAGTGAGGTGGGTTTTGCTGAAACACACATATGTATCTAAGCTACAAAAAGGAAGACAAGTCCCTAGTGAGATCTTACAGTAGCTCAATTTTTAGTTGAAGCAAAGAACGTATAACTATAAAAAGGTTGAACTCGACGAATAGTGGGAAACAGTAAACCATCAATTCGCAGAGAGGTAATTCACCACTGGGGAAATTTGAATTTAAGTCGCTAGCTCTAAGGCTTTTTGCAGACATATGTTTATGTAATTTTCACAACTAAACGTTTTCGTAACTCCAACTTAAATTTTTTTGAAAATATACAATTAAAACACAGTGAATTCAAGCATTTACGTGAAGGAACAGTGGTGAATTACCTACCATTGATTTTACAGCGTCCACTTGCATTCGCTGTTGACCCTTCTTATAGTTATACGTTCTTTTTATTGCTACTATCTTCACAATTAATTCCCTCTCTCGCCGGTAACTTGTCTATTTGGGATTCGACTGAACTAATTGGAAACTAGCAAAGTGAGTTTAAAGTTATCAAAACAAATGGTTTTTAATATAAACAATTTTTGTTGATTTTTGGTCTGTACATTTTCAAATATTCATGAAACGAACTCAAGGCCAAGAATAATAATTTTTCTTTTGCGTGCAGCAATAGCAGCTTCCGAAATGGATCTATAAGAAAAGCTATGGCGGTTGTCACTAAACATTTTTCCTACTCTATTCAATCAAAAAACTTTTAATAATTAACTAAAAATGATTATTAAAAAATAAAAACTATAATAATTTTCATAAAAATTCAAAAAGTGAAAAATTGTTATTCTTGGCCTTGAGTTCGTTTCATGAATAGTTATAAAAAATAATAAAAAAACTTCCACATGTACTTGAAAACCCCAATAAAAATAAAATAATGTGAAACAATATATATATACCTGTGTTCTTCAGCAGGTTCACAAGGGTCAATATAATTATAGTCCCAGGGTGTCTCAATATTGACCCATTTCCGGCACTGCTTGATTTTGAAATCGAAATTTAATAAGCAAGAACCTAACTTAGAGATAAATAGAAAAACTGCAGTTGGTAACCGAAAGAGAAATGAAATATGCGAAAATAAGCGCAGAGCGAAAGAAATTAACAGAAAAACTGGGAGGTAAAGTGAGTGAAAGAAAGGACCAAAAATATAATAGATTCGGTGATAGAGAAACGTATTAAAAAACCAAAAATCTAGTTAAAAATATACTTAAGAAATAGAAATAACAAAATTCGGTGGTGACTTCTTCTGCTTCTTTGCTCTCCCTGCTTTAGATGCGGCAGCATGAGCTCTCCACTCTGGCTATGTTATGCCCTTGTACTTTTTGGGTTTTATAGAAGGCTTTTCTATGTATATTTCTACGCATATTTCTGAGATATTTTTCCTAAACAAAAATCAACTCTAGTATCGGAAGAACACAATATCAAAAATGCCTTTGAATTGAAAGATAGATTGAGAAATGTGATGTTATGCGATGACGATATATTAGTGTCTTTTGATGCGGTATCCCTTTTCACAAATATACCCACCACTCTAGCTATAAAAATAATTATAAAGAACTGAGAAAAAGGTTAAACATGCACAAATATTCCCAAAAATAAATTTCAAAATATCTTGGAGTTTTGCTTAAAAGATAATAATTATTTTATGTTTAATAATAAAATCTTCACCCAAACCTTTGGTATGCCTATGGGTAATCCACTCTCGCCCACTATCGCAGATATAGTTATGGATGATATTTTAAACACCACATACTTGGAGCTCAGCAAAAGCCAGCACAGCGTGAAATTCTTTGTTAAGTATGTGGACGATATATTCGCCATTGTGAAAAGAAATTACACAAAAATTATACTAGACACCCTGAACATATACCATAATCGGTTACAATTTACGATAGAAATGGAAGAAAACAACAGCATTCCTTTTTTGGACACGCGCATTCACAAACACAACAACACCTTAATATTAGATTGGTATACCAAACCGACATCATCTGGGCGCCTGATCAATTTCTTATCCTCGCAACCCAGAAAATATAAAATCAACACAGCCAAAAACTATATAAATAAAATACTTACCATTAGCCACCAAAAATTTCATGAAACGAATATAAACAAAATCATAAAAACTCTGAAAAATAATAACTATCCCAATCACCTTATACACAGTCTAATACAACAAAAGCGCAATGAAATAACACAACCACCAAACCAAACACAAACAACAACCAACAATGAGACAAAGCAATATCATAGCATCACGCACATTTCCAGGCTAACAGAAAAATTCGCACACAATATAATTAAGAAACCCTATATAACTCTGGCTTACAAATCAAATTGCACATTAGCAGGTTGTTTCACACAAACAAAAACCCCAATAAGCATACAACAACAAAGCAACGTGGTATATCATTGCAATGCAAAGGCAACAGCAATGAACAATGTGACAAAGTCTATATCGGAACGACTCGGCGCGTGCTACGCAAAAGGCTAGCCGAGCACCGAGCTGATATCAGAAAACAAAAACAATAACAAAAAACAATAAACAAAAAAGAAGACACAGATGATATCGCTGCTGCTTATCTCTTATGTTTATTATCGTTTATTTACTTTTAGTTTGAAAGGCTTACCACATGAGATGGTTTCAATAGTTTTCAATTTTTATAATTTTTATTCAATGACTTAATACATCTTTTTAATGTAAGTAAAATATCTCTAATTTCTGCTTACCTTCTTGTGATCATGTTTCTTGTGTGTGTGCCAGTGAATTAATGTTGTTTTTGTATTTTTATAATTTTCAATAATAAATACAGAGTCGCCATTGAAGAAGCCAAGGAAATTTGGCGAAACGTCGGGCTGTAAGGTGAAATAAAGTTTTTATTTGCACTATACCCCATTAGATCGGAATAGCTTAAAATACGCTTAATAGTCTTACAAACCGATCGGAAGAATATACGAAGAATATACGATAAAAAATCATTCTGATTTCTCACTATTGCCATTTCTATGAGCGTGAATGAAATAGTAAGATTTTAGGAACTAAAAACAAAACCATAACAAAGGGAAATTAAACAGCTGTTTCCATGAATTAAAGTTTCTGTCAAAATAAAAAATATATTTTAAAATTTTTGTCCAAAATTTGTTATTTAATATAAACAATCAAGTAAGTACTATAATTTGAAGCCATTAATAATAATTATATTGCTAATAAATTCTATGATTTTACAGGGGGCAACTATTGGGGGCAATCGTAGAAAAGCGATAACGGCCTAAATTCAACATCCAAGATTTAGAGGCGGTTGGCAGTCGTCCGCGAAGTACGTCTATCTTCACAATTGGTAAGAGCTAGTCGAATCCTTTAACGTTATAACAAGTTCACGTATATACGCACTGCGCTGGACATTTTGTAGGCTGTTAAGATATTGGTTCGTTCGATAGGCTTGCCACCATAACATAGAGCCATATGTCAGCATCGGTCACATCTGTAGTACCGTCTTCTGTTTAAGACGCCATTGTCATTAAACATCTATTTATAATTATGGAAATCTATTTCTAATTATGGAATAATGTCCTTGGAATAGCAGTGACCATATACACAACGCCACTTAAACTTTGTGGTGTCCTGCACGCAGCGTACCTGTTGCGTAGGTGGAGCGACACTAGTCATCGTACGAATTGATCTTCAAGGCTCGTTGGAGTCCAAAGGGTCTTTATTAGTGATTTTGTCTTCTTACACAAGTATTTTTATTTACGTTCTATATTTAATTGGATCCTAACTAATTTTTCTTTTCTTTCTCTCCGTGTACAGCAATGACGTAAAGGAACCAATGACCCCTTTGGTGTAGCCTTCCAGCAGGTCACCCTCTCCTCCATAGCGGGCGCTTTTATAATTTCGTTTATTTTCATTTTGTTTGATTTAATTTCAATTCCTTTCATTTTATTTCATTCAATATCATTTCATTTGATTTCATTTCAATTTTTACATTTCATTTCATTTGATTTCACTTAATTTTATTTTATTTCGTTTGATTTCATTTCATTCCACTTGTTTTCGTTTGATCTAATTTCATTTAATTTTATTTCATTTCACTTAATGTCATTTCATTTCATTTGATTTTACTTCATTTTATTTTATTTCGTTTAATTTCATTTCATTTCATTTTAGTTAATTTTATTTCATTTCATTTAATATCATTTCATTTCATTTGATTTTACTTTATTTTATTTTATTTTATTTTATTTCGTTTGATTTGATTTCATTTCAATTCATTTCATTTAATATCTTTTCATTTTATTTAGTTTTACTTCATTTAATTTTATTTCATTTCATTTAATATCATTTCATTTCATTTAGTTTTACTTCATTTTATTTTATTTCATTTCATTTAATTTTACTTTATTTATTCAACTTTGGTTTAGTAAGGTGTCTATATATTATCTATGTAAGTATTTACTATGTAAAATAAAATTAGGATAGGACTTATAAAAACGATTTAGTAACAATGCTAATTATTTAATAATATAAATAATTTTATAATATTCAGGTTGCCGTAGTGTGTGCCTCACCAGTTTTCTCAGGTCAACGAATGATAATGAAGTGTTAGGCAAAGAATTGTCAAACATTCTAATAACATGACAGAATACGCGCAACAACGAACCAGTTAAATACGCATTGCGAGAACAACAACAAACAGAGAGGGGTATTTACATATGTATTAAATAAGCATAGCTATTGTGTAGTAAAAACAAGCTTTTAATTCGTTTTTTAAGTGTGCGAAAGGGAGAGAAAATGGTGGTTCAGTTATAAGTACTAAGGCAAATTCAAACCGCTTTACACATACAAGTTGTCTAAGCTTTATGGAGGGCGAGTAGTTTTTTTGAGTTATTTTTTATTTTATTTTATTATTTATATTATATTATTAGTTTAGAGAGGAAAAGGGGGTGTGCGGAGCACATAGTAAATAGCCAGCCCTTTTCTAATATTTATTTAATTATTATTTTATTTATTTAAATTATTTGGTCTATATAGAACGGGGTGCGGTGCACCTGTTACACCTTGTATGTATTAATTGGGGGCGAGCACTGTTGGCTCTGAGGCATTGCACGGGATTGGCTTCCTCATTCTCGCTCTGAAAAACCCCCCTTGCACATATTGCATAGGGGTGATATTTTGGGAATATTAAATTATTGTATTTGTATATTATTTTATAAAAAACGGGGGGTGCGGGGCACCTGTTACACCTTGTATGTATTAATTGGGGGCGAGCACTGTTGGCTCTGAGCCATTGCACGGGAGTGGCTTCCTCATTCTCATTGTGAAAAACCCCGCCTTGGGATTACAAAACATAAACTATATATTTGGGATATTTCATAAGCTGCTTGCGAATTACAAGAGAGTGCAGCGTAAATAAAATAGACGAAATAAATCGTTATAGCTTATGTCGCTTAAACACAAGTGAATGCACGAACGTAAATGATAATTTGAATATTTATTTGGTTGTGCTGATCTTCCGACAGGGTAGTAAGCTGATTTTTGTTGGAACGATTTTCCGTCATCCCTTGTCAAGTTTGGTTTTGTGACAAACCGGTTTCGGCGTTCTGCCATTTTCAATGCCTAGTTTCGTTCTGGTCTGTGTCTATCCGCTGCGTTGTTTTTATAGTGTATAATGGTGCTGTGGCAGGTAATGTCAATCTATGTGTTCGTGGTAGGTAACGTTAATATGCGTGTGTGTGTGCGCGGTATTGATACGTCCGAATTGTTATCTGTCCCAAGGGTTGTTTTTGTAGGTATGTAGACATACCGCTTGTTAGCTAAGCGGTAGGTTGATGTAGGTAGAAATCGGTGATTTTTGCAGTTTGGTTCATATTTCGTTTTTGCTTGTTCATTGTTACGTGTTTGGTTGCTGTACCTGCTGGCTTGTGCTGTTTTTTGTAAACTAGTTTTAAGGGTTCAAATATTTCGTCAGAGATAGTGTTGGTTTGTTCGTTTATGATCCTGCCGTCAAATGTTTTTAACTTGTATATCTCCATGTTCTCAAGTACATTAAGCCGCCGTCCTTTTCCTTGTACGTGAAGTATTCGAGCCGTTGTTTTTATGTTAGCTGGGGTGCAGTTGTTCTCAAACATGTGGTTCGCGAAATTAGATTCTGGTATTATGGTGGGTTTTCGTGCTTTTTTGTTGTAGTCCCTGATATGCTCTCGGAATCTTGTGCTTATTTTTCTTCCTGTTTGTCCTATGTAGCTGTATTGACATTCACAAGTAAGCCTATACACTCCGTGTCTGTTGAATGGGTCATCAGAATTAGTGTCGGTTCTTAGTTTTTGTCCGACGTTGTTAGATGTTCTGAATGCTGTGTTGATGTTATATCTTTTAAAGAACTTTGCTAATTTGTACGTCGCTTTTCCAGTGTATGTCATTGCCGTCCAAACCATTGGATTTTCCTCTACGTTTACTCTTTTTTGTGTTCCATGGCTACTTCTGAGTTTATCCACAAGTGCTTTCTTGTATCCATTATTTGCCGCTATGTTATATATTGTATTAAGCTCTCTCCAGTATGCTTCCTGTGTGAGCGGCGTTCTCTGAAGCCTATCCACTAAGTGCCTCAACGCTGCATTTTTGTGCTGTTGCGGATGGTTTGATGTAGAGTGTATAATGGTGTCCGTGGCAGTCGGTTTTCTATAAATGCCGTAGTTGAACCTATTTGTTATTTTGTCAATCCCTATAGTTAGGTCCAGGTAGTTCATTATTCCATCTTTTTCTACTTCCATTGTGAACTCTATGTTGCTATGTTGCCTGTTGAGGAACTCTAGCATTTGCTCTTCGTTATCGTCATTTAGGATGCAGATGATGTCATCCACATATCTAGCGTAGAATGCCACGCCTAACTTGGTTTTTAACTCCTGTATATATTTTCCTTCCAAGTTTTGCATGAATGTTTCCATGAGAATGGCCGATGTTGGGTTACCCATTCCTAGTCCGTTTGTCTGTCTATATATTTTGTTGTTGAACCGGAAATAGTTTTGCCGCAGCGTTGTTCTTAGCGCGTTGGTAATTCTCGTATCCTTTGACATAAAGGACTTATACCCGTCAATACCGCTAACAGATACAATGGATATAGTCAACAAAACACTACTGGACAAAACTGAGGATAAGGTAAAAACTGCGCAAATGCGCCAACCCAACACTATCTCTGACGAAATATTGAAACCCTAGTTTACAAAAAACAGCACAAGCCAGCAGGTACAGCAACCAAACACTTAACAATGAACAAGCAAAAACGAAATATGAACCAAACTGCAAAAATCACCGATTTCTACCTACATCAACCTACCGCTTAGCTAACAAGCGGTATGTCTACATACCTACAAAAACAACCCTTGGGACAGATAACAATTCGGACGTATCAATACCGCGCACACACACACGCATATTAACGTTACCTACCACGAACACATAGATTGACATTACCTGCCACAGCACCATTATACACTAACTTGACAAGGGATGACGGAAAATCGTTCCAACAAAAATCACAATTTGAATACATATGCCCATCAAAAAATTTGAACCTTAACTAAGGCTGTAAGGAGTGTCAGTTGGAATGGAATTTTGCCATTTCGAATACAAATGTATGCTGAAATTGTTGAGCTATGTTAAAGTGAAAGTTTCAAAGTTCGATTTATTTCAACCATTAACAACTAGCACTCACCAAGCTCTCTAATGAAGAAGACACCTTGCATTAGTGAGGTGGGTTTTGCTGAAACACACATATGTATCTAAGCTACAAAAAGGAAGACAAGTCCCTAGTGAGATCTTACAGTAGCTCAATTTTTAGTTGAAGCAAAGAACGTATAACTATAAAAAGGTTGAACTCGACGAATGGTGGGAAACAGTAAACCATCAATTCGCAGAGAGGTAATTCACCACTGGGGAAATTTGAATTTAAGTCGCTAGCTCTAAGGCTTTTTGCAGACATATGTTTATGTAATTTTCACAACTAAACGTTTTCGTAACTCCAACTTAAATTTTTTTGAAAATATGCAATTAAAACACAGTGAATTCAAGCATTTACGTGAAGGAACAGTGGTGAATTACCTACCATCTATTTGACAGCGTCCACTTGCATTCGCTGTTGACCCTTCTTATAGTTATACGTTCTTTTTATTGCTACTATCTTCACAATTAATTCCCTCTCTCGCCTGTAACTTGTCTATTTGGAATTCGACTGAACTAATTGGAAATTAGCAAAGTGAGTTTAAAGTTATCAAAAAAAATGGTTTTTAATATCAACAATTTTTGTTGATTTTTGGTCTGTACATTTTCAAGTATTCATGAAACGAACTCAAGGCCAAGAATAATAATTTTTCATTTGCGTGCCAAAATTCCTCTGATGAAGAAGCTTAGCAGCTTCCGAAATGGATCTATAAGAAAAGCTATGGCGGTTGTCACTAAACATTTTTCCTACTCTATTCAATCAAAAAACTTTTAATAATTAACTAAAAATGATTATTAAAAAATAAAAACAATAAAAATTTTCATAAAAATTCAAAAAGTGAAAAATTATTATTCTTGGCCTTGAGTTCGTTTCATGATTAGTTTTAAAAAAATAGTAAAAAACTTCCAAATGTACTTGAAAACCCCAATAAAAATAAAATAATGTGAAACAATATATATATACCTGTGTTCTTCAGCAGATTCACAAAGGTCAATATAATTATAGCTCCCAGGGTGTCTCAATATTGACCAATTTCCGACACTGCTTAATTTTGAAATCGAAATTTAATAAGCAAAAACCTAACTTAGAGAAAATTAGAAAAACTGCAGTTGGTAACCGAAAGAGAAATGAAATATGCGAAAATAAGCGCTGAGCGAAAGAAATTGACAGAAAAACTGGGAGGTAAAGTGAGTGAAAGAAAGGAACAAAAATATAATAGATTCGGTGATAAAGAAACGCATTAAAAATACCAAAAATCTTGTTTAAAATATACTTAAGAAATAGAAATAACAAAATTCGGTGGTGACTTCCTCTTCTGCTTCTTTGCTCTCCCTGCTTTAGATGCGGCAGCATGAGCTCTCCACTCTGGCTATGTTATGCCCTTGTACTTTTTGGGTTTTATAGAAGGCTTTTCTATGTATAGTGTTGCGCTCATAGTTGTGGTCTGTCTCAATTTATATAATGTTGCATGTGTGCCAGATGGGTCTAAAGAAGCAAAGACCCTGCCAAATATTGCTATCCACTTTTTGTCATTTTCTTATCGAATTCCAAGACCATCTCTATTTTTTCCGCCTCCATACCAACACCAACGCATATTTCTGAGATATTTTTCCTAAACAAAAATCAACTCTAGTATCGGAAGAACACAATATCAAAAATGCCTTTGAATTGAAAGATAGATTGAGAAATGTGATATTATGCGATGACGATATATTAGTGTCTTTTGAAGCGGGTTCCCTTTTCACAAATATACCCATCACTCTAGCTATAAAAATAATTATAAAGAACTGGGAAAAAGTTCAAACATTCACAAATATTCCCAAAAATAAATTTCAAAATATCTTGGAGTTTTGCTTAAAAGATAATAATTATTTTATGTTTAATAATAAAATCTTCACCCAAACCTTTGGTATGCCTATGGGTAATCCACTCTCGCCCACTATCGCAGATATAGTTATGGATGATATTTTAAACACCACATACTTGGAGCTCAGCAAAAGCCAGCACAGCGTGAAATTCTTAGTTAAGTATGTGGACGATTGCCATTGTGAAAAGAAATTACACAAAAATTATACTAGACACGCTGAACAAATACCATAATCGGTTACAATTTACGATAGAAATGGAAGAAAACAACAGCATTCCTTTTTTGGACACGCGCATTCACAAACACAACAACACCTTAATATTAGATTGGTATACGAAACCGACATCATCTGGGCGCCTGATCAATTTCTTATCCTCGCAACCTAGAAAATATAAAATCAACACAGCCAAAAACTATATAAATAAAATACTTACCATTAGCCACCGAAAATTTCATGAAACGAACATAAACAAAATCATAAAAACTCTGAAAAATAATAATATCATAGCATCACGCACATTTCCAGGCTAACAAAAAAATTCGCACACAATATAATTAAGAAACCCAATATAACTCTGGCTTACAAATCAAATTGCACATTAGCAGGTTGTTTCACACAAACAAAAACCCCAATAAGCATACAACAACAAAGCAACGTGGTATATCATTGCAATGCAAAGGCAACAGCAATGAACAATGTGACAAAGTCTATATCGGAACGAAAAAAAAAAAAAAAAAAAATAACAACATCGTCACAACGAAGGCAGACAAAGGAAACACAACGGTGCTAATCAGTAAGGATGAATATATAGCAAAGACAGAGAAGCTCATCGAGGAAATGAAATGCCGCATTATTAGGGATAACCCCACGGATAAATACCAGACCGAAGTTAAAGAGGTTATAAAAAATGCTACCAAAATAATAGACGAGAGGATGGCATATACCCTAACACAAATGAATCCATCTGCTCCTCCACTCATTGCGTTACCTAAAATCCACAAGCAGGATACGCCGATGAGACCTATAATTAATTTTAAGTCCGCGCCGGGTTATAAACTGTCGAAACATCTAAAAACGATTTTAAAGGACACTCTGAAACTGGGGCACGAATACACAATAAGCAATACGATAGAACTACTACAAAGACTTGAGACCGTTAAACTCACAAGGAGCAGTAAACTCGTATCCTTTGACATAAAGGACTTATACCCGTCAATACCACTAACAGATACAATGGATATAGTGAACAAAACACTACTGGACAAAACTGAAGATAAGGTAAAAACTGCGCAAATTACCAACGCGCTAAGAACAACGCTGCGGCAAAACTATTTCCGGTTCAACAACAAAATATATAGACAGACAAACGGACTAGGAATGGGTAACCCAACATCGGCCATTCTCATGGAAACATTCATGCAAAACTTGGAAGGAAAATATAAACAGGAGTTAAAAACCAAGTTAGGCGTGGCATTTTACGCTAGATACGTGGATGACATCATCTGCATCCTAAATGACGATAACGAAGAGCAAATACTAGAGTTCCTCAACAGGCAACATAGCAACATAGAGTTCACAATGGAAGTAGAAAAAGATGGAATAATGAACTACCTGGACCTAACTATAGGGATTGACAAAATAACAAATAGGTTCAACTACGGCATTTATAGAAAACCGACTGCCACGGACACCATTATACACTCTACATCAAACCATCCGCAACAGCACAAAAATGCAGCATTGAGGCACTTAGTGGATAGGCTTCAGAGAACGCCGCTCACACAGGAAGCATACTGGAGAGAGCTTAATACAATATATAACATAGCGGCAAATAATGGATACAAGAAAGCACTTGTGGATAAACTCAGAAGTAGCCATGGAACACAAAAAAGAGTAAACGTAGAGGAAAATCCAATGGTTTGGACGGCAATGACATACACTGGAAAAGCGACGTACAAATTAGCAAAGTTCTTTAAAAGATATAACATTAACACAGCATTCAGAACATCGAACAACGTCGGACAAAAACTAAGAACCGACACTAATTCTGATGACCCATTCAACAGACACGGAGTGTATAGGCTTACTTGTGAATGTCAATACAGCTACATAGGACAAACAGGAAGGAAAATAAGCACAAGATTCCGAGAGCATATCAGGGACTACAACAAAAAAACACGAAAACCCACCATAATACCAGAATCTAATTTCGCGAACCACATGTTTGAAAACAACTGCACCCCAGCTAACATAAAAACAACGGCTCGAATACTTCACGTACAAGGAAAAGGCCGGCGGCTCAATGTACTTGAGAACATGGAGATATACAAGTTAAAAACATTTGACGGCAGGATCATAAACGAACAAACCAACACTATCTCTGACGAAATATTTGAACCCTTAAAACTAGTTTACAAAAAACAGCACAAGCCAGCAGGTACAGCAACCAAACACGTAACAATGAACAAGCAAAAACGAAATATGAACCAAACTGCAAAAATCACCGATTTCTACCTACATCAACCTACCGCTTAGCTAACAAGCGGTATGTCTACATACCTACAAAAACAACCCTTGGGACAGATAACAATTCGGACGTATCAATACCGCGCACACACACACACATATTAACGTTACCTACCACGAAAACATAGACTGACATTACCTGCCACAGCACCCACGGACTATAAAAACAACGCAGCGGATAGACACAGACCAGAACGAAGCTAAGCATTGAAAATGGCAGAACGCCGAAACCGGTTTGTCACAAAACCAAACTTGACAAGGGATGACGGAAAATCGTTCCAACAAAAATCACACAGATGATATTGCTGCTGCTTATCTCTTATGTTTATAATCGTTTATTTACTTTTAGTTTGAAAAGCTTACCATATGAGATGGTATCAATTTATATTCCAATAGTTTTCAATTTTTATAATTTTTATTTAAACACTTAATACACTTTTTAATGTAAGTAAAATATCTCTAATTTCTGTTTACCTTCTTGTGATCAAGTTTCTTGTGTGTATGCCAGTGAATTAATGTTGTTTTTTTATTTTTATAATTTGTAATAATAAATACAGAGTCGCCCTTGAAGAAGCCAAGGAAATTTGGCGAAACGTCGGGCTGTAAGGTGAAATGAAGTTTTTATTTGCACTATACCCCATTAGATCGGAATAGCTTAAAATACGCTTAATATTCTTACAAACCGATCGGAAGAATATACGATAAAAAATCATTCTGATTTCTCACTATTGCTATTTCTATGAGCGTGAATGAAATAGTAAGATTTTAGTAACTAAAAACAAAACCATAACAAAGGGAAATTAAACAGCTGTTTCCATGAATTAAAGTTTCTGTCAAAATAAAAAATATATTTTAAAATTTTTGTCCAAAATTTGTTATTTAATAAAAACAATCAAGTAAGTACCATAATTTGAAGCCATTAATAATAATTATATTGCTAATAAATTCTATGATTTTACAGGGGGCAACTATTGGGGGCAATCGTAGAAAAGCGATAACGGCCTAAATTCAACATCCAAGATTTAGAGGCGGTTGGCAGTCGTCCGCAAAGTGCGTCTATCTTCACGATTGGTAAGAGCTAGTCGAATCCTTTAACGTTATAACAAGTTCACGTATATACGCACTGCGCTGGACATTTTGTAGGCTGTTAAAATATTGGTTCGTTCGATAGGCTTTCCACCATACCATAGAGCAATATGTCAGCAGTAGTACCGTCTTCTGTTTAAGACGCCATTGTCATTAAACATCTATTTATAATTGGGGAATCTATTTCTAATTATGGAATAATGTCCTTGGAATAGCAGTGACCATAAACACAACGCCACCTAAAGTTTGTGGTGTCCTGCACGCGGCGTACCTGTTGCGCAGGAGGAGCGACACTAGGCATCGTACGAATTGATCTTCAAGGCTTGTTGGAGTCCAAAGGGTCTTTATTAGTGATTTTGACTTCTTACACAAAGATTTTTATTTACGTTCTATATTTAATTGGATCCTAACCAATTTTTCTTTTCTTTCTTTCCGTATACAGCAATGACGTAATGGAACCAATGACCCCTTTGGTTTAGCCTTCCAGCTGGTCACCCTCTCCTCCATAGCGGGCGCTCTTATAATTTCGTTTATTTTCATTTTGTTTGATTTAATTTTTTAGATTTCATTTCAATTCCTTTCATTTTATTTCATTCAATATCATTTCATTTGATTTCCTTTCAATTTTTACATTTCATTTCATTTGATTTCACTTAATTTTATTTTATTTCGTTTGATTTCATTTCATTCCACTTGTTTTCGTTTGATCTAATTTCATTTAATTTTATTTCATTTCACTTGTTTTTTTTTTTTTTGTGTTCGTGGGAGTAGGAAATGCTTTATGCACTAACCGGGTTTAAGCCCTCGTTACTAGATGCTCTAGCAGCGGAACTCTCCGAGTGTGGGACTCCTTCTTATCTTGAAGTATACCGCACTAAAACCTAACCTCCCACGGCCCGCGCATTCTTCCTTACCTGGGACCGCGCTTAGCATTACTTCAGGTAAGGAAGCGCGTTACGTGAGCTCTATGGCGACTCTCACGCTAACTGGCTAGACAACCGTCTTCCCGTTTCGCAAGGAGAACATTCCTCGCGTATCGTCTGACTATATCCCATCTAACGTTTTCGCAGGTCATCTTGCGAATGACACTGCCCGGGGAAAGTTCGCCAATTGTCTCTTCCACCCGCCTTCTTTCTTCTGCGAATTGCTCGTATTCGAAGAAGGTGTGGCGTACGTCGTCTATGGCTCCGCAGTAGGTGCAGTTCGGGGTTTGAACTTTGCCCATTCTATGGAGATATTCACGGAAATAACCTTGTCCGGTTAAGAACTGGGTCAGGTAGAAGTCGACTTCTCCATGAGGTCGTTTCAGCCATGGTTCTAGTTCGGGGATTTATACCCTGGTCCACCTTCCAGCAGCACTGCTGCTCCATTGTAGTTGCCACCGCCGGATCGAATCACCCCACGCCTACGTTGCAGCAACGTCTCTACGTACCTCTGCACGAGTGTCGTAAGTCATTTTTCTTTCCTCAGCGAGGAGATATGTATATCGGTTTAGTCCCCGCGATGACCAGAACAGCATCTGCGGAGACCGTGCGGTAATAGCGGCCCGATACTTCCCAAATTTCATTGCGTCCACCTGTATTTGCCATTAGCCGATTCAGACTTGCGATGGTCTTCACAGCCTTCTCGCAGGAGCTTCTTAGATGCTCCGAGAAGGTCAGCTTGTTGTCCAATTTCACCCCTAGATATTTCGTAGAGCGGCGCGTCTCTATCTGTTGATCCCCAACATTCATGTTGGTGACTGTGGGAATCCTTCTTTTCGTTAGTATCACCATCTCTGTCTTGGCTGTATCCAGTTGGAGGCAGTGATTATTCATCCACTCGTCTACACTGCGCATCACTTGGTTCAGTTTAAGCTGTGCCAGGTCGCAGTTTCGTGCTGTTATCACCGCAGCAACGTCGTCTGCAAAAGCAACTAGAAAAGTGCTCTCTGGCATCTGCATTCGAAGGAGACTGTCATGGGTAGGATTCAAAGATCAGGGCCGAGCACCGACCCTTGTGCTGCCCCGCCTGTTAGCTTCACCTTTCTTTGGCCTTGCTTCGTTTCATAGATTAGCCAGCGGTCTCTTAAGTAGTCCCTCAATATATCTAACAAGTATATCGGGACCTTAAAGGAGCGTTCTAATGCATCAAGCATGTCTTCCCACCTGGCAGAGTTAAACGCGTTTTTAACATCTAACGTCACCAATAGTACCACCGGCCTTGCTTGATGGCTTGCCGTCTCGGCCTTCCGGACTGCCTCTACGACTTCTGCCATGGCGTCTATTGTGGAGTGCCCTCTCCGAAAGCCATGTTGCCGGTGGGAGAGTCCACCCTCGTCTTCTATGGCTGCTGTTAGACGTTGCTTTATAAGGCTCTCCATCATTTTTCCCGCTGTGTCGAGCATACATAGTGGGCGAAAGAATGATGGAGAGTTTGGGTCCCCTTTGCCTTTCGGTATGAGGACGAGCCGTGCTGTCTTCCATCTGGCGGGGAAGACACCTGCTTCTAGACATTTGTTGTACATGTGTAACAAGAGCTCTGGACAACTATTAGCAGTTAATCTGATTGCCTCCGCAGGTATTCCATCGGGTCCTGGGGCTTTACCAGCCCTCATGCTACGCAGGGCTCTTTCTAGCTCTTCTTCATTGAAAGGTACCACGTTGCGGTCATCTCGTGCTGCATGTTCCTCTTCTCTAGTAGGTTGCGTGAGGACTAGCGCTTCCATGATGTTCTTCATGTCATCTTCGTCCATCGTCTCATTTGGTGGTCGAAGTTTCTTCATAACTCTTTTGTACCCTTGTCCCCAGGGGTCTTGATCCACTTCCTTACAGAGCTCTTTCCAGAATCATAGTTTGCTTGCTTTTATGGCGGCGCCGAGAGCCTTTTTCGCCCCCTTGTACGCCTCCGCCCTTTCAAGAGCTTCGCATTTCTGTGACATGTTTTCCGGAGTTCCGCGATTTCGCTATTCTACAAATATACCTGCTTCTTGCCTCGCCACGTTCCTATTCGTGGCATAGAGACGTTGCAAGCATGGCGCATGCATTGCATGGTTGCTTCAACCGCCGCATGTGGCGTATTGGTGCCGTCGGTTATCCGTCTAGCTTTCGCCAGCACTGTTCCGGTGAACCTGGTGGCGTCAACTTTAGCTGCATCCCATCTACAGGTTTTGTATGACGCGTTCGCTGCCGGTCTCTGACCAGGATGGTCGAGTTGGAAGGTGACGTAGTTGTGGTCGCTGCCAGTAAGGTCCTCCATCACTCTCCACCCAACCGCGTTTGGAAAGAGTCTCTCCGAGACGAGCGTTATGTCGGGGATCGAGTACCCAAAGCCCGGGCGCCTGTATGTCGGGGTCGTGCCCGTATTCAGTACGACCACACCGAGTCGGGCTGCCATTTCCAGAATTAGCTTTCCCCTGGTATTAGTTTGAGGCATCCGCCATTCTATTGCTCTAGCGTTGAAGTCTCCAGCGATGACCAGGTTGCCCGTTTGGTCCCGTTGGTGGTCTTCTAATAGCTCCAGCTTTTCTTTGAACCTCTGAATGGGGTCATTTGGGGGCAGGTAGCAGCTAACAAGAGTTGTTCGCGCTACAGTTACACGGACGTAGCCATGTCCGGCAGCACGATTAGTAACATTGGTATTGGCGTCCACTATCCAGATAGCAGCAGCGCCAGATTCGTCAATGTACCAGTTGTCTCTGGCCTTGTAAGGTTCCCTGATGATTGCATAGTTGATTTGGTGATCAAGCACCAGTTGGTCTAGCAGTTCATCGGCTAACCTGCATCGATTCAGATTTCCTTGAATCACGCTGGTCATTGGGGCCGAAGCAAGTGCTTCTCTAAACGTGCTACATGCTCCAGACCCGGGAAGATGGTCGAGGTTTCCCGTGGTGCACAGGTAGCATTTTGCCTTTTCAGTGCAGGATGAGGATTTGTGGCCAGAGTTCCCCCACTTCCAGCACGCGTCCCTCCTGTCGGGCCCATTGCAGCCAGCCTGTCGGTGTCCGTAGCTGAGACACCTGAAGCAGCGTTGCACTTCCGCACGCTGTCTGATCATACATTGGATCCAGCCGATGGGAATTTTTCCTTTTTTGAGCAGTTGGCTTCCGGGACCTTCGTCCACTTTGACAAGAGCCTTCTTTTGCTCTCTCTGATTTACGGCGAAAACAGAGATACGGATTTGGCCTGAGCTTTCTCCGATCTCTCTTCGAACGGCCTCTTCTATTTCCTCAGCCTTTGTGAGACAGTCCATGCCCAATACCTCTAGCTTTAGACGCTTAGAGATTTGTTGTGCATCGCCAACTTCTCCTACCGCGCTACCAATGGCTTCTCTAAAGGCCGGTTGGTCGTTGCACTGCGCCGTTTCTATTAGTACGCTACCAGCCTTGGTCTTGCGCACTGACCGTATCACCGTTCCGGTTTCGGCAGGCCGGAGCTGACCTCGGATTGCCCCTAGAACTTCGGCGTAGCTTTTGCCTTCGGCCGGTTTCACCAGAAACGTTACGGCTCTGCTGTTCCTCTTGTTCTTTATGACTGCCTTCGGGGCTTGAGCAGGCGGCTTCCTTTTTGTTTTAGGACGCTGTTGCCGTCTCCGACTTACTACTTTGGACCAAGCCTCTTCGGACTGGGTATTCTCCGATTCCTCGTCCCTTTTCTTCTTGGCTTCCGAGTCTATGAGCTGAGGGTCGGAGTTCGTCCGAGCTCTCTTATTTGATGGGCCCGATTCGTCACCCTCTTCTTTATTTGGGCTCAATGAGCTCATATACAGGGTGGCTGATGAATTTTGCTACATTAAGAAACTCAAATAATTTTTTTTTCAGTGTATGGAATTCATTTTTCTTTTATTCATATTAAAGCTCATTAAATTTTATTAAATATAGCTTAATTAGTTTTAAAAATAATGGAATTTAAATGCCCCCACTGCTCGTCGATGCATGTGCGGCATCTTACCAAAAAGTTGTTCATTACTGCTTGGAGAGTTGAGACAGGAATAGCCGCAATTGTTTCTCGAATGGATTGCCTTAGTTCATTCAAATTTGTTGGTTTTGCTTTGAAGACTTCCTGTTTGCAATAACCCCACAATAAAAAGTCAGGTGCAGTAAGGTCAGGCGACCTGGGTGGCCAACGGAATGTGGAGTTTCTGGATATCAGCTTATTGGGAAATTTTCGTCGCAATTCTGTCATAACAGGTTGGGCTATATGAGGAGCTGCACCATCTTGCTGAAACCACACAGAGTTGAAAGAAATTCTCATTCGGCGTAATTCTGGATAGAAAAACTCTCTCAACATGCTCAAGTAACGGTCTCCAGTAACCGTAACGGTGTGACCGTTTTCTTCGAAGAAGTAGGGCCTGACAATGCAGCGTGATGAAACTGCACACCACACTGTGACACGAAGTGGATGCAATTCCGTCTCATGGAGTATCTGTGGGTTGGAAGCACTCCATATTCGACAATTTTGTTTGTTTATGTTGCCGTTTAAATCGAAATGGGCCTCGTCAGACATGAAAAGACAGTTCAACATGTTTCCATCCTCTTCCACCATTTGAAGCATCTTCTGGCAAAATTCCAAGCGAATCGGCAAGTCTGCAGCGTTCAGTTTGTTGGCCATTTGAATTTTATATGGGAATAAGTCCAAATCTTTGTGCATAATTGACTGTAATGACTGTCTGCTTACACAGAGCAGATAAGCTTCTTGTCGAAACACGTGGATTGTTTTGTATGGCAGCAGCTACAGCAGCGATTGTTTCCTCCGTTCGAACTGAAGGGTTTCGATGGTAAGGTCTTCTGTTGACTGTCCCATGCTCGGCAAAATTGTTTACAAGTCTTATTATGGTCCATCTGCTCGCAAGGATTGCCGCCAAACGTGCGCCTATACTCTCTTTGAACCGAAACTACGGACTCCAGTGCGTGATAGCGGCGGACAATCCAAATTCTTGTTTCAGTGTCCCAGTTATCCATTTTTGTTCAATGTAAAAGTCAATCTGCAAAATAAAAAAAAATTAACCAGATTCATTAAATAGAAAAAAGTTATTTAATTTTTTTTTGGTAGCGGCTTTCATTAGCCACCCTGTAGCTCAACACCTCTTCGAGAAGAGCTATTCCGTTTTTTATGGCCATGGACACGGTCTTCTGTCTCTGTGCGGCTGTTTGCATTGAAAGCAGCACCGTTAGCGCATGGTCCAAGCACTGGCCTTGGGTTTTCCCCTTAAGGCTAAAAAGTGTCATTGCGCTTTTAAAGGGGGTTGCCTTCTTGTGGGTGGGATCTAGCTTCCCGCCGGTAGCAGTGGGTGTTGACTGGCCGGGCGTATTGGTGCCGAATCCCACTGGTGTGTTTCGTGCCGGTCCAGAGCCTCGCGAAGGCATAACTGGAGTGGCCACTCTAGCCGGGGTTTTTAGAACCGGCGATCTTAGCAGTTTACTGCTTTTTCTGAATGCGACCTCGTCGCCGTTTTCGTTCTCCATTCTTTCTTCGTTGTTTTGATTTTGTGTATTCATTTCTATTGGGTCTCCGCTTCAAGCAGCTATCTCAGCACGATGTGCAGTCGCCGTTATTGATTCCCGTGGTTATCTACCGCTTGCAGGGAGGCCACGCTAAGGTTGACACAGGTCCTTATGAGAGTCTGTGTTCAGTGCCAGAATCCGGCATTAGTCAGGACTTGTCTCCACTGAGCCTGCACCACCAACTTAATGACGACGTGCTTCGAACGTACTTGAGGACCTGCTAGGGTTTTAACGAGACGGAGACGATGCCGATATTAACCTACCAGCCATTTCGCCAAGGTGTCACCCTTGGTTACTGAGGTGGCAGACTACCGGCCTCGCCAGCCCGTAACATACTTTTCCTAATCGTGTTTCCAGTTTCGGTCTTCAGGATCTTACTGGACTCAATCCTGAGGATGCTTAGTTAGAGTTTAAGGGCCGCATTTCATTTCAATTAATGTCATTTCATTTCATTTGATTTTACTTCATTTTATTTTATTTCGTTTGATTTCATTTCATTTTATTTTATTTCATTTCACTTCATTTAATATCATTTCATTTTATTTAGTCTTACTTTATTTAATTTTATTTCATTTAATATGATTTCATTTCATTTGATTTTACTTCAGTTTATTTTATTTGGTTTGATTTCATTTCATTTCAATTCATTTTATTTAATATTATTTAATTTTTTTACATTTCATTTCATTTGATTGCACCTCATTTTATTTTATTTCATTTCACTTCATTTAATATCATTTCATTTTATTTAGTCTTACTTTATTTAATTTTATTTCATTTAATATCATTTCATTTTATTTAGTCTTACTTCATTTAATTTTATTTCATTTAATATCATTTCATTTAGTTTTACTTCATTTTATTTTATTTCATTTCATTTAATTTTACTTTATTTGTTCAACTTTGGTTTAGTAAGGTGTCTATATATTATATATATAAGTATTTACTATGTAAAATTAATTTTTATAGAAATAATTAAAAACATCAAAAAAAAAAAAACTTTTTTGGAAATTTATTGGAAATTTTTTGGGTTGTTTTTTTTATAGATTTACGGGTATAGCATTAACAGGATGGCAACCCAAGCAGTGCCTAAAAGTATGCAATCTTTGCTGTGCTGTCAGGTTTGTTTTGGGAAATTTTTTAGTTAGAGAAGTGCACCTATGTTATTTCTTAATGGCGTTTCAGAATGAGTGCTAGTACGATGCGTAATCACATGTACACGAGATATGCTTCACGCCGCCCATACAAAACTATCCACTTTTTTATCTTCATTTGTGGATAGCGCGACCTATGTTTTATCCATTTTTTTATCTGCGTATGGTTGGTAGGGGAAGTGTTGATTATTATATGTGAGCATCAATTTGTAGGGAAAATTCAAATCGGCACACCACAAATTGGAAGAGAAGCTTGGCGCAAAAATCTCTTAAGAGGTTTATGATGATATACCTGTTGTATATCGCGCCATATAGAGAGATCTATGTGTGTATAATTTTTGGGTATTCTTTTATTAACTTTATGTTTGTTTAATGTTTATGTGCGTGTATGGTGGGGTATTAACAATTTGCCTGGATTTTATTTTACTTGTGTGTTATGCGATTGGCCTAATTTTTGGCTGGAGTATACTACATAATATTGAGAAGCAGGCGACCAATTTTGATTGAAATATCTAGTTGAAACCACAAGCAATCGCCTTTGAAAGTAGAAGTATTTTTATGCTGAAATGAGGGCAGCCCCACGCCTACTTTCCCAAAATAAATATTTTTTTCTGTGGTCGAGTTTTTTTTTAAAAAGCTAATTATGTGTGCACGATCTTATTGATATGCCTTGCATGGTTATAGCAATATTGCGTTTTACATTTTACAAACAAATTTTTCAGAACTATGTTAAAAAACTGGGCGTGGCCGATGACCGATTTCGTTCTTTTTTTCCAACAAACATTTAGCTTTATATACTCGTATTCAACATTTTCGCCAAATAACGTTTCGATAAATCATTTTTTGCCGGAGTTATGGCAAAAAAAGTTTTTTTGGAATAATGCACTATAAAAGGGGCGGGGCCACTCCCATTTTCAAAAATTTCTTCAAAATTGTAACGTTAATGTACGCACCAAATTTTAACCTTATAAGTGTATTATGTTTGAAAAATATTCTATATAGAAGGTGGCGCAAAAGTAAGCTTCCGATGTTCAGCATATCGGTTGTGGCACGTGCAGTGTGTGCTGTTGCACCGTCTTGTTGGAACCACATGTTTTCCAATCCCAATTCATCAAGTTGCGGCAAAAAGAACTCGTTGATCATTGCTCTGTAGCGCTCACCATTCACAGTAACCGTTTGGCCCCGACCGATTATTGGTCAAATAAATAGTCAGCAATATTCCGCGTTCTGGAGCAGTGTAGCGTAACATTGTTTATTAACGTGTATTTCGCATGTGTTTACTACACAAATGTCAAAACAGAACTGACTTTAGGGGCCAATCGCAAAATTTATAGCATTTTCTGATAGGAGGACTACTTTTGCGCCACCTTGTATAAAAAAGATTTAGCCCATTTTAAATAGCCCTCGGAGATGAGTGCCAAGGAACCTGCATACCAAATTTCATTAAGATATCTCAAAATTTACTCAAGTTATCGTGTTAACAAACGGATGGACGGACGGACATGGCTTAATCAATTTCTTTTTTCCTCCTGAGCATATAAACATTAAACAAACATAAAGTTAATAAAAGAATACTCAAAAATTATACACACATACATGCTCACACTAACGTATCAGAATTACGTAGTTACTTAGGGTCTGTAAATTACTATGCAAGATTCATACCAAATATGGCAACACAATTGAAACCTTTATACGAATGTTTAGAGAAAAAGCGTAGTTTTCAGTGGACTTCTAAATGCGATAAAGCGTTGGCAGAAATTAAAACTCAGTTAACGTCAGAAAAATTTCTAGTACATTTCGATCCAAATAAACCATTGGTGCTCACATGCGATGCATCCCCGCATGTCGTTCCGGCAGTTTTATGCCATAAAATTAACAAACAGGATTTTCCGATCCACTATGCCAGCCGTAAATTGAACGCAAGTGATAGGGAAGGCTTAGCTATAGTTTTCGGCGTAAAAACTTTTTTTGAGCATTTGTATGGTCGAAAGTTTCTGTTACAGACAGACAACTCAGCACTTACCTTTTCCATCCCGAAAAATCAATTCCCGAAATAGCGGCAGCTCGTATACAAAGGTGGGCCGTATTTTTGTCTGCGTTTCGCTATGAAATAAAGCATATTAAAGGTTCGAATAATTATGCAGACTGGCTTAGTCGCATGCCTAATAAAGACCCAGTAGATCTTGCTAAAGAAAGAGAGTTAGCTGATGATGTCTCAAATTTATATTTCAATAGTATTACGAGCTCCGATTTCGGATCTCTTGATTGGAAGCAGGTGCAACGTGAAACTCGTAACAACAAACTTCTTTGCAAGATAATGAGGTATTGTTTAGATGGATGGCCAGACAAATCACCAGTGGAAAAAGAGCTAATAACGTTTTGGAATAAACGTGAAGCATTGTCAATTGAAAATAATTGTTTACTAAGGGGTCACCGAGTAGTGATTCCCGAAAAATTAAGATCAGTAGTAATGCACGAATTGCATTTTAGCCATTTCGGTGTAAGCAAAATGAAAGCATTAGCTCGGTCGTTTGTTTGGGGGCCGTCTATAGATAACGATTTGGAAGAAATAACACGTTCATGTATTAACTGTTTAGAAACAAAAAAGAAACCCCAGAAAATTCCATTGACTTCATGGTTATGGCCAACTATGCCTTGGCACAGAGTTCATGCTAATGATAGATAGTCATTCTAAGTGGCCAGAAGCTTTTATAATGTCTAATATGGGCGAAAATGCCACGATATCGGTGCTACAAGAAGTCTTCACCCGTTTTGGGTATCCCGCTCATTTAGTTACTGAAAATTTTACAACGTTTGTCGGCGAAGCTTTTCAAAATTTTATGCGAAAATCAGGTATTCGGCACAGCACCAGCCCACCTTATTGCCCCGCAACTAATGGGGCGGCCGAAAATTTAGTAGATACGTTCAAACGTAAGGTGAAGTGTATGACTAAAAGTGGGTTATCATTATCGGATGCTCTTAAACAATTTTTATTTGATTATAGAAGTACACCACACTCTTCAACAAACCAATCACGAGCAAAACTTATGCTAGGGCGAGAACTACGTACGAGATTATCACTATTAAGGCCAAGAGAGATCGAGGAAACAATGTAAAACAATCGGTCTCGCCAAATACGAAATCATACAGGGGGAGACGTGTAGGGTTTGATGTAGGAGAATCAGTGATGGTAAGTGACCACAGAAGCGGTAAAATGAAATGGATAAAAGGAAAGATTGTGAAAATGTTGGTACCAGGAGTTACATATTTAGTTGAGGTAAATTCTGATACTACTTGGAAAAGACATAGCAATCAAATGCAAAAGTGAACCCAAAATTCGTTTGATGATACCCAAATAATGCAATAGATACTAACGTCGCCGATAGTACACAACCTTTATGCCGACGATCGGAACGATTGTCGAATAAAGCTATGCAATAGACATAACCAAGGCATTGTAAATAGTATGCAAATGTTGAATCAAGATATGTAACATTAGATGTTAGTAGATATAAGACTAATATAAAATATTGATTTACTTGTAAGTAAAGGAAATGTATATAGAGTATAAGAGTATGTTTTTGATAAGGAGAGAGTGCGGTAACTTGATACGCTCGCCTTCATAGTAATGGAACATACCTATTGATGACAAAATACCATCACTAATATATATATATAAAGGGTGACAGTTCCCGCATATCCGCCAGCTAATTAACCTTGGCAATTATTCAATAAAAAACGTGTGTTTTAAGACTAACCTAATAGTCAGTGTTTTCCTCGGGCGGTTCACAGCAGAAGTTTTCTGGAATAATCCAATACAAGAAGCGGACCACAGTCATTTTCAAAAGTTTATATTTTTCGACTTTCTTCTTTCATGTACACTTTGAAAGTGAAATAGAAATGATATAAAGAATTTGCACGCAAAGTTATTGCCTACTAAATATATCGATGACCCTTTTCAAAATCTTTCTGATAAAAGTGGGCGTGGACCTTACCTGAAGTCTCCAATTTTTTCCGGAACGTTCCTTGTTACTATAAATATGTGTGCTGAATTTCGTTTCGATATCTTAAACGGTTTTTGATTTATGATTAATAAATTTGACTTAATCAAAAGTGGGCCGTGCCCTGCCCATTTTCAAAAATTTCTTGAAAATTTATTTTCTGCCTTAAAGTTAATGTACACACCAAATTTTATCCTTATAAGTGTATTATGTACTGAATAATCACTTTTCTTGTATTTTCGAAAATATTCTATTTATGAAAAGTGGGCATGCCTATCATCCAATAACCCCATTTTAAATAGCGTTCGGAAAGGAGTGCACGGAACCTGCATACAAAATTTCATTAAGATATCTCAAAATTTACTCAAGTTATCGTGTTACCAAACGGACGGACGGGCAGGGCTTAATCAATTTCTCTGTTCGTCCTGAACATTTTGATCTATATATAAGTCAATATCTATCTCGATCGGCTTATGCCGTTACATACTGCCGTGTTAGGCGACTAAAGTTAATATACCTTGTGTGCGTAGCACTACTAGGTATAAAAACCAGCACAAATTCTTCCGAAATTAATAAATAAAATCAGTCATGAAATCTTGCTAGCAAAGGAAAAACATGACGGCTTTAAAACTTTTAAGAGTGAAGGTCTATGTTTTTTTCCTCAAGGTTACTTTGTCTCTTCGAAAACCCCCGACAGTTATTGCCTACTTAAACCATTTATACCAATAGAAATCCAAGGTTTTTCAGATGACAGACTGTTTATACTTGGTCAGGAATTTGTAAATTTAAGAAGTTTTTTGTGGATCCGGTTGACTCTATGTCATTGGGTATACATATGTTTGGCGGATTGCTCTGCAATAGATACGAGTACAGAAAACTATTACTCTGTTGAAGAAATTTATTGCAAACTGATTGGTCTTCCTCACAATAATAGTATACTCGTATATTATTGCTGCCTTTGTTACACGGGTGCAATTAACTCACAGTAAATTAAACACATTAGGGAGTTAATATTTTGTTTTATTCGGTGTTTTGAATCTTTAATTCACAAAACCAAATTCAACTAAATGTCAACTTCCCTATTCTATTTTTTTTTTTTTTTGATAGCACAAATAAACAAAAAACTATAAAAATAAAGAAATGCCGAAGGAAATAAAGATATTAAATCTGACGGACAAAGAAAATATACCGTCTCCTTGTAAGTTTTATAATACAAAGAATTCTGTTGAATATGTACTAACAGTGTTTACCTTTTAGATAATATTTCACAGGTCACAGAATGCTCAGATTGCAAAGATTTAAAAGGTAACGTTATTTTATAGTTACAGGATTCACAGTAATTATATGCTTTGATAAAACATGGTTTTAAAACTTTAATTCTTTCCATCGCATGTCTACTGCTAAAACGCGTAGAAAACGTCGGGAAATGTTTTGAAGGTTTAATCAATGCCGGCTTGCCGATAGTGCAATCGATAGTTTGCGATCTCAATACTACTGTTATCTTGCTGAAACAAAATATTGAAAAAGTAATAAAACTACAAGTGTTGTTTTCATTTTCAGAAACCCTTACAAACTTAAAGAAAACTATATTATATGAGTATTTTTCACACATTTCTATGTGTAAAACTTATTTATTTTAATATTTGCTGTCATATCTACGCAAAATACAACTGTGATGCCGGCGCTTGCAGATCTGAAAGTGGTGATGAGAAAGTTGGTTTCACAGGATGCTGCGTCATGCACAATCCGATCTAGTTTTCCTCTGTTGTGTGCAGAGGATTTAAATAAGATGGAAGACAAAGCGGTTCCGGAAACCCGGAGTTTGTTTGTAAGTATTACCTATGAACAGAAAGTTATCTCGTATAAACAAATCAAAGCAAAATTGTACAATATTGCTCTAAGCTCTACATACAAGGTTACACAGCATTTCAGTTTAGCTATCAGTTTTGTATATGAAACCAAACTCATTTTAAAATTTAACGATTATGGTTTCTGTTCGCACATACTTACATATATGCCGCATTCCATCAGTTTTTTATCCATGATTTCTAAGTTTTAGTTCATTAGTTTTATAAAAGTAAGGTAGCCGAGAATTTACGACCTACTCTAATTTAATAAAATTCATCATAAATTCGTAATTTATATAACTGCATTTACTTTCTCAATTGTGGCCAGGTTTCTACATTAAGGAACTTACTTCAAAATTCGGTTGGTAAAAAACTGCACAAAGTTTTGAGTAGCGATCTCATAATGGATTATAATATCCATGGAACTCATGGCAAGAAAGCTCTCAAGGAACATAAAAAGTTATATTCGTTTTTTGGGTAATACACAGACACAAAAATATTTATTGAATCGCCAATACCTTAATATACTATTACTTTTTATAATCTATAAATAGCGTTAGTTCAAACGACGATCCAGAACTGCAATTAACGAGATCTAATTAATTGCACAAAAATCGGGCTTTCCAGAAGAAGAGCGGTGTAACTAAGGCACTTAAAACTTCAGCAACTAAAGACTAAACTCTTTGGTTAGTGTAACCAGTAAATTTAATTTAAATTAAGTAATTGGTGTTATGCAGAATCCAGCCTCATTTATTATAAATGTCCTGTGAACATCAAACTTGCATGCTTTTGGAAAAAATCTATAACTTTTACAAAAAAATGTGCGTATAAGGTGTGAACTAGCTAGCGAATTGTGACTTAATTTGAATACCTTATTATAAGTATTTAAGTCATAGGCATGAATTTCTCATACTTTTATTTAGTACTGTGAATCCTGAGCCCTGTGATCTCAGTATCATTTAAATGCAATCCACTCAATATATATAGTTCTTAAGTTTATTTTTCGCTTTTATATCACATAAATACTCGTAATGTACATATATATATTTTTTGGTAATTTCCTAATGAAGGAAATTTAATTTCGAGTCACATGTCTCAATAATGTGAAATTAACTAAGATAATAAACTTTGTGATATAAGTGAAAAGTAGCAGAAGCTATGTACAAGGTGGCGAAAAAGTGATCCCCTATCAGAAAATGCTATAAATTTTGCGATTGGCCCCTAAAGTCAGTTCTGTTTTGACATTTGTGTAGTAAACACATGCGAAATACACGTTAATAAACAACGTTACGCTACACTGCTCCAGAACGCGGAATATTGCTGACTATTTATTTGACCAATAATCGGTCGGTGAAAAACGGTTACTGCGCAAAAGTAATCCTCCTATCAGAAAATGCTATAAATTTTGCGATTGGCCTCTAAAGTCAGTTCTGTTTTGACATTTGTGTAGTAAACACATGCGAAATACACGTTAACAAACAATGTTACGCTACACTGCTCCAGAACGCGGAATATTGCTGACTATTTATTTGACCAATAATCGGTCGGGGCCAAACGGTTACTGTGAATGGTGAGCGCTACAGAGCAATGATCAACGAGTTCTTTTTGCCGCAACTTGATGAATTGGGATTGGAAAACATGTGGTTCCAACAAGACGGTGCAACAGCACACACTGCACGTGCCACAACCGATATGCTGAACATCGGAAGCTTACTTTTGCGCCACCTTGTACATGAGTAATCACGTGCCTGAAATATATATTTTAAGTTTACTTTAACAATATTTTTTGATAATTATGTATTCATTTTGAAGCTGCTAAGTCATGAATTTATATACATATGAATATTATTATTATTGAAGTTTGTAGGTTTTTTATATGGAATAAAACTTAACATGACCTGAGAAAAAATTCTGGTCGAATTTTATAATACTTAAAATTTATACTTTGTGTTTGAAGTGTTTGGAAACTTGTTTGAACAACATATTTGAAGATGTGTACAATTGTGTATTCATTTTGAAGCTGCTAAGTCATGAATTTATATACATATGAATATTATTATTATTGAATTTTGTAGATTTTTTATATGGAATAAAACTTAACATGACCTGAGAAAAAATTCAGGTCGAATTTTATAATACTTAAAATTTATACTTTGTGTTTGAAGTGATTGGAAACTTGTTTGAACTACAGGGTGGCTGATGAAAGCCGCTACCAAAAAAAAATTAAATTACTTTTTTTCTATTTAATGAATCTGGTAAATTTTTTTTTTATTTTGCAGATTGACTTTTACATTTAACAAAAATGGATAACTGGGACACTGAAACAAGAATTTGGATTGTCCGCCGCTATCACGCACTGGAGTCCGTAGTTTCGGTTCAAAGAGAGTATAGGCGCACGTTTGGCGGCAATCCTCCAAGCAGATGGACCATAATAAGACTTGTAAACAATTTTGCCGAGCATGGGACAGTCAACAGAAGACCTTACCATCGAAACCCTTCAGTTCGAAAGGAGGAAACAATCGCTGCTGTAGCTGCTGCCATACAAAACAATCCACGTGTTGCGACAAGAAGCTTATCTGCTCAAATGGGTGTAAGCAGACAGTCATTACAGTCAATTATGCACAAAGATTTGGACTTATTCCCATATAAAATTCAAATGGCCAACAAACTGAACGCTGCAGACTTGCCGATTCGCTTGGAATTTTGCCAGAAGATGCTTCAAATGGTGGAAGAGGATGGAAACATGTTGAACTGTCTTTTCATGTCTGACGAGGCCCATTTCGATTTAAACGGCAACATAAACAAACAAAATTGTCGAATATGGAGTGCTTCCAACCCACAGATACTCCATGAGACGGAATTGCATCCACTTCGTGTCACAGTGTGGTGTGCAGTTTCATCACGCTGCATTGTCGGGCCCTACTTCTTCGAAGAAAACGGTCACACCGTTACGGTTACTGGAGACCGTTACTTGAGCATGTTGAGAGAGTTTTTCTATCCAGAATTACGCCGAATGAGAATTTCTTTCAACTCATTTAAATTCCATTATTTTTAAAACTAATTAAGCTATATTTAATAAAATTTAATGAGCTTTAACATGAATAAAAGAAAAATGAATTCCATACACTGAAAAAAAATATATTTGAGTTTCTTAATGTAGTAAAATTCATCAGCCACCCTGTACATATTTGAAGATGTGTACAATTGTCCATTATTTTTAATTAACAAAAATCATGTGACTAAAAACAATCAAGTAATTAAAAGTAATCAAACAATTAAAATTAATCAAAAAATTTAAATTAATCAAATAATTTAAATTAATTAAATAATTAAATACAATTTTTTTATTATTTTCAATTGTTAGCACCTGCAATATAAATTTTAAATGTAAGTATTAAATGAATGAAACTAATGCACTTTGCACCTACATACTTGTCCTATTTTATAAAAGTCAGAATAGAATTCTTGCAAACAACTGTCAAATCCTTTTGCCTTTTGTGAATACTTTTAAAAACAAAATTGTGGTGAAAGGATTGGAGCTCATTTGACTGTATTTGTAGGTATGTATGTGTTCCAAAACATGTATTACCTGCGCCATGACCTGCATCTCTGAAATATCTTTATTTTTCCCGAGTTTTTGTTTTGTTTTGTATATGTATAGGTATTTCGTTAATGTTACTGGATCGATTCTGCTCACAATTAAACAGTGTTGCAATGCACTCTTTTCTTTGTTAAATGTTTTATTAAATTGAAAAAATACAGGAAGTAAATAATCATTTAATTACATTAATTAGTTTTATCATATAGTTAAAAGTAATCCAAATTAATTGACAATAATCAAATAATCTTATCAATATTGCAATTAAAATTAATTAATTAAATAATAAATTTTTTTAATTAATGAATTAATATATACAGTCCGGTTCACTTGATTAAAGGCAGCTATTTTTACGGAAAAAAATCCTGATAAAAGCAAGTGCAATTGATCTAATAACCAGGACTTTTCTGCTAATACAAGACAAAAATGTGCTTTGTACAAAAACACGCAGCAATGGAAATATTATTCCAGGTAACGGTATTTCCTAGCAACAAAACTTCGGCAGCTGTGATATTGTGCTTCATTTATTGGTTCATTAGATTAAAGGCACTAGCCAGATAATGGAAAAAAATAAATACAGCGAAAAATGTTCTATATTTTTACATTTATTATCTATAGATTAGTACTTTGTGCTGCCACCCTGTTTATAAATTACTTCATAAATGCGTTCATGAATAGATTTATACAAACTTTCTAAATAATCTAATCGAATTTCAGCCCAGGCTGCTTTAATGCTTTGTATTAAGGTATTTCTGTCTTCAAATTGTTGTCCATTCTGATAAATCTTGCGAGTAAGCCATCCCCATACATTTTCAATAATGTTAAGATCTGGAGAATACGGTGGCCATGATAAAACTTCCACGTTTTGCGACGCCATCCAGGCTTTGACCACTCTTGAAGTGTGAACAGGCGCATTATCTTCTTGGAAAATCCATTGAATAGGTCCAAAAGTTTCACGAATCTCCAAAAAAGCTGTTTCCAACATTGCTTTGTAGGTGATTGCCGTCATTCTGGAGTCTACAATTTTTAATTCGAACGCGCCATAGTACGATATTGCTCCCCATACCATAACACCACCTTCACGGCTGTGATGTCGGGTCAAGTACCTTTCCTCCTTTCTTAAATCATGAAAATAGAAGTTGTATCCGTCCGGCCCATCTAAATTAAATTTCTTTTCATCACTAAATACCACTTTTTTCCATTCACCGGGATCGTTATTTATGGCAGAACTCCATGCCATGTGACCCCTTGCAAATTCAAGGCGACGCTGCTTTCTTAATGCATTCAAAGGTGGTTTTTTTGGAGTTTCTTAAGTTTCAGATGTGGAGCCTTTAAAATAGCTCTTCTAACAGTGGATTTGCTAGCTGTAACATTGGCCATTTCTTTAATTTTTAAAGTAGATTTTGCGGGTTTCCTGCGGTGTCAACGCCATCGCGGTCTTGCCTTTATAATTTTTTCCATAAGAGTCACCTAGTTTTACGTAACAGTCAACCACGCCTGGACTTCGACCAATCTTTCTAGCTATTTGGCGGTGGGAAATCCCTTCTGCGATCATGATATCGATTTTTCCCTTTTCGCGACTGTCAATCTTTTCTGCTTACCCATTATACTACATAAAACAATTTTTCCACTAAACACAATGAATACTTAAAAAAATAATTTATTTCCACACCTTTATTGCGTAAATATTGTAAGCAAACTAAGTGCCTTTAATCTAATGAACCAATAAATTAAGCACAATATCACAGCTGCCGAAGTTTTTCGGCTAAGAAATACCGTTACCTGGAATAATATTTCCGCGTGGAATAATATTGTTGCGTGTTTTTGTACAAAGCACATTTTTGTCTTGTATTAGCAGAAAACTCCTGGTTACTAGATCAACTGCACTTGCTTTTATCAGGTATTTTTTCCGTAAAAATAGCTGCCTTTAATCAAGTGAACCGGACTGTATATATATTATATTTAATTAAATATTAATCATTAAAAGGGTGTTGCTACTGCCAATTAATCATTAAACAATTTTCTGAGGACGACACAATATAATTAATAATCATTAATATATTTAATCATTATTTGACAGGTCTGGTACAAAGTTTAGTAAACCGATTTATAAGACTGTTAAATAATATTTCTATAAGAAATATATTGAAATTTAAATGATATTATATAAATGAGTGAAATATATAATTTTAAGGGTGCTTGATTATAAAATGTACTATAAATTTTACATTTGTTGAATAAAATGATTTATGAAGTTGTTTAGAAATGTTTGTGTATTTTTAACCCTACTATTATTTACCCCGACTGGTATGCTAACTGGTATGATACTGGTGCATAGCCTGACTAGTATATCAACTGGTATAGCCTTGGTGTATATACTGAGTACTATGTTAATTGGTATAATTCTGATGCAGTGGCTGACTAGGCTGTTAAGTGGTATGATGCTGATGCAGAGGCTGGCAATTGATATTTCGTAGGCCAATGCCATGCTAAATATATATAGTTTCTAATTCAACTAGTATACAACTATTTCGTTTGACTGCAGGGTACATACATACAAAACGTGAAAGCATGCTCATAAGTACAAGCGATGAAGAAAGTGAATTTCGCTTCCGACATCTCCGGCATTTCAATACCACTATTTGAATAATACTATTGGAATAAGCGGATAAATTATTCGAATAGATACCATTCGAATTTTTTGAAACGAATATTCACTTGATAAGAAGTCATACAAGACAATGCTGAAAGATGAAAGTCCTGTTCAAGGGTTATGAGGGCCAGCCACCAAATGGATTATTCACTGGGACATTCAAGCCTCGATCCTCTCATTTGCATATCAAAAGCATACAAGATAACATAACGATATGTATGTACCACGCATGTGTATCTATGCTAAGCGTGGCTTAGCGCTATAATCAGGTGATCAGTGGCCTGATAAGGCAACCGACAATCTGATTGGCTAATGACCGTCTCACAGCGTGAAGTGTACCCTGCAGTCAACTGCCAAACTGGTTAGTAAACATTCTAGTCAATGAACTAGAATTTCGTGGGCTTATTCATACCAGTTTGAGCGACTGCAACGTTTCCGCTTTCGTAAGCAGAAACAACCCTCTAACATTGTCGATACATGCATACACGAGCGAAATAGGAAACCAAAACAATTCAGTATTGAGGCCACAATCGTTCAGTTAACAACGCCGTTCTACATTTTAATTTTCTATTCACCCAATATTTTGAGTACTTCAATAACGGCGCGGCAGCGAAGCAACAACTAATAAGGAATGTTCAAATGAAACCACGAAGAATATTGAAAACGAACGATAATTTTTCATATCAATTGTTTAAGTAAATAACATTTATTTTTGGAATAATTTAAGCAACCTTTTTTCTTTTAAAAAGTTCTCAAAAAATTCACAAAAAATATTGAATTGCTATTATTTTTCAGGGTTGATTTATTGTTATTGTGAAATGCAGTTGTCATAAATAAATTAACAATGAATCTCCAACGGAATCGTTTAAAAGCTGCAACAACGAAATTGTCGAGCAGAGACACGTACAAGGTAAAAGTGGTTGAAATAGCACTTTTTAAAAAATTCAGTTACTACAGCACTTGCACATTATGTACTACAATTTAATAAGCGAGTTTTCTGCATAGTTATTTGCAAAGAACTCCGAACTTAAAATTTTCAACATAAAAACTAACCTTCCTTGATTTTCCTCACAAGGATGTATGTATTAGATTGTATTTGAGATTTATATTTAAACTTTGAAAGTTTTCATAAAATGTTTCTAGAAAATTCAAAGATTTATGCCTGTGAAATCAACTATAAAATTCAATCAAAAAGGGACTATTATTAAAAAAGAAGAAAATTACTTTTTAAAAATGTTATCCAAGGGTAAAATTGCTTTTAATAGCGACTATATTTTTATTGAAATTGGTTTCATTTGTCTAATATAGTGATAGATATAGTTTTATATCTGATGACATATATTATTATATCTGCTGACTGAATTTTTATTAAAGTAGTTTGTAATATAATTTTGCACTTTTCGTGTATTTTTACACCCAAAATTAACTAGCCTACTATGAAGTGGTATAGTAACTGGTAGGATACTGATGCATAGGCTGACTGGTACGACGGTATGTTTCTGGTGTATGTACTGACTAGTATGTAGACTGGTATGATCCTGATGTATATACAAACTAGTATTTTGAATGGTATGATATTGATGTATATGATGACTAGAATGTCAACTGGTATATTGCTGAGGCAGAGACTGACTAGTATGTCAAATGGTATGGTGCTGATGCAGTTGCGGACAATTGCCATAGCGGGAGTTCAGTTTTTATACCAAGTAGTGCTGCGACCACAAGGCATAACAAAATGACAACGGCATAAACGGATGGAGATTGTTATTGACTTATGTATATCAAAATGCTCAGGACGAAAAGAGAAATTGATTAACATGTCTGTTCGTCTGTGAACACGATAACTTAAGTAAATTTTGAGATATCCTTGGCACTCATCTCCGAACGCTATTTAAAAAGGGGCGAAGTCGCATGATAGCCACTCCCACTTTTTATATATAGAATATTTTCGAAAACACAAAAAAAGTGGTTACTCAGTACATAATACACCTCTAAAGATAAAATTTGGTGTATACATAAAATACATTTTTGAAGAAATTTTTCAAAATGTTTAAGTCAAATTTAGAAATATTATTAATCATAAATCAAAGGCCTTTCAAGATATCGAAACGAAATTCAGCACGCAGTTTTCTAGGTGTGCAAGGAATGTTCGAGGAAAAAATGGGCGAAATCGGTTAATTTCCACGCCCCTTTTATATAAAAGATTTTGAAGAGGATCGTAGATATATTAAATAGGCAATAAATTTGCGTAAAATAGCTTTACATCATTAAATTTCACTTTTAAAGATTCCGTAAACTAAGAAATCTTTTATAGTGGATTATTCTACAAGGGATTTTATATAATATTGAAAAATTTTTTTGGAAAATTTAAAAAGCGATATTTCTACAACTAAGTTATATCAATCAGATTTTGCACATATAATAAGCTTTTTAAGAAAAACTCGACCTCAATAAAATTTTGTAAATTTTGGAGAAGCAGGCGTGGCTTCGCCTACTTTTCAACATAAAATTTCTGCTATTTTCAAAGGCAATCGCTTATAATTCAATCTTGATATTTCAATGAAAATTCGTCAGCTGCTTAGTAGTATGTATTATACTCCTGCCAAAAATTAGCCAAATCGGAAAACACACAAGCGAAATATTCGGGCACGTAGTTAATAGCCCACTGCAATAGCGAAGTTATATATCTTTTTTGATTTTTATACCTTTCATAAACATTGAATGTATGTAAGTATGAGAAGAAGAAGAAGTTCACTAAAATGATCAGCACGATGAGCGGTGTTGATTTAGTCATGCCCGTCTCTTCGTCCGTCTGTCTGTCTGTCCGCCTGTCAATTTGAACACAAACTAGTCTCTCAGTTTCACAAAAGAATGCTGAAACTCGTTGTTTGCTTTCGCCATTTTATAATATACTGGCAAACATGGTAGACGTTGTTTTGACGTTTTGACACATCTATATATAAAATGTCAATAACTTGAACCACATGAACTCCTAGCTAGACCGAACTGCAGCTTTATATAACCTGGAGGCTTTTCCATAAGCTATATACAGACTTTGTCGTGCCCAGCGAACTCCTGAACCTATCGTGAAAGTTCAAGGGCAAAACAAAGCACAAATTATGTAGATATTGACTAAGTGATACATACATATATCCAAATAACATTAATTTAGACCAACAAAGTTCGGAGTTATGACGAATTGAAACTTTATATAGTCTGGGGGCGTGGTTCCGCCTACTTTTCCAAAACTATATATTGTGTATGCTGCTGTACCCAGTGAACCCAAGTAAAGATCGGTTGAGTTCTTTGGCGCCTATAAAATACACACATTTTTTATATTTATTTTTGTTACGCACACAAGGTATATAACTTCATTCGGCATAAACGAATCGAGATATATACGAGGTGTGTTCAAAAAGTATCGCGAATTTTGAATTTTCGCTGGTTACGTATATTCGAATTTCGAATTTTTTGTGGCGTTATGTTGGTACTCATGTCTCTCACTTATGCCGACAAGCTCGGCCATTTTGAATGTTCAGTTAATTGTTGACAGCTGCTTTGCTTGCACCTGTTTTGGATCGTCTTCGATTTTTACCTATTCAGAAAAATGGATCAAAGAACCTGTATCAAATTTTGTGTGAAAAACGAAATTAAGTGCGCGGATGCATTCCGAATGTTGACTGTGGCATACGGAGAAGCTACCTTGGACCGAAGCAACGTTTATCGGTGGTACAAAATGTTCTCAGAAGGCCGAGAAGATGTGCAAAGAAGAACAAAAATTGGCTTTTGCACCACGATAACGCCCCTGCTCACGCATCGTTGCTTGTGCGCGACTTTTTGGCCAAAAACAACACACTAATGATGCCGCAGCCACCGTATTCCCCAGATCTGGCCCCCTGTGACTTTTTCTTGTTCCCTAAACTGAAGAGGCCCATGAAAGGACGACGTTACGCTTCCCTTGACGAGATAAAGACGGCATCGAAGGAGGAGCTGAACAAGATACAAAAAAATGATTTTTTGAAGTGCTTCGAAGATTGGAAAAACCGTTGGCAGTTGAAGTGTATAATATCTCATGGGGATTACTTTGAAGGGGACAAAATAGATATTCATGAATAAATGAATAATTTTTGAAAAAACACAAAATTCGCGATACTTTTTGAACACACCTCGTATTTATTAATGTCCGTCTCTCGATACGTCTATCTGTCTGTCCGTCTGTCTATTTGAACGCAAATACGAACTGAATGTGTTAAAATAGACCTATAAAAATAATTCAACATAAAGAACTCTTCTGCTGCATTCGAAAAGGTTTTCTAAACTGGGACCTGGGATTGATTCCGCTGCTCTCAGTTGGTTCATTTTTTTTGGCACATCAATATTTAGTTGTGGAACCTTGGTTTCGGTACTTTCGTTTTCCGAACTCCTTAGCACCTCTATATTTCCAGTTTCTAATTTAATTTAACAACACTCTGCTTTTATTTTCTTGTCTCCAGCGATATGTTCGATTAACGTTTCACCAGTTTTGAAGCATTTCCAAAAATTATTTTTTTCATAAGACCCGATAGCCGCAGGTTATGTAAAGCTGCAGTTCGGTATAGCTAGGAGTTTATTTGGTTCAAGTTAATGACATTTTATATGTATATGTTTTCTATGTATTCTTCTTTAAATGGTCATCTAAACGCCTGGGCGATTTTGACCGTCCAAAATAGCTCGCCAGTTGTTTCTTCGTTGCACCAACTGGCGCCAATTGGAAACACCGCGGGATCGCGAATCGGTCTCCACTTGGTCCTTTCATCGGAGTGGTGGTCTCCCTCTTCCTCTGCTTCCACCGGCGGGTGCCGATAAGAATACCTTCTGGTCTGGAGCATCTTCGCTCATTCGCACTACGTGGCCTAGAGAGCGAAGCCGCTGTGTTTTAATTCGCAGAACTATGTCGGGATCTGCGTAAAGGTCATACAGCTCATCATTAAATCTTCTTCGGTACCGCCGTTGCCAACGCGTAGAGGTCCAAAAATATTTCGAGGAACCTTTCTCTTGAATACCCCCAGAACCGCCTCATCAGATGATGTTAGTGTCCACGCTTCTGCACCATATAGCAGGACGGGTGCGATGAGTGACTTATAGAGTGTTATTTTCGTTCGTCGAGAGAGGATTTTACTCTTCAATTGACTACTCAGTCCGAAGTAGCATTTGTTTGCAAGAGTAATTCTTTGTGGGATTTCTAGGCCAACATTATTGTTGGAGTTATTGCTGGTTCCCAAGTAAACGAAGTCCTTTACTATTTCGAAATTATTGCTGCCAACAGTGGCTTGGTTGCCAAGGCGCGAGGCGCTGACTCTTTGCATGATGGCAGAAGGTACTTCGTTTTGCCCTCGTTCACCACCAATCAAATTTTCTCCGCTTCTTTTTCTAATTTGGAGTAAGCAGAAGTTACGGCGCGGTTGTTAAGGCCAATGATATCAATATCGTCAGCATACGCGAACAGTTGCACGCTTTTATAAAATATTGTTCCAGCGCGGTTCAGTTCTGCAGCTTGTATTATTTTCTCCAGCATTAAATTAAAGAAGTGGCACGATAGGGGGTCACCCTGTCTGAAACCTCGTTTAGTTTCGAACGGCTCGGAGAGGTGCTTCCTAATTCTTACCGAGCTGGCGGTGTTGCTCAAGGTCATCCGTACAAGTTTAGCGGGGAAACCAAATGCAGACATAGCGGCATATAGGCAGCTCCTTTTCGTGCTATCGAAAGCGGCTTTAAAATCAACATAGAGATGATGTGTGTCGATTCTTTTCTCACTGGTTTTTTCCAAGATTTGGCGTATTGTAAAAATCTGGTCGATGGTAGATTACCCAGGTCTGAAGCCACACTGATAAGGTCCAATCAGTCTGTTCACATCAGGATTCAGTCTTTCGCACAATACGCTTGATAGGACCTTATATGCGATATTCAAAAGGCTGATTCCTCGATAGTTGGACCAGTTCGCAGGATCGCCCTTCTTGTGGATTGGGCAGAGAACACTTAGATTCCAATCTTCAGGCATGCATTCATCCGACCAAATTCTGCATAGAAGCTGATGCATGCCCCTTACCAGCTCTTCGCCTCCGTGTTTGAATAGCTCAGCAGCAAACCATCAGCGCCAGCTGCTTTATTGTTTTTCGGTCGGGATATTGCTATTCGCACCTCATTATAGTCGGGTTGTCGAAGGTCAACTCCATCATCTTCGATTGTGGGCTCGGGTTCGGCATCTTCTCTGGTTTCTTGCTCAGTTTCTCCGTTTAAAACAGCAGAGAAGTGATCCCTCCATATTCCGAGTGCTCTCTGAACATCGGCCACCAGGTACCCGCTTATTTGCAGGAGTTTCCCGGGTTTAAAACCTTCTGCCATTCGCCGAATTTTTTGATTGCGTTATGCCTGTTGGCCAGCATCTCAAGCTCCTTTATCTCGCGCTTTTCTGCCTCTCTTTTTTTCGCCCAGAAAAGCCGCCTGGCTACCCTCTTCAACTCGCGGTAGTGTGCATTCGATCTCAGCGTTGCCTTATAAGCTTCGTCCTTTCTTTTCTCTGCAGCGCGGCACTCTTCATCATCATACCAGTTGTTTCTTCGCGTTCGCCGGAATCCAATTACTTCTTCGGCAGCGGGACGGAGTGCTCCTGAGATATGACCCCACTGCTCATGCATTGCACTAGGTTGAATTGTGCTCGCAGAGAGCAGGTGTGAGAGGCGATCTGCGAAATAATTGGATGTCTGTTGCGATTGCAGCTTTCCCTGCGTTTTTTGATTCACCTGTTTTGTTGTACAGAAGCGGGTACGAATCTGGCCTGCTACTAGGTAGTGATCAGAGTTGATGTTAGGTCCTCGTATTGGGCGAACATTTAAACGCTGGAAGCATTCCGTCCGTCTATCACAACGTGGTCGATCTGGTTGCGTGTTTTTCGATCGGGTGTCAGCCATGTAGCCTGATGGATCTTCTTGTGCATAAACCTAGTGCTGGATATGACCATGTTTCGGGAACCGGCGAAGTCAGCCAGCCTGAATCCATTTGGCGAAGTCTGATCGTGGAGACTGAACTTCCCGACAGTGGGGCCGAATACACCCTTCTTACCCACCCTGGCGTTAAAGTCACCAAGCACGACTTTGATATCATGGCAGGGGCAGCGCTCGTATGCTTTTTCCAGGCGCTCGTAGAATGCATCCTTTTCCACGTCGTCCTTCTCTTCCGTCGGTGAATGAGCGCAGATAAACGATATGGTGAAAAATCGTACTTTTATGCGGATTGCGGCGAGACGCTTGTTCACGGGTGTGAACGACAGTACTCGGTGACGGAGTCTCTCTCCCATCACAAATCCCACGCCGAATCTCCGCTTGTCTTCATGCCCACTCCAGTGGATGTTGCAAGGTGTTTTGATCGTGGTTCCTCGCCCCGTCCATCGCATCTCTTGTATGGCGGTGATGTCAGCTTTTGCTTTCCTCAGTACCTCAACAAGCCGGGCAGCTGCACCTTCCCCATTAAGGGACGGGGATTCCAGGTACATGCCCTTATCTCGTAATCCTTATTTCGTTTGCCGGTGTTTTCATCTAAAAAAGAGGTTCTCATATCCGAAGCTGTGCTGTCGAATTTCATTGGAAAGTTGTTTTATGTGGAGGGTCCCAAACCCAACGCACAACCCGTTTCACGGCAGGTTGAATTCACTTGCACGTTTATATAGCGAGCCGCTTAATCCAAAGCAGACGCCCGCTTGCAGCCGCACCACATGGTGAACCCCCCAGCAAGCCCTTAAACCGATTATGTCGGAGTGGCCTTACCAGGTTGTCGCCTTCTCACGTTTAGCTCACCACCAAACGGGTGTTCGGTGGTTACCCAGAGGATACTTGGGCGAAAATACCGGAAGTAGTGAGCTGCTTGAACCGCATGCAAAAGAATCGCTCTGGCCATTCCCAGGTGAATGGCGATCAGAAACTTTCCCCACTTTCGTGGACTTCCATACACGGCCCCATCCTCTATATATCAAAACGCCAAAACAACGTCTACCGGCTAGTATATTATAAAATGGCGAAAGCAAACAACGACTTTCAGCATTCTTTTGCAAAACTGAGAGACTAGTTTGCGTTCAAATAGACAGGCGGACAGACAGACAGACAGACGGAGAGACGGGCATGGCTAAATCGACTCCGCTCATCGTGCTGATCACTTTAGTGAACTTTTCTCTTCTTCTTCTCATAGTTACATACACTTAATGTCTATGAAAGGTATGAAAATCAAAAAAGATATATAACTTCGCTATTGCAGTGGGCTATTAACTACGTACAGGAATATTTTGATTGTGTGTTTCCCGATTTGGCTAGTTCTTGGCAGGAGTTTAATACATACTACTGAGAAACAGCTGACCAATTTTCATTGAAATATCAAGATTGATTTAGAAACGACTGCCTTTAAAAATAGCAAAAATTTATTCTGAAAAGTGGGCGGCGCCACTCCTACTTCTTCAAAATTGACAAACTTTTTTTGCGGTCTTGTTTTTCTTAAAAAGCTTATTATGTGTACAAAATCTAATTGATACAACGTGCTTAGTTGTAGAAATATCGCTTTTTAAATTTTCCAAACAAATTTTTCAGAACTATGTAAAATAACTGGGCGGGGACAATAACCGATTCCGCCCATTTTTGCTACAAACAGTTACCTTTATACGAGGTGTGTTCAAAAAGTATCGCGAATTTTGTGTTTTTTCAAAAATTATTTATTTATTCATGAACATCTATTTTGTCCCCTTCAAAGTAATCCCCATGAGATATTATCCACTTGTGCCAACGGTTTTTCCAATCTTCGAAGCACTTCAAAAAGTCATTTTTTTGTATCTTGTTCAGCTCCTCCTTCGATGCCGTCTTTATCTCGTCAAGAGAAGCGTAACGTCGTCCTTTCATGGGCCTCTTCAGTTTAGGGAACAAGAAAAAGTCACAGGGGGCCAGATCTGGGGAATACAGTGGCTGCGGCATCATTAGTGTGTTGTTTTTGGCCAAAAAGTCGCGCACAAGCAACGATGCGTGAGCAGGGGCGTTATGCAAAAGCCAATTTTTGTTCTTCTTTGCACATCTTCTCGGCCTTCTGAGAACATTTTGTACCACCGATAAACGTTGCTTCGGTCCAAGGTAGCTTCTCCGTATGCCACAGTCAACATTCGGAACGCATCCGCGCACTTAATTTCGTTTTTCACACAAAATTTGATACAGGTTGTTTGATCCATTTTTTTGAAAAGGTAAAAATCGAAGACGATCCAAAACACGTGCAAGCAAAGCAGCTGTCAACAATTAACTGAACATTCAAAATGGCCGAGCTTGTCGGCATAAGTGAGAGACATGAGTACCAACATAACGCCACAAAAAATTCGAAATTCGAATATACGTAACCAGCGAAAATTCATAATTCGCGATACGTTTTGAACACACCTCGTATATTGGACATTATCATTTCGTTCCGACAAATCAATTTTTACAGGAGTTATGGCATAAAAAGTTTTGTGGAATAATCCACTATAAAAGGGGCGGGGCCACGCACATTTTCGAAAATGTTTATTTTTTTGGGTTTCTTAGCTTACGGAAACTTTAAAAGTGAAATATAAATGATGTAAAGCTATTTTACGCAAAGTTATTGCCTATTTAATATGTATATCTACGATCCTCTTCAAAATCTTTCATATAAAAGTGGGCGTGGACCTTAAAAGATTTCGACCTTTTTTTTCGGACATTCCTCGCATACCTGGAAAACTGCGTGCTGAATTTCGTTTCGATATCTTGAACGGTGTTTGATTTATGATTAATAACATTTCTAAATTTGACTTAATCAAAAGTGAGCGGTGCCAAGTCCATTTTCAAGAATTTCTTTAAAAATTTATTTTATGCCTCAATCTCAATGTATACACCAAATTTTATCCTTACAGGTGTATTATGTACGGAGTAATCCCTTTTTCTGTGTTTTCGAAAATATTCTATACATAAAAAGTGGGCGTGGCTATCATCCGATTTCGGCCATTTTAAATAGCGCTCGGAGATGAGTGCCAAGGAACCTGCACCTGCATACCAGATTTCATTGAGATATCTTAAAATTACTGAAGTTATCGTGTTCACGAACGGACGGACGAACGGACGGACATGGCTCAATAAATTTCTCTTTTCGTCCTGTACATTTTAATATATATTTACGAGTATATATATCAATATCTATCTCGATCCGTTTATGCCGTTGGGCGACTAAAGTTTATATACCTTGTGTGCGTAGCACTACTATGTATAAAAAGGGTGTCTTTTATAGGCGCCAAATTACTCAACCGATCTTTATGAAATTTTCACAATATATACTCGGGTTCACTGGGTATAGACAATATATAGTTTTGGAAAAGTGGGCGGAGCCACTCCCCCAGGCTATTTAAATTTCAACTCGTCATAACTCTGAAATTTGGAGTATTATAAACAAACATTCCATATATAAACATACGCAGGAACTTACACCTTTGGATGTGCCTGGTCGACTAATTAGAAAATTTAATATACAGAAAGACCATAGTTAAACAGAAGCAAAAAATTAAGAAACCGTAATTGTAAACCAAATTTTTATAAAAACAATAATATATAAAACCGGAGAACAGTAAGTGGCGCTCACACGCAGGTGGACAGCTGTTTTCATAAATGAGAGCATGCAATCGTCGGTAAAGTAGACCAACTTTCGCTTCCATATTCCTCTTCTTCCCCGCGATCAAATGTCTGTAAGCATGAGCACATTTTTCTATATCTATATCTATGAAGTTCATGAGCGCGTGAGCGCCACTTAATGTTCTACGATTTTATGTATTGTTGTTTTTATAAAAATGTTGTTTACAATTACGGTTTTTTTATTTTTTTCTTCTGTTTAACTATGGTCGTTCTGTATATTAAATTTATAATTAGTCGACCAGCCACATTCAAAGGTGTAAGTTGCTGCGTATGCTTTTATATGGAATGTTTGTTTATAATACTTGTATTTAAGTAAAGTTTCAGTCCTGAAGATGGCTTCAAATTGAAGTCGAAATATCGACACTTATAAAGATCTTATTATAAATCCGTTAAATAAAAATTAATGTGTGTTTGTGTCTGCGTGTCTGTGTGTATATTTGTCCTTTACAGGCGCCCAAAGTACTCAATCGATTTTTATGAAATTTTCACAGTATGTTCTTGGGATTACAGGTTAAAGCATAGGCTATATGGTTTTGCAAAAGTGGGCGGTGCTACGCGCCCAGGCTATATAAAGTTGTAATTCGTCAAAATAAATGATATTTGGATATATGTGTCCTTTAATCAAGATTTACATAATTTTGGAAAAGTGGGCGGTGCCGTGCCCAAATTTTTTTGTGTTTTGTTTGTTCTTCTTTAATGTCCAAAGTTTCTAGTCGATCCTATGAAACTTTCACGGTAGGTTCAGAAAAGCCCCCAGGGTATTTTAAGCAGCAATTCGGCATGGCCAGGAATTTATTTGGTTGAAGTTAATGATTTTTTATACATAGATATCTGTTCTATACATCAAAAAAAACTGGCAACAGAAAGCGGTACCAGGAGCAAATAAAAGTTAATTCGATATATCTTCGAAGCTATGGACCTATCAGTACCCGCAGAGGAAAGGGGAGGAGAAGGGAAGTAAGAATAGAAATTTTAAATATGGTGTTAGAGGAAAATGAAGGGGATAAAGAAGAGTAACGGTATATGGGTTTGGGGGAAAACAGAAAGAAACAGGAAGATACACGGACAGATGTAGAAACAGGAAGATACACGGACAGATGTAGAAGAAGAGCCAATTGGGGAGGGAAAAAAGTACAATTTATTAAATGTAGGCAAGTAAAATTTTTGCCAGAACAACGTCTGCCGGGTCCGCTAGTCATGAATGTGTGTATGTGCGGCTGTGTGTCCTTTATAGGCACCCAAAGTACAGGCTGGCTGATGAATTTTGCTACATTAAGAAACTCAAATAATTTTTTTTTCAGTGTATGGAATTAATTTTTCTTTTATTCATGTTAAAGCTCATTAAATTTTATTAAATATAGCTTAATTAGTTTTAAAAATAATGGAATTTAAATGCCCCCCCTGCTCGTCGATGCATGTGCGGCATCTTACCAAAAAGTTGTTCATTACTGCTTGGAGAGTTGAGACAGGAACAGCCGCAATTGTTTCTCGAATGGATTGCCTTAGTTCATTCAAATTTGTTGGTTTTGCTTTGAACACTTCCTGTTTGCAAAAACCCCACAAGAAAAAGTCAGGTGCAGTAAGGTCAGGCGACCTGGGTGGCCAACGGAATGTGGAGTTTCTGGATATCAGCTTATTGGGAAATTTTCGTCGCAATTCTGTCATAACAGGTTGGGCTATATGAGGAGCTGCACCATCTTGCTGAAACCACACAGAGTTGAAGAAATTCTCATTCGGCGTAATTCTGGATAGAAAAACTCTCTCAACATGCTCAAGTAACGGTCTCCAGTAACCGTAACGGTGTGACCGTTTTCTTCGAAGAAGTAGGGCCCGACAATGCAGCGTGATGAAACTGCACACCACACTGTGACACGAAGTGGATGCAATTCCGTCTCATGGAGTATCTGTGGGTTGGAAGCACTCCATATTCGACAATTTTGTTTGTTTATGTTGCCGTTTAAATCGAAATGGGCCTCGTCAGACATGAAAAGTTCAACATGTTTCCATCCTCTTCCACCATTTGAAGCATCTTCTGGCAAAATTCCAAGCGAATCGGCAAGTCTGCAGCGTTCAGTTTGTTGGCCATTTGAATTTTATATGGGAATAAGTCCAAATCTTTGTGCATAATTGACTGTAATGACTGTCTGCTTACACCCATTTGAGCAGATAAGCTTCTTGTCGAAACACGTGGATTGTTTTGTATGGCAGCAGCTACAGCAGCGATTGTTTCCTCCGTTCGAACTGAAGGGTTTCCATGGTAAGGTCTTCTGTTGACTGTCCCATGCTCGGCAAAATTGTTTACAAGTCTTATTATGGTCCATCTGCTCGGAGGATTGCCGCCAAACGTGCGCCTATACTCTGTTTGAACCGAAACTACGGACTCCAGTGCGTGATAGCGGCGGACAATCCAAATTCTTGTTTCAGTGTCCCAGTTATCCATTTTTGTTAAATGTAAAAGTCAATCTGCAAAATAAAAAAAAATTAACCAGATTCATTAAATAGAAAAAAAGTTATTTAATTTTTTTTTGGTAGCGGCTTTCATTAGCCACCCTGTACTTAACCGATTTTTATGAAATTTTCACAGTATATTCCTGTGATTACAGGTTAAAGCATAGGCTATATATAGTTTTGGAAAACTGGGCGGTGCCAGGCCCCCAGGCTAAATAAAATTACAATTCGTCATAACTCTGAACTTATTTGGTCTAAATCAATGATATTTTGATATATACATATGTCCTTTAGTAAAGATTTGGAGGGTGGGGCCGTGTGCAGAAGTCCACGCAAGTGGGGAAAGTTTCTGATCGCCATTCACCTGGGAATGGCCAGAGCGATTCTTTTGCATGCGGTTCAAGCAGCTCACTACTTCCGAGATTTTCGCCCAAGTATCCTCTGGGTAACCACCGAACACCCGTTTTGTGGTGAGCTAAACGTGAGAAGGCGACAACCTGGTAAGGCCACTCCGACATAATCGGTTTATGGGGTTGCTGGGGGGTGCACAAGGTTGTGCGGCTGCAAGCGGGCGTCTGACTTGGATCAAGCGGCTCGCTATACAAACGTGTAATAGAATTCAACCTCCCGTGAAACGGGTTGTGCGTTGGGTTTGGGACCCACCACATAAAACAACGTTCCAATGAAATTCAACAACACAGCCTCGGATATGAACACCCCTTTTTTAGATGACAACACCCGCAAACGAAATAAGGATTATGAGATAAGGGCATGTACCTGGAATGTCCGGTCCCTTAATGGGGAAGGTGCCGCTGTCCGGCTGGTTGAGGTCCTGAGGAAAGCAAAAGCTGACATCACCGCCATACAAGAGATGCGATGGACGGGGCGAGGAAACACGATCAAAACACCTTGCAACATCAACTGGAGTGGGCATGAAGACAAGCGCAGATTCGGCGTGGGATTTGTGGTGGGAGAGAGACTCCGTCACCGAGTACTGTCGTTCACACCCGTGAACAAGCGTCTCGCCGCAATCCGCATAAAAGTACGATTTTTCACCATATCGTTTATCTGCGCTCATTCACCGACGGAAGAGAAGGACGACGTGGAAAAGGATGCATTCTACGAGCGCCTGGAAAAAGCATACGAACGCTGCCCCCGTCATGATATCAAAGTCGTGCTTGGCGACTTTAACGCCAGGGTGGATAAGAAGGGTGTATTTGGCCCCACTGTCGGGAAGTTCAGTCTCCACGATCAGACTTCGCCAAATGGATTCAAGCTGATCGACTTCGCCGGTGCCCGAAACATGGTCATATCCAGCACTAGGTTTATGCAGAAGAAGATCCATCAGGCTACATGGCTGTCCCCCGATCGAAAAACACGCAACCAGATCGACCACGTTGTGATAGACGGACGGCATGCTTCCAGCGTTTTAGATATTCGCACAATACGAGGACCTAACATCGACTCTGATCACTACCTAGTAGCAGCCAAGATTCGTACCCGCCTCTGTACAACAAAACAGGTGCAACAAAAAACGCAGGGAAAGCTGGACGTCGAAAAGCTGCAATCGCAACAGACCGCCAATTATTTCGCAGATCGCCTCTCACACCTGCTCTCCGAGAGCACAATTCAACCTAGTGGAATGCATGAGCAGTGGAATCATATCTCAGGAGCACTCCGTACCGCAGCCGAAGAAGTAATTGGATTCCGGCGAACGCGAAAAAACAACTGGTATGATGATGAAGAGTGCCGCGCTGCAGAGAAAAGAAAGGACGAAGCTTATAAGGCAACGCTGAGATCGAATGCACACTACCGCGAGTTGAAGAGGGTAGCCAGGCGGCTTTTCTGGGCGAAAAAAAGAGAGGCAGAAAAGCGCGAGATAAAGGAGCTTGAGATGCTGGCCAACAGGCATAACGCAATCAAAAAATTCGGCGAATGGCAGAAGGTTTTAAACCCGGGAAACTCCTGCAAATAAGCGGGTACCTGGTGGCCGATGTTCAGAGAGCACTCGGAATATGGAGGGATCACTTCTCTGCTGTTTTAAACGGAGAAACTGAGCAAGAAACCAGAGAAGATGCCGAACCCGAACCCACAATCGAAGATGATGGAGTTGACCGTCGACAACCCGACTATAATGAGGTGCGAATAGCAATATCCCGACCGAAAAACAATAAAGCAGCTGGCGCTGATGGTTTGCTGCTGAGCTATTCAAACACGGAGGCGAAGAGCTGGTAAGGGGCATGCATCAGCTTCTATGCAGAATTTGGTCGGATGAATGCATGCCTGAAGATTGGAATCTAAGTGTTCTCTGCCCAATCCACAAGAAGGGCGATCTTGCGAACTGGTCCAACTATCGAGGAATCAGCCTTTTGAATATCGCATATAAGGTCCTATCAAGCGTATTGTGCGAAAGACTGAATCCTGATGTGAACAGACTGATTGGACCTTATCAGTGTGGCTTCAGACCTGGTAAATCTACCATCGACCAGATTTTTACAATACGCCAAATCTTGGAAAAAACCAGTGAGAAAAGAATCGACACACATCATCTCTATGTTGATTTTAAAGCCGCTTTCGATAGCACGAAAAGGAGCTGCCTATATGCCGCTATGTCTGCATTTGGTTTCCCCGCTAAACTTGTACGGATGACCTTGAGCAACACCGCCAGCTCGGTAAGAATTAGGAAGCACCTCTCCGAGCCGTTCGAAACTAAACGAGGTTTCAGACAGGGTGACCCCCTATCGTGCGATTTCTTTAATTTAATGCTGGAGAAAATAATACAAGCTGCAGAACTTAACCGCGCTGGAACAATATTTTATAAAAGCGTCCAACTGTTGCCATATGCTGACGATATTGATATCATTGGCCTTAACAACCGCGCCGTAACTTCTGCTTACTCCAAATTAGAAAAAGAAGCGGAGAAAATGGGATTGTTGGTGAACGAGGGCAAAACGAAGTACCTTCTGTCATCATGCAAAGAGTCAGCGCATTCGCGCCTTGGCAACCAAGCCACTGTTGGCAGCAATAATTTCGAAATAGTAAAGGACTTCGTTTACTTGGGAACCAGCAATAACTCCAACAATAATGTTGGCCTAGAAATCCCACAAAGAATTACTCTTGCAAACAAATGCTACTTCGGACTGAGTAGTCAATTGAAGAGTAAAATCCTCTCTCGACGAACGAAAATAACACTCTATAAGTCACTCATCGCACCCGTCCTGCTATATGGTGCAGAAGCGTGGACACTAACATCATCTGATGAGGCGGTTCTGGGGGTATTCAAGAGAAAGGTTCCTCGAAAGATTTTTGGACCTCTACGCGTTGGCGATGGCGAGCTATGTTGGACTGTCAAAATCGCCCAGGCGGTTAGATGACCATTTAAAGAAAGAAGTAAAGATTTATATAATTTTGCAAAAGTGGGCGGTGCCACGCCCAAACTTTTTGTGTTGGGTGGTTCTTCAATAATGTCCAAAGTTTATAGTCGATTTCTATGAAACTTTCACGAGATGTTCAGAAGTTAGTTGGGTACGGCATAGGATATATGTAGTTTTTCAAAAGTGGTTTGGAAAAGTGGGCGGTGCCACGCCCCCCGGCTATATAAATTTTCTATTCGTCATAACTCTGAACGTATTTGGTCTAAAATAATGCTATTTATATATATGTGTCCCTTAGTCAATATTTACATTATTTTGGAAAAGTGGGCTGTGCCACGCCCACATATTTTGTCCTTTGTTTGTGCTTAATTAATGTGCCCAAATTTATAGTCGTTCTATGAAACTTTCACGATAGGTTCTGAAGTTCAGCGGGTACGTGAAATTTAGTCAAGATTTACAAAGTTATGGAAAATTGGGAGGAGCCAGGTTAAAATGTTTTGTATTTCGTTTGTGTAGTTTGTGTCCAAAATTTTCTGTCGATCTCTGTGAAACGACAGAGGCCATCATATTTAGTTTTTGGCAAAGCCTCCAGGCTATTTAAAGTAGCAATTCGGCATGGCTAGGTATTAATTTGGTTCAAATTAAAGATATTTTATACATTTATATGTGTTCTATATATCAAAAAGCCTTGAAAAGAAAGCAGTACCAGGATCATATAAAAGGAGATTCGATATATCTTCTAAACTATGTACATATCAGTACCCGCAGAGTAAATGCGAGAAGGAGAGTAGGAATAGAAATTTGAGATATAGAGGTGGTGTTGGAGGAAAATTAAGAGGGTAAAGAAGAGTAATGGTATATGCGTATGGGGGAAGAGCAAAACTTGAAAGAAAAAGGAGGAAAAGGATAAATGTAGAAGAAGCGAAGAAGGGGAAGGGAAAAGAATGCAATTTGTTAAATGTAGGCAGGCCAAATTTTAGGTAGGATATATATAAAAAAGAAACTTCGGAAACTATTTCCTCATTTTTAATATATATGGCCTTGAACTTGAATTAAGAAAACATATATCAAATTAAAGGCTGAAAACTAGTACAAAATAGAAACATATTTTACTGCTTTTTATCAGAGATCTACAGGAAAATCTTTGGAACTAGATTCAAAGGACCAATTTAGAGCATGCATTACGAATTCGGAGTTTAATCGATTTCGACTATATGATAAAATATATTTACAAAAGAAAATGTATGCTTCCTCACGTGGCATTTTGAGGTCAGCAATTCTATCATTAGCGCTGATTTGACTGTTGAGAATTGTTATAGTCAATGATGGCGGTAAATTTTGACCCATTGAATTTATAATCTTCCCTTATGGCACTGTTGAGACTAAACATTCACCGTGGTGGTAAACATTACTGATATTATTTTATATACGTACTGACGTAAACAATTTTCATAGAAGAGTCACTGCTGATTAATTACGAATTCGTCGCTGTCAGCACTGGTGGTACTATTTTGAATAAATTGAGATTGAAGTAAAAGATACAAATTTTAATTGAAAAGACAGCCGAAGTACATGTGTTAGAACGTGATGCAAGATCCGGCAAGGTGATGGCGGTGCGACCGAAAACTTATGACAGCGATGATCAGCACATGCTGTGTCAGCTGATGCTCAGTGTCCTTCGGCGTCGTTATAAGATTACTAAACGGTAACCCAGTAAGAATAACAATATTAAATATGTATGTGAAAGTCACAGCAACGTTGGCAGGTTTCGCTTATTATTAATATGAACAAGTAAGGAAGCCTAAGTTCCGAACCGAACATTATATACCTAGGAGTGATCTTTAATGGCATACCAATTTACGCATTTTTTTAATACCTTTCAATTCAACCAGCTGATTGTTTTCAATAAAACACTTCTGTTATGGATTTTGTGTGGTAAATTAACTTATTTGTATATAAAAAGCTTCCCTACCAACCACTGCCAGACAGACGGACGGGGAGACGGACATGGCTAAATCGAATCAGGTCATCGTCCTTATTATTAAAGTTTACTTATTGACGGGCGTACCTATTCTCCTCCTCATACTTACAAGCATTTCATGTTCATGCTATTTGAAAATAGCAGAACTTTCATGACTTTCATGCTGAAAACTGGGCCAAGCCTACTTCCCCAAAGTCAACACCATCTCTATATTTTTCGACTTTCTTCGTTCACGGGCACTTTGAAAGTGAAATTGAAATGATATAAAGCTTTTTTCCGCAAAGTTATTGCCTATTAATTATATGTATGATCCTTTTCAAAATCTTTCGTATAAAAGTGGGCGTGGACCTTAATTCCTTGTATTCATGGAAATTTGTGCCGAATTTCGTTTTGCTATCTTGAACGGTTTTTGGCTTATGATTAATAAAATTTCTAAGTTTGACTTAATCAAAAGTGGGCGGTGCCACGCCCACTTTTAAAAATTTCTTGAAAATTTATCTTATGCCTTAGTGTTAATGTACACACCAAATTGCATTCTTATAGGCAGACCTGTAAAAATAAAGTATCAGTACAAGTACCAGTACCTTAGTACTTCGAAGAGATAAGTACAAGTACTTTAATTGGTGAAGTCCAAGTACGGCACTTGTAGGTACTTTTGAAGTATTTTGACAAGTATCACCCTCCACATACCATTTTATATTGTCCCAACTGGAATAAGTTGTATGCATAAATGAAGCATGCATGCAGACCTGTTAAATTATGGTTACTAATCGTGCCGATTACCGATTTGATTAATTATTTTCTTGAGAACATATTTAATGATTGATTAGCATTACTTTCAAATATTAATGACTATTTTCCAATTAATTACAAAACATTATAAAAAAAATATATGATTATTTTTGATTTAAAAAAAAAAAAATAATTGTTTTCATTACTTTTGATTTTTTTTGATTTTTGTGTAGTTATTATTGATTATTTTTAATTTTTTCAGTATTGTTGATAAATATACAAATCAACAATACTGAAAAAACCCAAAAAAAATCACAAATAATCAAAAGTAATCAAAACTATTTTTTTCCCATCATAATCAATTAGTAATTTCCTTTTCTTGGAAAACAATTAAAATAATCATTACCAATTAAAAAAGCCGTCTAATTAATTGATTACTTATTACTTAAATGAACAGGTATGCATGCATGCCATATGTACGAAGAAGATTTATTCACAAATAAAGCATGCTTGCTGAATCAGTCATTTGTACGCTTGCAAAGCTGTATCAGCAAAAACTGATTCATTTTGAAAAAATGCACTTACTAAAATTATGATTCGCGTATGACCGTAATTGCTCTTTCCTTTTTCGTTATTACGAGGTGTGTTCAAAAAGTATCGCGAATATTGAATTTTCGTTACGTATATTCGAATTTCGAATTTTTTGTGGCGTTATGTTGGTACTCATGTCTCTCACTTATGCCGACAAGCTCGGCCATTTTGAATGTTCAGTTAATTGTTGACAGCTGCTTTGCTTGCACGTGTTTTGGATCGTCTTCGATTTTTACCTATTTTTTACCAAAATTGCTCAATTGTGACCAAAAACCGCATCGCATGAACATTGCTAATGAGATGTTAAACTCTGTCCGCGACGACCCAAATTTGCTCCAGAGGGTCATAACTGGTGACGAATCTTGGGTTTATGGTTATGACGTGGAAACCAAAGCTCAATCATCTCAATGGAAGCTGCCGCACGAACCAAGACCGAAAAAAGCGCGCCAAGTTCGGTCGAATGTGAAAGTTTTGCTGACAGTTTTCTTCGATTGCAGGGGCGTGGTGCATCATGAGTTCTTGCCACAGGGAAGAACGGTCAATAAGGAATATTACGTGCAAGTTATGCGCAATTTGCGCGAAGCAATCCGCCAGAAACGCCCGGATTTGTGGAAGAATAAAAATTGGCTTTTACACCACGATAACGCCCCTGCTCACGCATCGTTGCTTGTGCGCGACTTTTTGGCCAAAAACAACACACTAATGATGCCGCAGCCACCGTATTCCCCAGATCTGGCCCCCTGTGACTTTTTCTTGTTCCCTAAACTGAAGAGGCCCATGAAAGGACGACGTTACGCTTCCCTTGACGAGATAAAGACGGCATCGAAGGAGGAGCTGAACAAGATACAAAAAAATGATTTTTTGAAGTGCTTCGAAGATTGGAAAAGCCGTTGGCGGTGTATAATATCTCATGGGGATTACTTTGAAGGGGACAAAATAGATATTCATGAATAAATAAATAATTTTTGAAAAAACACAAAATTCGCGATACTTTCTGAACACACCTCGTATATACAGATTTCAGTAAAGCGTTTGACAAAGTTTGAAATTCCTTACTCATTCATAAACTTTTTCTACTGGGCTTTCAACCCAGTCTCACCCACTGGATATCTTCTTATCTTCTAAATGCGCTATCTAATGTCATCGTTTATTGCGTTTAAGGCAAGTTCATGCCAAATTTCATTGTGACAATCCCTAATTCGCTGCACCCATTTATAGTACATTTCTTCGTTTTTTTCGTAATTATTTTGGTATCGGTAACGATCGAAAAATCTTCTTCTATCGTTAGTTTGTCCAAAATTTCCCATCGATAATTTTTTCTTAAAGTTCTTGAGCTGGAGTCGCCTTTTCTTTATGCGTATTATGAGAAAAATGCAATAGGTATAGCAAAGTATGTACTACATATATTTTGATTATTTCTTCAACGTTTGATCAAATAGTATTAGACATCGATAAGCAAAAGAAAAAAAACAAAAAGGTGGTGCATGCATCGTCTATTCCCCCATAACCCTCTACCAGTGCTGCTTTTTTAGAGCAGCCCTTTGAATTTAGTGCGGTGACAGAGTTCGACGTGTAAACGCAATCTTTTGCATGACGGGGACAGCACCGCAATCATAATGCAATATGTGGCATTTTATAGTTCCCCAAACCAACAGAGCAAATGGCAAATTCTTCTTCTTATGCAGCAAATGTCGAAAGTTGGCAACTTTTGTTTGTCAGATGGCGCTGTGGTTGCGCAATTTGACGTTCCCATGCAATCTACTCATCTGTTAATGCATACTGCTGCATCATGCGTTTTATCTGTTGAAGCTATTAAGCTCTGAGTATTTTTTCAACATTTCATATTTATTAGTACAATACTTCAAAAAGCAAAAAAAGGATGGGTACGTAAAACTTCTACAAAAACAGAGACAGACTTGTAGAGTACTGAGTATTTAGTTGTACTAGTACCAAATAAGTACAAGTACTCAAGTACTTTGAACGTCAAGTACAAAGCACAAGTACCTCAATACTTGTACTTGGAATTCGAAGGTACAAGTACTCGTACACGTACTTGTCAGGTATTTGAAAGTATTTTAAAGTACTTTTTTGTTAAGAAAACAAAATTCATGTGATAGAATAATTTTAAAAAAATTTAGTTTTATGGTGTATGCTTTATGAAAGCACACCTTAACCAATTGGTTCATTTGTAGGTTTAGCCATCTTCAACCGACTTCATGGCTAAGCGCTCTGTCGAAATAGAAAATTCCAATTGGTCAGCGCTAACGCCGCGCTATTTTCGGATGATTTATACAAATTTGATAGGAATGAGGATTTTTACAGCTATTTCCCGATTGACGCTGTTATTTAGGGACGGCAGTATGGTCGATTAAAGAAAACTGTTCCAAAAATTGGCCAGCGGCAGGCAGTGAGAAATATGGCGTAAGTAATGCCCGGAAAATCCATTCGATTATGGAATTTTTCCATATACGCTTTATTTAAAAAATTTTAATAAATTTTTTGAACACAATAACAAAAAAGGAAAGAGCAATTACGGTGTGAGGACCAAATAAATCCCCATTAATTTGGCCCACACAAAAACGACCCCACATAGCCAGATGAACATACAACAAGGCTCAACAACAAAACTAGCACCAACATGAACACAACGAGCGGTCGCAACATGTCACAGCAACACAGTAACCATGGCAACACAACCACCCGAGCCAGCAACATGTAACACCACAGCTATAAAAGCATCAACACAGCATCACAGGAGTCAGTCTGCACGGAGCTGTGGTCACGACCAGAGCGACTAGCGAGCGCATCTCGATCGTAGTTGGGTCTATCCAGTACAATCGAGATTCGCCCCGTAGGAGTGAGCCGTGGGATCGAAGGGGGTTGTAGTTGGGTCTATACAGTACAACTACCACTAGAAACCTCGCGCAGACCCGCCTCAGCAAAAGTCCCGCCACAGTAACGCGCAACCGCGAACAGGCGACGTCCGCTCGCCTACGCCGACGTAGACCGCGCCGCGAGAGTGATACCCCGCGGAGTAACACCGCGAACGCCCCACACGACCGAGCAGAGCGACGAAATACCGCACGACAGATACACGTCAGCAGAGACCGCAGCAGAGCGGCGAAATACCGCACGGCAGAGATACGTCAGCAGAGACCGCAGCAGAGCGGCGAAATACAACGCACCTAAGAGGGGCACCGACACCGGGCGCGGCAGAGCAACGCCGCTGCAACACACGCATAGTACGCGACAGCGACGCCAACGGAAGCACGGTAGAGTGCAGCGCACCAGACCCTAACGGAATCCGTCTAACGGAACGCGGCTGGACCGTTAAGCCACGCCACCACAGCCGAGTGGCGACGAATGAAGTCAGAGGGAGTTGAATTTTAGAATAAAATACGAATGAATTAATATTCTATCATTAAGTAAGAATAAAGTAAAGTTTAATACAGCGAAACGATTTGCGCAGTGTCCCGAATTTACAAATTTTTTGTAAGCGAACCCTGGACAAGGCGAGTTATACCCCGGCAATTACCAAAGAAGCAACGGGGCAACAAGAAAGCTTCGTTACAATTGGCGCCCGAGCAGGGACCCCGCAAATCGTTCAAACGTCAGAACGAACATTCCTGACTACACACCGGAAATTACAAAATGGCCGACCAGATAGACACCACGTGGCTGGACAACGTTCCCAAGGAGCAGCTGGTACCCATCGCACGGGAATTGGGTATCGAGCAGACAGGCTCCGCCCGGGAAATCCGAAAACGGGTATTAGCGTTGGCAGCGAAGGCGGCGACGGACACGGAAATGCAGGCCAAATTTGCGTCATTGGAGGCCACCTACCAGGACGCTGCAACCTCCAGTGAGGACGAAAGCGAGACGGGGGAAACAGACCCTCCGGACACAGGCGTAAGTTTAAACAATGGACCACCTAAGCAGAACATACCGGCCTTCCCCCCTCGGGGTACGCAACCCACACGACATAACCCCGCATCAGGAGTAGCATCAGCAGGCACCTGTGCGACACTACAGGGAACCCAGGCGCCAACCATTCATTATATTCGCACCCATCATCGACCAAGTGCGGAAGTGGTCGGTAAAGTATGACGGGGGTAGAGACCCGTTAGCATTCATCGAACGACTGGAAGAGTTGTCGGAGGCATACACGCTAAACATGGATCTTCTCCCAAAAACCATGCCCGAGTTACTAGGAGGCACCGCTCTTCAAGGGTATCGCAACAACAACGCACATTGGAGTAGTTGGGCGACATTCAGGCAGGATTTTCTACGTTTCTTCCTACCCGCTAGATACTTCGAACGCCTCGAGGATGACATACGGCAACGAAGGCAACACGCACGCGAGAAATACAAGGACTACGTGCTAGCGATCCAAAACTTAATGAGGCACGCCGGGTACAGCCACGAGCAACGTCTGGAAAGAATCTTCCGCAATAGCCACCCGGATTACCTACTGTACATCAAACGTAGGGATTTCAACAATCTCACCGAGCTCATCATTCTTGCCGAGGAATACGAGAGTATCCACGAGGGCTATCGACGACCACCAGACGGAAATCGCCGAGAAGTCGCGCGTCACGTAGTAGGTGACAAAACTTTAATTTCACCACCACAACCTGCAACCCCGCCACGACCACCGAACAGACCGCACTACTCACTTCCAGAAAATCAGGGATTCGACCCCAACAATGTATGCAGGAGATGCGGTGAGCAAGGACACTACGCCAATAGTTGCCGAAAACCCCGAAAATTTCTTTGCTGGGAGTGCGGCCGCAGTGAGGTACGCACAATCGAATGCTGCCGTCAACGTCAGGGAAACGGCAGAGGGCTTCACGAAGGACAAGGCGCACTGAGCCCAAGGAACCCAGCGCCGAGTCAGCAGTAGCAATGTACCAAGAGCATGGCCGCCTTTACGCCGCGCCAGGCTCGGCGCGGAATCAGCAGAGGCGGTCATCGATACAGGGGCATCGAGAAGTTTCGTTTCGAGTAGCCTAGCAAAACGTGTGGTGAACTCTGGGAGCGGAGAAATAGTGAGAGTGGCCATCAAAATAACGATGGCAAACGGGACTAGCACCACAATCTTCGACGCCATAAGGACTGAGGTGCGCCTCGGAGACGCGTCACACCACACAGTTTTACACGTTATGCCCGGGGTAATCGACGACATCATACTGGGACTAGATACGCTAGGGAGCATGGGAGCCACGATATCCTGCGGAGGAGGACACCTCGCGCTATCCAGGCCACTTACCCAACCCACATTGACACCAGGCGTACCGACACAGATAACAGAGGAGGCAACGCCGCCAGGGGAAGACAATAACGACATAGATGAGAGGATCAACAGAATCAACGGTGCCTCCAACCAGGACGAGGCAGAGGGCATACAAGATTTTCTCGCGAAAGAACTCCAAAAATTCGAGACTATGAACGGAGTAACGACAGTGGCGGAACACAAGATTATCCTCACCGACGACCGCCCCATCAAGCAACGCTACTTCCCCCGAAATCCGGCCATGCAGAGCATCATCAACAAGGAAATTGACGAACTCCTCGACAAGGGATGCATCGAGCCATCCTATAGCCCCCACAGCGCACCGATCGTGCTAGCCAAAAAGAAGAATGGTAAGTGGAGGTTGTGCGTAGATTATCGGCAGCTCAACGCCCGATCAATACCCGACGCATACCCCCTGCTAAGAATACAACACATACTGGACAAGTTACGAAGGGCGAAATACATCAGCAGCCTGGACTTGAAGAACGGCTACTGGCAGGTACCATTGGAACCGCAGAGTCGTCCTTACACGGCCTTCACAGTACCCGGGTGCGGATTATTTCAGTGGCGTGTTATGCCTTTCAGTTTGCATTCCGCACCAGCAACATTCCAGAGGGCACTCGACCAAGTCATAGGCTCCACGTTGGAGGAACACATACGCAAATTGCAGGAAGTCATGCGACGGCTGCAACACGCCAACCTCAAAATCAACCCGGAGAAATGCGAATTCTTCAAAAAGGAACTTCGGTACCTATGCCATGTGGTAAGCGATAAGGGAATCCACACGGACCCCGAGAAAGTTGCAGCTATCAAGGAGCTGAAACCACCAACCAACGTGAAGGAAGTTCGCCAGTGTCTGGGGATAGCATCGTGGTATCGCCGTTTCGTGCCTGACTTCGCTACTATAAGCCAGCCGCTCACGGCCCTGCTGACAAAGGGCAAGCACTGGAAGTGGGAAGCAGAGCAACAAGAAGCCTTCGATACCATCAAGCAGAAACTCACGGAATCCCCTGTACTCGCATGCCCGGACTTTACAAAGTTGTTCACCTTGCAGACGGACGCCAGCAATTTCGGTCTGGGAGCAGTACTGACACAGGAGCTGGAAGGCGGAGAGCGCGTTATCGCTTACGCCAGCCGAAAACTAGACAAGGCGGAGGCCAACTATTCGCCCACCGAAAAGGAGTGCCTTGCTATCGTGTGGGGAATACGGAAAATAAGGCCATACTTAGAAGACTCAATGCAAGTGGTGGCGCAAGCGGGTGGATGAAGTACGCACCAACCCGGAGAAGTACGCCGACTATGCAATACAAGAAGGGCAGATGTACCGCCATATTCCCTGCCGGTCACACGACGAAGAGGTGGTCCCGTGGAAGTAATGTGTACCCACACCGCTCAGACAGCGAGTCCTAAAGGACAACCAAGATATACCAAGCGCTGGACACATGGGCATCCGTCGTACAGTAGCACGAATCGCCAACCGGTATTATTGGCCCGGCATGTTCCGGGATATCAGCCGATATGTACGCCAATGCGAGTCTTGCCAGAAGTATAAGGAAGCACAACAAAAGCCAGCTGGAAAAATGTTCTCACAGGTAGCCCAGGAACCGTTTGCCACGGTATGCGCCGATTTCATCGGACCTCTACCACGTTCAACTCACGGAAATACGACGCTATTGGTATTTTTCGACCGGTTTAGCAAATGGGTGGAATTGATCCCAATGAGGCGTGCTACAGCTGACGGGCTTCGCCGCGCATTCAGAGAACGCATCCTTGCAAGGTTCGGTACTCCCAAGATACTGATATCGGACAACGGGGTCCAGTTCACCAGCACAATGTGGCAGCGCTACCTCAAGGAGATGGGGATACGGCAACAATTCGCGGCACCGTACACCCCCAAGAGAACCCCACAGAACGAGCAAACCGGACCGTCAAACGCATCGTGGCGCAACTCACCAGATCGCAGCACAACCGATGGGACGATCTTCTCCCGGAAATCGAGCTTGCCGTAAACACCAGTGTCACCGCATCCACAGGGTACAGTCCTGCGTTCCTCGTACAAGGACGGGAACCGCGACTGCCAGGGGCACTGTTCGACGAGGTTAACATCGGAACCGGCACAGCTACCACCACGGCCGAGGAGAAACACAGCAGAATGCAGGAGGCCTTCAAATTCGTAAGGCAAAACATGGAACGAGCAGCGGTAGACCAAGCACGGCACTACAATTTACGGCGGAGAAAATGGACCCCCGTAATCGGCGAATTAGTCCTCGTAAAGGAACACCACCTATCGAAGGCCGCAGAAAAGTTTGCGGCAAAGTTGGCCCCCAAGTATGATGGGCCCTACCAGATCCTAGGGTATGTATCACCAGTGATACTCAAAGTACGGAAAACCGACGGCGGGAAGGAGAAAACCGTAAACATCTCGGAACTAAAAGCCTATCTATCATGCGGCAGAAACCGCCGCAAGCGATTAGAAACAAAAATATAATTGTAATTAAGACCAAGGGTGGGAGGACAGAGCGATGCTTAAACATTCAATCGCAAACCACCGAGGTGAAAACATCAAATAAATTTTGCTACGAATTTTTTTTCTCCAAACAATCAAAATGGAAAATTACAACAACAAACTAGCCAAAAGCATCAAGCGCATGCGCCAGCGCTACGCGGAGGAGGAGGCGAAACGGCCAAGGGCAATGCTGCTAGAGACGGAGGATGGTCCGAGCACCACGCGTGACACCCATTGTAACGAAGCTTTCTTGTTGCCCCGTTGCTTCTTTGGTAATTGCTGGGGTATACTCGCCTTGTCCAGGGTTCGCTTACAATAAATTTGTAAATTCGGGACACTGCGCAAATCGTTTCGCTGTATTAAACTTTACTTTATTCTTACTTAATGCTAGAATATTAATTCATTCGTACTTTATTCTAAAATTCAACTGACGGCGTACTGACGTCGGCGTCGTGTGTTGCAGAGGCGTTGCTCTGCCACGCCCGGTGTCGGTGCCCCTTTTAGGTGCGTTGTATTCCGCCGCTCTGCTGCGGTCTATGCTGACGTATCTCTGCCGCGCGGTATTTCGTCACTCTGCTCGGTCGTGTGGTGCGTTCGCGCTGTTACTCCACGGGGTAACACTCTCGCGGAGCGGTCTACGTCGGCGTAGGCGAGCGGACGTCGCCTGTTCGCGGTTGCGCGTTACTGTGGCGGGACTTTTGCTGAGGCGGGTGTGCGCGAGGTTTCTAGTGGTGGTGGTTGTACTGGATAGACCCAACTACAACCCCCTTCGATCCCACGGCTCACTCCTACGGGGCGAATCTCGATTGTACTGGATAGACAGACCCAACTACGATCGAGATGCGATCGCTAGTCGCTCTGGTCGTGACCACAGCTCCGGCCGCGTTCCGTTAGACGGATTCCGTAAGGGTCTGGTGCGTTGCACTCTACCGTGCTTCCGTTGGCGTCGCTGTCGCGTACTATGCTGGCGTACTGACGTCGGCGTCGTGTGTTGCAGCGGCGTTGCTATGCCACGCCCGGTGTCGGTGCCCCTCTTAGGTGCGTTGTATTTCGCCGCTCTGCTGCGGTCTCTGCTGACGTATCTCTGCCGTGCGGTATTTCGCCGCTCTGCTGCGGTCTCTTCTGACGTGTCTCTGCCGTGCGGTATTTTGCCGCTCTGCTGCGGTCTCTGCTGACGTGTCTCTGTCGTGCGGTATTTCGTCGCTCTGCTCGGTCGTGTGGTGCGTTCGCGCTGTTACTCCGCGGGGTATCACTCTCGCGGCGCGGTCTAAGTCGGCGTAGGCGAGCGGACGTCGCCTGTTCGCGGTTGCGCGTTACTGTGGCGGGACTTTTGCTGAGGCGGGTGTGCGCGAGGTTTCTAGTGGTAGTAGTACTGGATAGACCCAACTACACCCCCTTCGATCCCACGGCTCACTCCTACGGGGCGAATCTCGATTGTACTGGATAGACCCAACTACGATCGAGATGCGCTCGCTAGTCGCTCTGGTCGTGGCCACAGCTCCGTGCTGACTGACTCCTGTGATGCTGTGTTGATGCTTTTATAGCTGTGGTGTTACATGTTGCTGGCTCGGGTGGTTGTGTTGCGATGGTTACTGTGTTGCTGTGACATGTTGCGACCGCTCGTTGTGTTCATGTTGGTGCTAGTTTTGTTGTTGAGCCTTGTTGTATGTTCATCTGGGTATGTGGAGTCGTTTTTGTGTGGGCCAAATTAATGCTGATTTATTTGGTCCTCACACTCCCCCCCACTTCGGAGAGTCAGCCCTCGGTGTCGCGTAGCTGTATGCAGGCCTACCTTTTACGATGCTCACATTGTACTGGTGTGTGCGGAATTTAACCCGGGAGCTTCCTTTGCCTTCGGCGATGCGTCGGAATATGCTTCGCACGTTGTCCGCTATATCCGGGAATTGGTCCAAGATCGGCCCCTCCGCGTCTTGTGCCTCGATTATCACCTTTTGGTAACCTGCTGTGGTTGGCTGTGGCAGTGCTTGTACGGGCTGAGTGTTGGTTTCGGCGTTCAGCGTCGCCTCCATGGTACTTTGAAGGAACCGGGTTAGCATCTCCGCGCGTTTCTGGCTCGCCATTTTCTCCGTGAACGGTTGCTTGATCAGCCCGGGTGCTCCTTCCCCGCGTCCCGTGTATCGCAATATTCTGTCCATGTTCTCTGCCACATAGACGCCGCAATCGTTCGTGTTCTGTTGCTGGGGCACCTCGAGGATTAGTTCCTGGGCTTTGAAACCATCATGGCCGTACCGCTGCATGTATTCCCAACGAAGGAAGTCTGCCCAAGCCTGCGTCGCGTGCTGCGTTTTTATTCTGCGTAGTGAGTCTGCTAGCAGTATGTACCGCTCTTGCCAGCACTCCGTGTCGGTGACGTGGTGTGTGGTTGCTGCGTTGGCCGGGCCGAGCAGGTACCAATGATGGGCGATGTTGTGCGGTGCGAGGATCGCGCCTTTCCCGAACAGGTCTATCTTCCGGACCTCGCGATGTACGCGTCGGTACCTCTCATCCATGTTTCCCTTTTGGGTCAGCTGCCAGATCACGAAGGGGCTGAGAGTCGTTTGTTGTTGCTCGTGGTGCTCTTCCAGGCCCTTCGCCCAGGCGTCAATGACGGCGTCCGTCAGCCAAATAAATCTCCATTAATTTGGCCCACACAAAAACGACCCCACATAACCAGATGAACATACAACAAGGCTCAACAACAAAACTAGCACCAACATGAACACAACGAGCGGTCGCAACATGTCACAGCAACACAGTAACCATGGCAACACAACCACCCGAGCCAGCAACATGTAACACCACAGCTATAAAAGCATCAACACAGCATCACAGGAGTCGGTCAGCACGGAGCTGTGGTCACGACCAGAGCGACTAGCGAGCGCATCTCGATCGTAGTTTGGTCTATCCAGTACAATCGAGATTCGCCCCGTAGGAGTGAGCCGTGGGATCGAAAGGGGTTGTAGTTGGGTCTATCCAGTACAACTACCACTAGAAACCTCGCGCACACCCGCCTCAGCAAAAGTCCCGCCACAGTAACGCGCAACCGCGAACAGGCGACGTCCGCTCGCCTACGCCGACGTAGACCGCGCCGCGAGAGTGATACCCCGCGGAGTAACAGCGCGAACGCACCACACGACCGAGCAGAGCGATGAAATACCGCACGACAGAGATACGTCAGCAGAGACCGCAGCAGAGCGGCGAAATACAACGCACCTAAGAGGGGCACCGACACCGGGCGTGGAAGAGCAACGTCGCTGCAACACACGACGCCGACGTCAGTACGCCAGCATAGTACGCGACAGCGACGCCAACGGAAGCACGGTAGAGTGCAGCGCACCAGACCCTAACGGAATCCGTCTAACGGAACGCGGCTGGACCGTTAAGCCACCCCACCACAGCGGAGTGGCGACGAATGAAGTCAGAGGGAGTTGAATTTTAGAATAAAATACGAATGAATTAATATTCTAGCATTAAGTAAGAATAAAGTAAAGTTTAATACAGCGAAACGATTTGCGCAGTGTCCCGAATTTACAAATTTATTGTAAGCGAACCCTGGACAAGGCGAGTATACCCCAGCAATTACCAAAGAAGCAACGGGGCAACAAGAAAGCTTCGTTACAACGGTCATACGCGAATCATAATTTTAGTAAGTGCACCCATTATAGTACATTTCTTCGTTTTTTCGTAATTATTTTGGTATCGGTAACGATCGAAAAATCTTCTTCTATCGTTAGTTTGTCCAAAATTTCCCATCGATAGTTTTTTATTAAAGGTCTTGAGCTGGAGTCGCCTTTTCTTTATGCGTATTATGAGAAAAATGCAATAGGTATAGCAAAGTATGTTCTACATATATTTTGATTATTTCTTCAACGTTTGATCAAATAGTATTAGACATCGATAAGCAAAAGAAAAAAAACAAAAAGGTGGTGCATGCATCGTCTATTCCCCCATAACCCTCTACCAGTGCTGCTTTTGCTGAGCAGCCCTTTGAATTTAGTGCGGTGACAGAGTTCGACGTGTAAACGTATGTATGTTAAGTACGGACTGATGCGATCGGCGAGGACGGCATTCCAATAAAATTTATTAAAATTATTCTCCCTATAATTTTGCCTTCTCTTGCCCATATTATAAACCATTCCATTACTACGTCCTGTTTTCCTGATATATGGGAAGTCGCCACGATACTTCCGATAGCAAAAAGTAGATCTGCTTGTAGCGCTGGTGATTTTCGTCCCATAAGTATCCTACCGGCACTCTCCGTTTTTGAGATGCTGCTGGCAAAGCAGATTTATTCGCATATTGAATACATCTATTTAATGTCTTCATCCCAGTCCGGCTTCAAGGCCCAGCACAGTTATGCAACTGCCATGATTAAAATCCTGGATGATGTACGAATTGCGTTTGACAGTAATCGTTTAACTTTGCTTTGTTTATTAGACTTCTCAAAGGCTTTCGACTCAGTCAGTCATGATCTTCTTTGCTTTAAACTTAAACACTACTTTGCTTTTGGAGAATATTCAATACGCCTTATGAAAAGTTATCTTAGTGGCAGGTCGCAACGTGTAAAAGTAGGATCTAAGCTCTGTGGACTTAAACCTGTGTGTGCTGGCGTACCCCAAGCGTCAGTCCTGGGTCCGCTACTCTTTAGTTTATTCATTAATGATGTATTCTCTTCTTGTGGAATGGCAAAAGTACATGCATACGCTGACGACATTCAACTCTACATGTCTAGCCCTCTTGAGCGAGTGAACGCGCTGTGCTCTGACTTCAATCTGGTTTTGCAGTCCATTACGTCTTGGACTTTTCCTTGTGATATATCATTTGTTCTACCTCTCTACAGAAAACCCATCTGCACAGATGTTCTCCCACATATGTATATCGAAGATAAAGCTATTAAATATGTGACTAAAATTACAAATCTTGGATATGTGATAAACTCTGGACTTACATGTGTTGACCATGTTAATTCTATTGTTAGGAAAGTTTATCTTACACTAAGAAATCTGAGAATGTCTGCGCCATACACTCCTATTGGTGTTAGGAAAAAGCTTGCCCTTCAGCTAGTAATGCCAATAATAAGTTATTCTGTGTATAGCGAGCTTGACTCTTGGTCAACTCGGAAAATTGAACTTGCGTTTAATTGACCAAGTAACTCGATATGTCTATGGGTTGGCTAGGTACGGCCATATATCTAGTTGGAGGATTAGTCTTCTTTGTATGCATGTGTTTAATTACCTCAAAGCAAGAAATTGTATATTCCTTTTTCGTATTTTGCTGGTAAAAGCACCAGGGTATCTTTATGAGAAAATAGTCTTTCCCAGATCATCAAGGGCTACCGACCTGATTATTCCTTGGTACAACTACCTAAACTCCACAAGGCTCTTTTTTGTGAATGCCATTCACTTGTGGAACTCGATTCCTAACGCAGCAGTTTAAGCCGAGGAAATTTTAAGAACATTCTGTACTCATATTTTCAGTTACATTAAGTGCCTCTCAGAGTTTCGCTGTCCAATATTATTGCTCTTACCTAAAACTGTCTCTTTACTTCATTATTACCTACAATTGTTTAGTTTGCTTTGTCCTTACGGTGTATATATTTTATATTTCTTCTACAAGCTATTTTGTTAAATAGTTAAAGTTTAAAATTTAAAATTTACTTTATACTGTAACTCTTACTTAATCCCTCTTTTTGTTGTGCTATGAAAGAAGGTCTTATTGCGCTACTTTTTGTCAATAAAATAAAAATAGAAAATAGAAAACTGGCTCAATCCATTGATATGTCGTCTATCTCGACTGGGCTAAATGTTTCCAATCCGATTGAAGTTAAAACAATAAGCTGTCCAAACTTCGTTATATTATTGCTGTATTTTTCTCTTTAACATTCATTATAATTTGGTAACAGTTGTTTTACAACACAACGCCACTTCAGCATTAATGACGAATTCATCAAGCCCTGGAGCTATATTCTATCACATGCACAATAGTCCAGTTCGGCCATCAGATACGAATGACAGCAGCAGCCGGCATAGTCACCACAATCCACCGGTACAAACTAAACATAATGTCCATCAGGAGGATGTCAATAGCCATTCGGCCCATATCACTGCTGCTGCATCAGCAACAAAATATTCTTCAGAGGCTGCCAATGGCCAAGATATGGCAGAGTTCGTTGCTTATGTTTGTCAAGAAAGCGGAGGTAGCCAAACTCTCGTAACGGAGTCTCACAAATCTCAACATAATTACCAGCTTCAAACAGCTTCACCTAATACCACGGGTAGAAATCAAAAATTACCTTCCACAACTGGCTTACCCGTTATTGGGGTGCCTCACTACCAACAGTATAGCGCAATGTTACCTCCGCCCCCATTACCACCAATGGCAAGACCCGTGGCAATAATCAGATCAACTGGAGATTTAACTATGATCGCATCACCACCTCTGCCTGCCACTCCTCCATACGATATTCATTCCGACAAAGGCTCTCCGTCAACACCGCAACAATTCCACACAGACAAACAGCAGACAGAATCGCACGCACCTCCTCGCTCTCAACTGCAAAACTTAATTGATCAAACGGAACAGAATAATCAAAGATTGTTATCGAATGCCTTAACCACTAGCAATGGATGTAAAGTTATCTGTGTACCAAACTCAAATACTACCGATGCCATCTCTGACACAAGTTCGATTGTGCAAACGAGCGCAACCGGTACTAACAGCAATAAACCCAGTGATGGCAGATCAAATGAAATTGTGGTGGCTAATTCACCACCCTCTTCCTTAAGTCCACATCCAAACGTAGACCCTACACGGGTGAGGAAATCCACATCAATCGGTCATATCGGAACGCAGTCATACTCATTAGCAACCAGTCGGGATTATTTTAGCCATATCCATTCACAAGCAACACCGGTGAGTAAAACATTATTATTATGATTATACTTTAGGATTATTAGTTCTAGTATAAAACAATAATATTTAGATGCCATGTACATGACGGCGGACGGTCCCAGATTCAAGTACCGAGACGGGTAACATTGATATGTTTATTACTTACTCGACGCATACATGCATAGAATGTGACGTCAAGGAAAAAACCGGGTTATACTGATATTAAGAGCTCTTTGCCAGATATGCATTCGGTACGCTCCGCTACAAGTACCTTGGTGCTTGCACATCACAAGGAAGAAGTGGGGCATAATTTGAATGTTGTTCGACAACAAAGTGGTTTGCATACAGGCATTCTAAGCAGAATAAACAAACAAAAATTCATTAATAATGTTGCTGCTTAACTTAGATGTAACCGAAGGTCTATGTAATAGAGTGAGACTTATTGTGACAGGCTTTTGTAATAAGAATATAAAGCTAAAATAGTTACCGAGAATCACAGTCATGCAAGAGGCAAATAGGGTGTACAATGCAACGGCATCAATTTCCAGTGAGGCCAGCATTTCACATCACTGTGCACAAAGCTCAGGGACAACGTTTTGAGTTTGTTGGAGTGGAGCGTTGGAGCGTTCATGCATGTTATGTTAAATGTGGCGTTTTCAAGACTTAAGCTACCAAATAGAGGGTGGCTGATGAATTTTGCTACATTAAGAAACTCAAATGATTTTTTTTTTCAGTATATGGAATTCATTTTTCTTTTATTCATGTTAAAGCTCATTAAATTTTATTAAATATAGCTTAATTAGTTTTAAAAATAATGGAATTTAAATGCCCCCCCTGCTCGTCGATGCATGTGCGGCATCTTACCAAAAAGTTGTTCATTACTGCTTGGAGAGTTGAGACAGGAATAGCCGCAATTGTTTCTCTAATGGATTGCCTTAGTTCATTCAAATTTGTTGGTTTTGCTTTGAAGACTTCCTGTTTGCAATAACCCCACAAGAAAAAGTCAGGTGCAGTAAGGTCAGGCGACCTGGGTGGCCAACGGAATGTGGAGTTTCTGGATATCAGCTTATTGGGAAATTTTCGTCGCAATTCTGTCATAACAGGTTGGGCTATATGAGGAGCTGCACCATCTTGCTGAAACCACACAGAGTTGAAAGAAATTCTCATTCGGCGTAATTCTGGATAGAAAAACTCTCTCAACATGCTCAAGTAACGGTCTCCAGTAACCGTAACGGTGTGACCGTTTTCTTCGAAGAAGTAGGGCCCGACAATGCAGCGTGATGAAACTGCACACCACACTGTGACACGAAGTGGATGCAATTCCGTCTCATGGAGTATCTGTGGGTTGGAAGCACTCCATATTCGACAATTTTGTTTGTTTATGTTGCCGTTTAAATCGAAATGGGCCTCGTCAGACATGAAAAGACAGTTCAACATGTTTCCATCCTCTTCCACCATTTGAAGCATCTTCTGGCAAAATTCCAAGCGAATCGGCAAGTCTGCAGCGTTCAGTTTGTTGGCCATTTGAATTTTATATGGGAATAAGTCCAAATCTTTGTGCATAATTGACTGTAATGACTGTCTGCTTACACCCATTTGAGCAGATAAGCTTCTTGTCGAAACACGTGGATTGTTTTGTATGGCAGCAGCTACAGCAGCGATTGTTTCCTCCGTTCGAACTGAAGGGTTTCGATGGTAAGGTCTTCTGTTGACTGTCCCATGCTCGGCAAAATTGTTTACAAGTCTTATTATGGTCCATCCGCTCGGAGGATTGCCGCCAAACGTGCGCCTATACTCTCTTTGAACCGAAACTACGGACTCCAGTGCGTGATAGCGGCGGACAATCCAAATTCTTGTTTCAGTGTCCCAGTTATCCATTTTTGTTAAATGTAAAAGTCAATCTGCAAAATAAAAAAAAAATTAACCAGATTCATTAAATAGAAATAAAGTTATTTAATTTTTTTTTGGTAGCGGCTTTCATCAGCCACCCTGTATATTAAAAGTAATGCTTCCAAAAGAAAATCAACGACTTACTCAGAAAATTGTATGGAAAGAATTGTTGGCTTAGATATTAGATATAAAAATGTATGGATAGTTCTATCATGAAAAACTGTTGGTCACATATCTAGCGCTAATTGACAATTATACCCATGCGACATTATACTTTGTTATGGTTTACTTTCAATCGATAGTCATTTGTTATTTGGTTCAATGCGGTTGGTTGGGTGACAGTTTTGATTCACCTTCCGGTTTGACGTTCAGCTACGGGAAAGTGCGTGATTTTGCTGAATAGTCCAATTACCCACCGACGTGTGTAACGTACGTTTACGTATCCCGTACGTACGTACGTTTGAGAGAATTTTATTCCCGTAGTTGTAACGCAGAAATCAGCTGTTTTCTTTTGTTTACATTTCACATAGAAACCATGGACACAATAATCTTACCAAATGACTCCACAGCTGGATTTCCTTCCTGTTCAACTCCGAGGCATTTTTTTTTGAACAGCTCAATTTCCTCACACATGCTGTTCACAACATCGGTGGTATTTCCCCGTTTCCTATTACCAGAGCCACGAGAATTTTGATCACTCGACTGAGATGGCGATGGCGAAGGAATTTGCTGTGAAGATGGCGATGGCGAAAGGGGAAACACATCTACTGCCAACGATTGGGGTGCAGTTTTCTGCGACGGTGCAGGAATGGGCGCGGGTACGGTGACGAATGTACAGGACGTGGTCTCAAAGACTTGTGGTGATACTGGTGTAGAAACGGGTAGTACCACTGCAGCAGATGGGGATGGTGGCGGTAGTGGCATTGTTGGCGACGGAAGAGGCTGGGACTTTGCCGAATTTCGCGCAGAAGTTGATGCCTCTGGACACACATTTAAAGAAAACCGGACTCTACAAGAAATATAATTACATATACATAAGCTATATACAAGGTGGCGTAAAAGTAATCCTCCTATCAGAAAATGCTATAAATTTTGCGATTGGCCCCTAAAGTCAGTTCTGTTTTGACATTTGTGTAGTAAACACATGCGAAATACACGTTAATAAACAATGTTACGCTACACTCCTCCAGAACGGGGAATATGTCTGACTATTTATTTGACCAATAATCGGTCGGGGCCAAACGGTTACTGTGAATGGTGAGCGCTACAGAGCAATGATCAACGAGTTATTTTTGCTGCAACTTGATGAATTGGGATTGGAAAACACGTGGTTCCAACAAGACGTTGCAACAGCACACACTGCACGTGCCACAACCGATATGCTGAACATCGGAAGCTTACTTTTCCGCCATCTTGTATAAGTAACGTATAAATATAAAATGTGTACTCGGTAATTGTTTACTTAAGGAGACAACTGCTAAAACACGTCCGAAGTTATCGGGAAAGCTATCAAAGGACACGTTTTGACCTCGGTATTAACAATCGGAAAGCGGATTTTAGATTTTTTGTTTTAGTGAAAAGTTATTTACAAAAAACCAAAAAATTACCCGGGTCCGACCCCGAATAGGGGCCGCGCTTCAAACAAATAACCCTTAGCCGGTCCAACACCGGCTACGCTGTCCACAGTATTTCTTCGCAGAACACACTTCTGCACTTTTCGGTACACCCTCACATCTGTGATTACAACAACCACATGAAAATTACAGAAAATTTTAAGCTTTGATTGCAAATATTTCTTCACTTCCGGATTATTATTACCAAGGTCAAGATGCGCCTTTTCATACCTTTCCAGATAACTTCGGACGTGTTTTAGCAGTTGTCTCCTTAAGTAAACAATTACCGTGTGCTCTATGTACTTACGGTCGCGGAACAACGTGCGGTTTCAAAAAACACATCGTGTCTAGCAGATACCACTCTCTGTAGTACTGCGCCCCGCTGCCCGATGGTGTTTCAGCCTTCCGCATCTCCCGGCCATACATGTCACGAAGTGCTGTCCATCTACATGTATCACCTAGAAAATACGTTTTTAGGCAATTTTATAAGCATATAAACAAAGTTTGTACTGACCACTTGCGCCTAGCTGTTGGCCGATCTGCTCCCAAATCATCAATTTCCTACCATTAAACTTGTAGGTAGGCGGTCGCCGTGGTGTGAAGGTAGTGGTGCCGGCCTAACACACCGAAGGTCCATGGTTCGAGCCCTGGTACAGGTAACATCAAAAGTGATTTGAAAAAAGTTTTTCAAAACGGGGTCGCCCTTCGGCAGTGGTTTGGCAAACTCTCCGAGTGTATTTCTGCCATGACAGGCTTCTCAGCAAAAATTCGTCTCCTTTGTAGATGCCGTTCGGAGTCGGCAAAAAACTGTAGGTCCCACCAATTTGTAGGGAAAATTCAAATCTCTCTCTCTTTATGGCGCGATATACAACAGGTATATCATCATAAACCTCCTAAGAGATTTTTGCGCCAAGCTTCTCTTCCAATTTGTGGTGTGCCGATTTGAATTTTCCCTACAAATTGGTGGGACCTACAGTTTTTTGCCGACTCCGAACGGCATCTACAAAGGAGACGAATTTTTGCTGAGAAGCCTGTCATGGCAGAAATACACTCGGAGAGTTTGCCAAACCACTGCCGAGGGGCGACCCCGTTTTTGAAAAACTTTTTTCAAATCACTTTTGATGTTACCTGTACCAGGGCTCGAACCATGGACCTTCGGTGTGGTAGGCCGGCAACACTACCTCCACACCACGGCGGCCGCCTACCTAGGGAAAATTCAAATCGGCACACCACAAATTGGAAGAGAAGCTTGGTGCAAAAATCTCTTAGGAGGTTTATGATGATATACCTGTTGTATATCGCGCTATAGAGATAGAGATAGAGAGGATATTTTTTTGTCGTAAAGCTCACCGTGTTCCTCTACCAGCAAAACTAATCTTTCGTCATTCATTATCACAACAGATTTTATAAAATTTTCCAAACTTGTTGAATTCAGGCTTATATATATTTCTTTACATTTAATACAATGTTGCCATTGACCCGTTTTCATACATGCTAACGCAAACACGTACTTTTTAATCGATTATTTGTAATCTTATAAAAGTCTGAAGCTAATATTAAATAAGCATAGGTACTTAATTTAATAAAAATCAACAACTTGCTTTAGTAATTTTGGGATATTTCAACAGTATTCTGAAAATTTCTTAGGTATTTTTAGGTATTTTTGTAAAACACCTGCAAACGATCCATAACCAGCATACACACGTACGAATAGGCAACACTGTCATATGAGGGAGCAATCAGCTGACACGTTCTTACGGAAAAAATCAAAATTTCTTTGATTTCTACGCTACGTACTACGTATACGGAAAAACTAAACGTCGGTGAGTGTTCGTTTACATGGCACTCTCATAAGACAGGTCGTGTCAGCTGACATGTACTACGTACGGGCGTCGGTGGGTAATTGGACTAGAAGTGGCAGCACAAATATTCCCATAGAATGGAAAAGCCACCTATAACGGAACTTTTAATTTCCAGACAAACAAGTGTTTGGTGTGTTCTTGGTGTGCCCAGAGTTAAATTGCGGGTAACCCAGAGCGCCCGAAAGTGTCAGAAAAAGGGGAAATGGGCAATTGTCATCAAAAAGGGATTTTCCTTTGGAGGGTGAATTCAAAGTTATTATGTTGGGAAAAGTGCACGAGTACAAAGTATGCACGGAATAAACCATGCCGTTTTGTAATGCAATATCTCGAAAAACAAAAACCAATACATTTCCAAAACCACCAAAGGGAAAGATACGCCCCCAAAAATGCCATATTGACCAGGGTGGGAGTCACATGGAATCCTGTTGTAGGGAATTGTAGACTACTTCCTGGCCAAATGAATGAGCCTTGTTTAGGGTGTAGAATCAATTGAACGTTTATTGAAAATACTTTATCTTTTACACAAAATTCTTACACTAATACTTACAAATTATTTACGAACTAAAACATATACAAAATGATACATTACTAATACATACAAACTAAAATGCATAATTCTAAAATATGCTAAGTCAACATATGGTTGCAATAAATATATGAATATGTCAGTCGCATTTGTCTAAGTCTTTGGAGGTGTCTTTGACCGTCCGCACAAGTGCAACAAGATCCTCGTTGTGTGCGGCGTGTGCAGTCTTTGTATAAACTCCCGCTGAGTTCAATGTAACTAATTTGGGTAGAATGTTGTTTGTGTACCTTCATATTTGTTTATACATTATTTATGTGCACATGACAATTAAAGTAAAAGGGCGATGTGTTTATGTAATGCTACACCTTCCCTCTTAAAAAAAACAGATATATATATTTGTAGTCAACTATATATATCTATTTGAACCGCTTGATGTTTGTTTGAACTGTCAAAATTTTAATTGTTTTAGGATCTTGTTACCATTGTTTTGTCACATGTTTTTTTTTATTTTTATTTGTTTGTATACTTTATCTGATATTTGATTTTGTTTTCTTTTGGCTTGTGCCGTGTATATGATTGAGTAAATTGGAATGCTTATGTATTTTTGTTATTACTAAATTATTATGAATAAAGTGCATTGCTTATATTAATGCTACGAGTTTTGAATTGGTTTAAGCCTATTCTTATGAATTACGATTTCTTTTTTTGTTTTTATTACTGTCTCCTATGCTATGTGGAATTAAAGTGTAGTTGTTATTTTTACCAATGGTTTTAACTTTATAGTGTCCTGTATATCTATTTTCTAACTTATGAGAGGCCTCTTCTCTAACTAATACTAAATCTCCTATTTTAATTTCCTTACTATAGCTATTCTTGTCGTAATTTGATTTTTGCTTTTCTTTTGTTTCTTGAATTAATTTTCTTGCTCTTTGTTGTGCTATTTGAAGTTTGTATTTTACTTCTTTGTCATATGCCTCATGGTTGTATACCGGGCTAATTTTATCTTCTTTCAAAAATTCATAATTTGGTGGTTGTTTTGCGAATATTAGTTCGAAAGGGCAATAATTATGTGTTGTCGATGGTGTTGTATTGTAGCAATAAGCGAAATACCTGAGGTATTCATCCCAATCGTCTTTGTCACTGGATATGTATGCACGCATATATTCGTTGAATGTCCGGTGACTGCGTTCTACAGTACCCAAAGTCTGGTAATGGTATGGTGTAGAAGTTTTATGCTCAATTTTTAACAATTTACACAGTTCTTTGAACAGGCTATTTTTGTATTCTGTTCCCATGTCTGTTAAAATTGTTTTCATTTGACCATAAATCAGGATGAAATGCTCGAATATGGCTTTAGCAACAGTTGTTGCATGTTTGCTTGGAACTGGAATTGCTACCAAATATTTGGTTAGATCGCATATAATGGTAACTGCATATTCGTTTCCATTTATCGACTTTGGCAATGGACCGACTGTGTCAATTTGAACAATATCAAATGCCTTCGGAGGTGTCTCCGTTATTGTCATTGGTTCTTTGATATGTTTATTAATTTTATTTTTCTTGCACTGGATGCAGTTCTTTATATACTTTCGTATGTCATTTTTCATATTCAGCCAGATATATTTCTGTTTGATTTTATCTGTCATGCGATTTATTCCTGGGTGGCCACCACTAATAGGATCGTCATGATATTTGTGCAGGATTTCTTTAATTTTCCCGGGATTTGTCACATGTATAACCTCTGGGGTTAGAGCGATTGTTAATTTTTTGAGAACTTTGTTACCCATTTCTATAAATTTGCCTACTGCAGTATAATTCTTTTTAAACAATTTGTCTTCTAAGGACAACTGTACTTGTACAAGTCCTAAATTGCCGGCTTCTCTTTCGAGCCTGGTAAAGAATTGTCCTAAGTCAATCTTATCCTCAACAATTAGGTTGCTTGTATCAAAATTGCTACAAATTTTCTTTCCTTTCTTGAAATAAAATTTCGGAGGATTGAAAACGAGCTCGACATGTCTTTTTACTTCAAATTTATTTAGCGCTTCGTAAATTTTGGGGTTCTCTTTGTGACTTTCTTTAATTTCAGTTTTATTACTGATCTTTTTAGCTGCTGATCTTGTTGTTATTTTAAATATTTTATTTGCTTCTACTGACATATCTTTTAAATTTGTAATTGTTATGCGGGATAATGCATCCGCTATATGATTTTCTTTACCAGCTATATACTCCACCTCAAAATCGTACTCTTCTAAATCTAATCTTACTCGTGTCAGCTTAGACGAAGGACTTTTCATTGAAAATAGGTATGTTAATGGGCGATGGTCGGTTTTTACTAAGAATTTTCTACCATAGACGTATGGTCTGAAGAAGGTTATGGCCCAATGGATTGCTGCCAATTCTTTTTCTATTGTTGCTTTATTTACTTCACCTTTTGTGAATGACCTGGATGCGTAGGCAATTGGTAACTGTTTGCCATCATGTTCTTGGATAAGGACTGCTCCACAAGCATACCCACTAGCATCTGTCGTTATGCAAAATTCTTTATCGAAATCTGGGTATTGCAAGAGTGTTGGACTAATTAATGCTTCCTTTAAATAGACAAAGGCTTTTTGACATTCTTCTGTCCATTCGAAGGTAACATTCTTTCTGCAAAGTCTAGTTAACTTTCTTGAATGTTCTGCAAAATTCGGTACAAATCTTCTGTAATAATTACAGAAGCCTAAGAATCTTTTAACTTCATCGGCTGTTTTTGGTGTTGGGTAACTTTGAACTGTTTCAAATTTGCTTGGGTCGGGTAATATTCCCTTGTTTGTGCATTTATGTCCTAAATAAGTTACTTCTTGGCTGAAAAATAGGCATTTATCTGGATGTAATTTTAAGTTGTATTTTCTGCAAGTAGAGAACACGTCTCTTAAATATGGTTTTCTGAACAACCTAATACAACTAAATCGTCCATGTAAAGAAATGCTTGAGATGGTTTAAGGCCAGCGAATGCTAATGTCATCATTCGTTGGAATGAGTTTGGGGCTACTTTTAATCCATATAGTAATCTTTGGAATCTATATGTGCCATTTTCGGCAGTGAATGAAGTAATGTCCCTAGAGTCTGGGTGTAATTCTATTTGATGAAAAAGGTTTCAGCTATTTCTTTCCGCTTTCTAACCTGTTTACCGCCTCGTTTCCTTTTGTGCATTATTTTTACAGGGGTAGGAATTTTTGGAGTTTCCTCCTTTTTAAAAAGGTTATTCCTTCGCCGATACTCCTCTATAGTGATCGGTGTAGGACCTTGCTTTGCTGCGCTACGACTCTTCAGGATTTGTTTAGAAATTATTATAAACTCTTTAATAGTATTGTGGCATTTCTTGAAAATTCTGTCAAATTCTTTTTGAGTCTTAATTTCTTGCATGTTATCTATTTATTAAACAAATATTCTTTAATTTATTTTGCATTGACATGAAGCTAGCACGCGCTTGTTAGCGCATACTTTTAAAATTTGTGATTCCATTCCCTAAGCAAAGTAAATTGCTCTTGGTTCAGCGGCCGTGAGGCGTGCCTATCCAATTTTCTAAGTTATCATACATAATATTTGTAATTATTATTATACATAATATTTGTAAATATTCGCCGCCAGTCTTGCCGCTAGTTTTGTCTCCAAATTACCAATATTTAACGCCAGTCATATTACCAACTTATCAATATTTGCTGCCAGTCACGAGATTATCAATATTCCACTTCTTTTTGCGCGCCGTCGATGTCATCTATTTTTGGGGTTCGATCCTTCGGTTGATATCCTTAGTGTATTTCCATGACGTACCTCATAAATTTAACCACCAGTACTTTCATAGGCTAACTTGTTTTGCCTTTGGATTTTATATTTTCGGCTGGTGGTATCGCTGTGAGCCACATAAGTTATTTTATTTAACTATGGCTGGCGATTTCGCTATATAGAGCGGAGTGAATTGTTATTAAAAGCCTGGCAGGATCGCCATGTAGGGAATTGTAGACTACTTCGTGGCCAAATGAATGAGCCTTGTTTAGGGTGTAGAATCAATTGAACGTTTATTGAAAATACTTTATCTTTTATACAAAATTCTTACACTAATACAGGGTGTTTTTTACGGGTTTGTTTTTCGAATAGAGATAAAACTGGCATTTTGTGGTCAAATCTGGCAACTCTTATGTCATTTATGAACAGGTTGACAAAAGAACAACGCTTGCAAATCGTGCAAATTTATTTCGAAAATAATGGTTCAGTTCGCGAAGTTTACCGTGAGCTCCGTCCATTATATGGTCGACATAATCGTCCATCTGAGCAATTAATTCGGTTAACCATGGATCGTTTTCGCACTACGTTTACTCTATGTGATAATACGCATCCGCAGAGACGTCGAACAGTGCGCACCGAAGAAACAATTGCCGCTGTAGAGCAAAGTGTTGAAGAGGACCCGAATGAATCGATTCGCCACCGTGCACAGCAATTGGAGCTTTGTCCATCAACTTTATGAAAGATTTTGCGCAAAGATCTTGGCTTGCGACCTTACAAGATCCAGCTTGTGCAAGAATTAAAGCCGCGAGACCATGCAATGCGTCGTGATTTTGGTGTATGGGCCGAAAATGAGATTGATTTCGATGCTGATTTTCATCGCAAAATTTTGTTCAGTGATGAGGCTCATTTTTGGTTGAATGGCTACGTCAACAAGCAAAATTGCCGCATTTGGAGTGAAGAGAATCCACATGAGACCCTTGAAACGCCATTACATCCACAAAAACTGACTGTTTGGTGTGCTCTATGGGCTGGTGGAGTCATTGGGCCATACTTCTTCCGCAATAATGCTGGAGAGGCAGCTACCGTTAATGGAGACCGGTATAGAGCCATGATAACCGACTATTTTGTTCCCGAATTGGATGGCATGAATGTGGATGAGTTGTGGTTCCAACAAGACGGCGCTACATGCCACACAGCGCACGTCACTATCGATTTATTGAAGGAAACATTCGATGAGCGCATAATTTCGCGGAATGGACCTGTCAATTGGGCACCAAGGTCGTGTGATTTGACACCATTGGATTATTTTCTTTGGGGATATGTGAAGTCGCTCGTCTACACCAACAAACCAGAAACGTTAGGGGAATTGGAAGCCAACATTCGTGGCGTTATTGCCGACATACGGCCCCATATGCTCGAAAAAGTGGTTGAAAATTGGACCTGTAGAATTGGCTTTATTCGAGCCAGCCGCGGCGGCCACATGCCCGAAATCATATTTAAACATTAATGGCATAAAATTATCCTTCCAATAAAGCCAAATTGATGGACCTTAAAACGATTTTCTTGTGTTTTATTTCAATTCGAAGTTCTGTACCCCTAAAAAACACCCTTTACTTACAAATTATTTACGAACTAAAACATATACAAATAGATACATTACTAATACATACAAACTAAAATGCATAATTCTAAAATATGCTAAGTCAACATATGGTTGCAATAAATATATAAATATGTCAGTCGCATTGACAAACTGACGTTGTGATCAGTTGGTCATTGCGACTGTCTTTGGCGGTGTCTTTGACCGTCCGCACAAGTGTAACAAGATCCCCGTTATGTGCGGCGTGTGCAGTCTTTGTATAAACTCCCGCTGAGTTCAATGTAACTAATTTGGGTAGAATGTTGTTTGTGTACCTTCATATTTGTTTATACATTATTTATGTGCACATGACAATTAAAGTAAAAGGGCGATGTGTTTATGTAATGCTACACTGTCCTGGTCCCTGACTGTAACACAGCTGACATCTAAATTTTAACCGAATGCGAGTAAAACTAGGTATATTGCCAGAATACATTTTAGCAGCAAATGGCAATCCATTATTAGTCAACTTGTAAAGTATGGTATAATTAGACTTGAATGAGTTTAAAGCGGCAGTGATTTGTTGCTATGTGCTTTATTAACGAAACCAGTAGATCGGAATATTATTGTCAATGGCTAGGTCGGATGGGGAGCTCCATGTGTCTCCTACTCCAATCTCAGTAACGTGGGGTTCCACGGGTCACCAAGGGAACACACCAAGCGCATAGTCTAGAACCTTCTTATTTTGCGCGCCAACGAAAGCGTGCCTTCAGGGTTCGGACTTGATCAAAATTGCAGTAATTTTAATACCTACTGCACTTTACCCAATACTACTACGCTTTATGCTCCCTTAGAATAATCCCAAACTCTTATTTATTTTGATAAGTGATGCTTTTTCCTAATTATAAACTCGGCTATGAAGTCATTCAACAGTAGAAATATTCTTGCAATTTATTTTGTTCCATAGAAAAAAAAATTGTTTACCTTTAATAAAATAGTAGTAAAGCTAAGAGTACTAAAATCATTTTCATTTATGTCTCACATCAAAGCGTAATTTCAGTACTTTGAGTTTTAAGTAAGTCCTGCAGTGCGATGCTCATTAAATCAACTATAAAAAAAAAAGCAAAGTCATATCTTCAACGTTAGTTTCAATAATATATATTATCCTTTTTTTGTTTTGAAATGCGTTCTGTACTTTTACGAAGACGGTAGTAGTAAAAAGGTATTTAAAATAAAAGTAAAAGTCCGAGCCCTCATGGCAACCACCAACCCGAATGGCAACAATCATGCCACGTCAGACTGGGTAGCGGAACTTTTCATTGCGCAGTCGCTAAAACCTGGAAATTTTTCTCGTCGCCAAGGCGGCGTCGGTGATCAAACCATAAAACCAAAAAAAAAAAAAAAAAAAGAACGTTGAAAATTGGTTGAGAATCGTGAAAATTTTGCTCGACTGCTGCTGCTGAAATTTTCGATTAAATTTTTCGCATAATGCTTAAAGGGCAAAGTTAAGTGAATAGTGAAAAAAAAAAATATGTACTGCAAAGAATAACGGTCCGATTACATATAAATTGTAATTGAGAAAAACGTCGTTAATACTAAAAATGTTAAACGAAAGCCAGCAGCACATTTCTACGCCTTCAGTCGTGTATACGCGTGCATTCGTATAAAAGGAGCCCTATTTAGCAGCAGCAGCAAAAATTAAAAAAAAAAAAAAACGAGAAATAATCGAGTGACTTGACAGACTCGTTGTATTTGTAAGCAACGATTTTACTAAACTCGTTCAGACGAAACGAGACGTGAAGAAAAACGAATCAGAAGCAAAGAATTTTTTTTTCGCTCAAAGACAGAGCAAAGAAGTTTTTGTAGTCTGGCAAAATACATAATTGCACGGTGCTTTTAGTTAATAAATAATTATATTCCATGTGTTGAACAAAAATAAAATATAATGTGCTACAAGACATGGTACAATAAGAAGGTAAAGTCAACTCTAAAGCAACAAACATACTGGCGTAAAGATTGTCAAAAGCAACTGTCTGGTGTTAGCGAATGAAGGGAAGAGAAACCAGAAAAATGTTCATTTGTGAGAAATTATGTGGTGCAAGCGTGGTTGAAAAGTGATTATTATTGAATAATGTCGAAATATTTGCAATTGTTTTTACTATAAGTGGTAGAAAAACCACAAAATTGCAAATGCAAATTACGCTTGGTATCATTTTGCTTGTTTAGACTCTGCTGTTTGCATCTCCTTTTGACAATGTATACGCCAGTGTGTTCAAAAATATTCAATCAGCTGATGAAATGACACAACCTTATTATTGAACCATGCTACAAGACATTTGCAGAAAAAAAAAATACACTATTATTCTGTTATAATAGGTATTTGGAATTTGTGCGAAGATTCGGCAAAAGTAGCCGTAATAATCACAAAAAAAAAAAAACCCAAAATTTCGTGAAAGAAAATTTAAAACGAAACTGGCATCAAATTGTGTTCTACCAGCTGCTGTATTAATCGGGCGGTTAATGTTGAACGATTATCCTAATTATTCTATTATCGATATAAATACAGACATACTCTACAATCGATTGCGTTTATAAGGCGAATGAAGTAACTCTTAAAACAAATTTTTAGTTATCACTGTGAAAATAATACTAGTATATAAAATAAATATTCTGCTTTTGTGATGGTGCCTTCAAAAATGGGTACGACTTCAGCGTTGTTTGCTAATTATGTCCTCCGGCGCACAACTGCAGATGGCACCACAGACAGCTTCGTCTATAAGTCATCTTCAGACACAGCAACAACATCATTTTGGGACAGCACATAATAATCCGCACCAACAACAAATATAGGGTGTTTTTTTAGGGGTATAGAACTTCGAATTGAAATAAAACACAAGAAAATCGTTTTAAGGTCCATCAATTTGGCTTTATTGGAAGGATAATTTTATGCCATTAATGTTTAAATATGATTTCGGGCATGTGGCCGCCGCGGCTGGCTCGAATAAAGCCAATTCTACAGGTCCAATTTTCAACCACTTTTTCGAGCATATGGGGCCGTATGTCGGCAATAACGCCACGAATGTTGGCTTCCAATTCCCCTAACGTTTCTGGTTTGTTGGTGTAGACGAGCGACTTCACATATCCCCAAAGAAAATAATCCAATGGTGTCAAATCACACGACCTTGGTGGCCAATTGACAGGTCCATTCCGCGAAATTATGCGCTCATCGAATGTTTCCTTCAATATATCGATTGTGACGTGCGCTGTGTGGCATGTAGCGCCGTCTTGTTGGAACCACAACTCATCCACATTCATGCCATCCAATTCGGGAACAAAATAGTCGGTTATCATGGCTCTATACCGGTCTCCATTAACGGTAGCTGCCTCTCCAGCATTATTGCGGAAGAAGTATGGCCCAATGACTCCACCAGCCCATAGAGCACACCAAACAGTCAGTTTTTGTGGATGTAATGGCGTTTCAAGGGTCTCATGTGGATTCTCTTCACTCCAAATGCGGCAATTTTGCTTGTTGACGTAGCCATTCAACCAAAAATGAGCCTCATCACTGAACAAAATTTTGCGATGAAAATCAGCATCGAAATCAATCTCATTTTCGGCCCATACACCAAAATCACGACGCATTGCATGGTCTCGCGGCTTTAATTCTTGCACAAGCTGGATCTTGTAAGGTCGCAAGCCAAGATCTTTGCGCAAAATCTTCCATAAAGTTGATGGACAAAGCTCCAATTGCTGTGCACGGTGGCGAATCGATTCATTCGGGTCCTCTTCAACACTTTGCTCTACAGCGGCAATTGTTTCTTCGGTGCGCACTGTTCGACGTCTCTGCGGATGCGTATTATCACATAGAGTAAACGTAGTGCGAAAACGATCCATGGTTAACCGAATTAATTGCTCTGTTGGACGATTATGTCGACCATAAAATGGACGGAGCTCACGGCAAACTTCGCGAACTGAACCATTATTTTCGAAATAAATTTGCACGATTTGCAAGCGTTGTTCTTTTGTCAACCTGTTCACGATGAAATGGCAAACCAAACTGAACATAAATGACATTAGAGTTGCGAGATTTGACCACAAAATGCCAGTTTTATCTCTATTCGAAAAACAAACCTGTAAAAAAACACCCTGTATTAACACAACAACAACAACAAATAACACAGACACAGCAGCATCTGCAACAACAGTTGCAACATCAGCATATTACACATCATACGGTACAGCAACAGCAGCAACAACCGCACCCACAGCAACAAGCACATACTAAACAGCAGCGCAAACGTTGCATACACTAACCAATCATTATCATTACCAACAACAACAACAGTAGCGCCGACCAACAGCCTACTGCAACGACCGGGTGAGACCAAACCTTAATAGTAGTAACTAATGTAAACCTAACTAAGAACTAAAATTTATGGATTAATAAGAGAAATAGAGAGTAAGAAATATAGGTATAGTAAAAACAGAAACTAAACTTGTAAGGTTTAAATTAACATTATTTGATTTTGGAAAAGGAAAAATATATTTAAAGTAGAAGTAAGCTTTGAGAAGTAAAAACAGAAAGTAAACTTGTAAGGTTTAAATGCACATTAATTGCTTTTGAAAAGGAAAAATATATTTAAAGTAGAAGTAAGCTTTGAGAAGTAAGGAGCAAGAGTAAAAAAAAAAAAAAAAAAAAAAAAAAGTTTAAGATTTAATTAATAAAATAAATAAAAATAATAATAATGTAAAATAAATAAAATTAATAACAATATCGGAGTTAAAACCTAAAAAAAAAAAAAAAAAACAAAAGTCGTCTACTAACATAATTTTATACACCTCATAATAACAAATAAAATGGCCACTTAATAATATATAACAAAAAAAATAGGGAACATTTTTTGAAATTTGAATCTTAAAAAAAAAAAACAAATTAATAAGCTTTGGTTAGGGTAAATTTAAGCAACACTTTCCCTATTAAATGAATTTGAAATAAACTTTGTATGAAAATGGGAATGCTGATGTTGTCCTTCAATTAGATGGCATAGGAAGTATAGGCAAGGGGCCATCGGGTGCGTCGATGGCCATGGATGAGGGTGGGTCAGCACCAGGCGTCGCAACAACACCCGCGGCGCCCCCTTTTAATGTTCGGCCCTTTTTCTTGTATTTTTCTTTTTTTAGCGTGGTAACCGGTCTTTTCCGGTTCGTTTAAAATTTCAAGGTTTTTATTGTTAATTTAAATTTATCTGTTTTTTTCTTATCTTCCGTTCGTTATTTCAGTCTTGATTTCATTTCATTTTCAGTTCTTTTTGAATTTTAAGTTTCCTTTTTTTTGAGAGTTTTCCGCCCGTTTCTTTTAATTTTTAATTCGATTTTTCGGTTTTTTTATTTCAGTTTTGAAATTTTGAATGTCAACGGTCTGTCCGTGGCATCCGGGTCTAACCGGATGTTGTTTTTACAGTTGTTCTGCGCGGTTTTGTGCATTTCCCCGCGTATTAAAGGCATGATTAGAATTTTTCTGATTATGGCGCAGGACAGTAAGGTTGGCAAGAGCCCACCGCAGCCGACAATGACTAGCCACTGTTCACCATTGAGATCATGCCGACCGCCTTCCTTACTGCTCCATTTTGTCGATCCATAACAACTTTTATAATTTTTCATAACAATCGACAGTCTCTGACAGTACAATTCAGCAAGAAATCTTTTAAAGACTTGTCAGAAATATAGGGACAACAGATGCCAAGGTGTTTTTATGTGTTTTAAAAGTTTGTAAAAATTAAGTCAAAAATAATAAACATCTTTAAATTTTCACTCAAGCTTTGTATGTGGTTAGTGTTCGATATATTTTTAAAATAATTTTTGAAAAGTTCTACCGTTGGTAAGTTAAATTATGTACATATACAAACAACCAGAATATCTTTATTGATAGGTATCGAAAGCCAACTAAATTGTACGGCAACCTTCAACATCCAGAAACTTTTTTATTCCGACTATAGAACTGCCTGATTTAATATAAAATTTTGTAAATCAGTATAATTTAAAATTTTATAAAATGTTAAGTAAAAGATTTGAAAGTTTTTTGGAGTTTTTGAAATGTTGCCAGATTTTGTAGATTTTTTTTTGGTTGGATTGATAAAATTTTTTTTTTACCAAAGTCCGAATTTTCTTACATTTCCAAATGGACGGGTTTTAATATACATCCTTTTTTGATCTATGTAAGCAACAAATATCTTTAAAGAGAACTGAAATTAAATTATATAATATACTAAATGGAAAATTTTTGTTTGATCTAATAAATAAGTCTTCAAATTCAAATTAAGGACTTCTTTCTGTGTTTTTTTTTTGTCCGAAGTATAGAAAAGAGTTTAGAAATTTAGAAACGAGGTAAAATCGTACTAGTACAAATGCGTGGAGCTTTTATCTGGTTTGGAGCCAACGAAATAGTACTAATAAATGAACTATATCCAAAATGTAGAAATGAGAACCATATCGGCATCTGATCCCATAGTTGCGTCTTGACTAGCGATCTCGGACGCGGGCAGTATTGAATCCGTAAGTGGATTCGCTTGTGTTTTAAGCCGAGAGAGGACATCAGCCACGACTTTTGATTTTCCTGGTTTGTATTTAAGCTCGTAGTTATACTCTTCGATTCGGGATTTTCAACGCTTCAGCTTGGCATTGTAATTACGATTGCTAAGGGAGAAAGTTAATGGTTGGTGATCGGTAAATATACGTATTTTCATACATACATACAATAGCTTCGGAGATTGTCTAATGCCCAAACAATGGCGAGCATCTCTTTTTCGTTTGCAGCATTCCCTTCTTCCGTGGTTGTCAAATTAAAAATATGATTAACAACAAAATTTTCACAAGAACAACTAAGGTGACAATATGAAGGTCAACGCCAAGCATATTCATGTGAATAGCTTCGATTTATCAATGGCAATAGCAAACACTATATTTATTTAATACTTCTTCTTTAAATGGTAATCTAACCGCCTGGGCGATTTTGACCGTCCAACATAGCTCGCCAAAAGGCTTTGTTGTTGAATTTCATTGGAACGTTGTTTTATGTGGTGGGTCCCAAACCCAACGCACAACCCGTTTCACGGGAAGTTGAATTCTATTACACGTTTGTATAGCGAGCCGCTTGATCCAAGACAGACGCCCGCTTGCAGCCGCACCACATGGTGATCAGACGCTGCTGTTTGAACCCCCCAGCAAGCCCTTAAACCGATTATGTCGGAGTGGCCTTACCAGGTTGTCGCCTTCTCACGTTTAGCTCACCACCAAATGGGTGTTCGGTGGTTACCCAGAGGATACTTGGGCGCAAAGCCCGGAAGTAGTGAGCTGCTTGAACCGCATGCAAAAGAATCGCTCTGGCCATTCCCAGGTGAATGGCGATCAGAAATTTTCCCCACTTGCGTGGACTTCTGCACACGGCCCCATCCTCCATTTATTTAATACTAATGCAATTAAATTTTGGTGAGCTACCTATATATATTTAATTTTTTATTTAATCTATCCATTAAATCTTTCTATCTATCTCTATGGCGCGATATACAACAGGTATATCATCATAAACCTCCTAAGAGATTTTTGCGCCAAGCTTCTCTTCCAATTTGTGGTGTGCCGATTTGAATTTTCCCTACAAATTGGTGGGACCTACAGTTTTTTGCCGACTCCGAACGGCATCGACAAAGGAGACGAATTTTTGCTGAGAAGGCTGTCATGGCAGAAATACACTCGGAGAGTTTGCCAAACCACTGCCGAGGGGCGGCCCCGTTTTGAAAAACTTTTTTCAAATCACTTTTGATGTTACCTGTACCAGGGCTCGAACCATGGACCTTCGGTGTAGTAGGCCGGCAACACTACCTTCACACCACGGCGGCCATTAAATCTAACTTTATCAATAATATTTAAAATTAACTTAATAATAATTTCCTTCAAATTAGATTATTTATTAAATTTTAATCTTTGTATTTGTAAACTCCATCTCCAGTGTATTTATTTTATAAATACAAATACATTTATTTTTCATTTAAAAGAATGGTTTTAACAAGGTCTCAAGAAGTTAATATAGATGAAACATGCCTCTTACTCATAGTCCAGCAACCTCATAACGAATACCTTAAACTAATCTTCCACCAATAACTACTTCAAATTTTCAACTTTTACAAAATCCGATAACCACAATTAAAACAAATACAATTCAATCACCAATAACAACAATACTTAATCAAAATATTTACCCAACATTAAACCTTTTAAATACTCTACCAACACCTTTTGTTACAATGCAATCTTTTCAAAATAATCAACCAATCAATAAGTTTCTTAAATTACCACAATTTTGGTGTGATAACCCCGAAGTATGGTTTATTCATGCTGAAGCAAATTTTTTATACAAAACAAAATCATTTCATTGAATTATTCTATCATGCCGGTGGCTGATGATAGAAGTGAAGTCAAACCAGCTAGCCGATAAGCAAAACAATCTTAGCTTCTTAATAGATACAGGAGCTGTTGTATCAGTAATTCCTGTTACAAAATTTAAACAATTCAAGAGAAATTCTGATTTAAGTTTATCAGCAGCAAATGGATCGGTCATCCGAACATTTGGTTCGAAATTACGTAAAATTGATTTGGGATTAAGGCGTGAATTTAATTTCAAATTCCAGTTGCACCTGAAGATGTAAATATATAAAACTGCTATTACCACACCTTTTGGTTTATTTGAATTTTTGCGTATGCCGTTTGGATTGAGAAACAGTGCTCAAACCTTTCAACGTTTCATTAATCGAACCTTTTTTGGTCTAGATTTTGTTTTTGCATATGTAGATATATTAATAGCTAGTGAAAATTAGGAACAACATCTTGAATATTTAAAAATTGTTTTTAAACGTCTTGAACAATATGGTCTTAATATTAAGTCGGCAAAATGTATTTTTGGTTCATCTGTTATAAATTTTTTAAGTTATGAAATCTCCGAAAACGGAATCAAACCCTCGGAAGATCGAGTAGAAATAATTACTAATTTTGAAAGCCGAGTTCAATTAATAAACTTCAAAAATTTATTGGAATGGTTAATTATTACCATCGCTATATTCCAATGATTGCAAAAGAACTCATTCCTGTTCATCAAATTTTGACAATTGCAAATAAAAGTAAATGTAAAACCATGATCCAATTATACAGGTCGTATCAGGGCGAATTAAAACTTTTTTTATTTAAAAAAATGTGCTTAATGTCAAACTCATGGCGAATTTGAACTGGATTTGTTTCCATTTTTGTGTTTAGATTCTCTTTAGCAATTTCGGTAATTGTGCATAAAAGTGTTTTCGCGTTTATTTAATAATAACAAAAGTGTGATTTGATAAAAAGTGTTTATTGCGATTGTGTTTTGCTTTAAAACGACATGGAAAAGTGCGCGATATGTTTGAAACAAATTTTAAGAGGAACTGGCCTGTTTTTCCGAGTCCCTGATGACGAATCCTGGTACAGGTAACATCAAAAGTGATTTGAAAAAAGTTTTTCAAAACGGGGTCGCCCCTCGGCAGTGGTTTGGCAAACTCTCCGAGTGTATTTCTGCCATGACAGGCTTCTCAGCAAAAATTCGTCTCCTTTGTAGATGCCGTTCGGAGTCGGCAAAAAACTGTAGGTCCCACCAATTTGTAGGGAAAAATTCAAATCGGCACACCACAAATTGGAAGAGAAGCTTGGCGCAAAAATCTCTTAGGAGGTTTATGATGATATACCTGTTGCAAGGCGAATATATAGATGGTGATGGCAAAGCGAATTCAAGCATATTCGCCTCAGATTTTTGTACCCGAGAATGTCAAAGTGAAGAAGAATAATAAATGACAATCAAACGGACGAGCAATGTCTGTTTACGTTGCAGAAAACCGAAAATGCATATAGTTGTGCTTTAAAAGTGTTATATAAGTTTTATTTTAATAGTGATAATGTGAAGTGCTTTCATATTGCAGAAAATGTAGGGCAATATTGTACATCCAACGTCAACTGTAAAAACTGCACTAAAAATATCGATATTGGTACCCAGAGACGCGTTTCGGTCCCAGGAACCTTAATTGGTAATTGTTTCCTTTAGGGGACAACAGCTAAAAAACGTCCGAAACTATCGGGAAAGGTATCAAAAGACGCGTTTTGACCTCGGTAACAATAATCCGGAAGCGGATTTTCGAGTTTTTGTTTCAGTGAAAAGTTATTCGCAAAAAACCCAAGGTAATTGTTTCCTTTAGAAGACAACTGCCAAAACACGTCCGAAATTATAGGGAAAGGTATCAAAAGACACGTTTTGACTTCGGTATCAATATTCCGGAAGCGGATTTTCGAGTTTTTGTTTCAGTGAAGAGATATTTGCAATCAAAGTGGAAAATTTTTTGTAATTTTTATGTCGTTGTTGTAATCACAGATTAGAGTGTATTACAGTGGACCGCGCAGCCGGTGTTGGACCGGCTAAGGGTTATTTTTTTGAAGCGGGCAGAAGGCCGCCTACGCGAGAGGTGTTCTGCACATATGTAAATACCTTGGAGCAAGCCCCCTATTTGGGATCGGACCTGGGTAATTTTTGGGTTTTTCGAGAAAAACTTTTCACTGAAACAAAAAATTGAAAATCCGCTTCCGGAATATTATTACCGAGGTCAAAACGCGTCTTTTGATACCTTTCCCGATAGTTTCGGACGTTTTTTAGCTGTTGTCTCCTAAAGGAAACAATTACCAATATTTTTAGTATTTTGCTATTAAAATATAAAATTGGATACACATCACCTTTGTACTAGTAGCCGTTTCATCATCATGGATAGCAGTAATACTCGTATGTACATATACATATTTGTCATTAGTAACATTTTACAAGTTGGTTCAATGCCAACTTTTACTCAAAAATTGTCGATAAGGATATCAGAGGACGTGTCTTGACGCCGGTGTCAATAATCTGTCGTCACTTTCTGTTGAGCACATAAATAGATGGTTGTAGTTATTCGGAGAGACACCACATGCGGGCAAACAATTGGCATGCCAAGATCAGTCTGGAAAGGTAAGACTTCAATCTATTACAGTATCCAGAACAAAGTTGACCCAGCATCACTCTTATCTCCCTAGGCAGTTCACGTTCTTCTTCGTCAACAGGTGGAGTTTGTGCCTGAATGAGTGCGACAGTTCAGGACTTTATCAAATCTGTGTGGATGTTGTTGAGCACTGCTGAGCTAAGTAAATGTGTTAAAATCTGTGAACTATATCCTATTAAAATGAAGTAGTACTACAAAAGTTTTATGCAAAGTTTATCTATGAGATTTGATAGTTTTTAACCAATGTCTACAATTAAACAAGATTAGGGTGTTTAGAAATTTCTTATCTCTTTGATGATTTGCATTGTGGCCCTGAAAAGGGCCTTTTTCAGTCGTAAGGGATCCGTTTAAATGTGTATGTATTCCACCACTGAAATTGTAAAAATAAAAGTTAGTTATACGAAACAAAGTTGTATAAATCCGTATACATAAATTTTTATGTTTTACTTCACTTACCATGTTCAAAGCTTTATTTTGATGTACTTTTTGTGTCCCATTATCCTTTCTTTTGCTTTTTTATTTTAAGCCGTCTGTTGAGGTTTTTGATGCGAAAGAAAATTCTACATTTAAAAAACAATCGTTTAGCATTTTCAGGGAGAGCTACCGCTGCGCTTTTGCTCATCAGCTGCTGGTGGATACTTGGACAATGCAATATTTTGGACGCATTCATATTGTTGAAAATGTTTTCCAATAACACCATTCCATCTAAAAATGTTATAGAAGGTTTTTTCAAATATCCCTTCGACACCAGGTCTACATAGGATGAAGTGTATTCCGTGCTTCTCTGGTCTTCCAGTTTGAGCTTCTTTATAATATACCCTGAAATGTACTCCAAGGCGTCACGTTCCAGAACACTACATTCTTCCGGTCGAGAGTCATTTAGAGCATTGACAACCTCCGTATCTATGCCAAGGTAGCCTTCGTCATCTATTTCCATATCTTCGAAGCAATCTAACGTACCTGCTTGGTTTTCTTTGGCAGATTTTTGTTGCGTCGGAGGATGGATGGAGTTCAACCATTCGGTTGTGTCCTTTTCGACGTTGCCGGTTCCTTGAACGCACTCTGTGTTACGCGCTATGAACAAACAAAAAAATGGTTTCGTGTTGGCACATGTTAATGTTATACTTACCTAAAATGTACTTTCGGAGCCTATATTTAAACTCTTTTGGTGACGGGTGATCGTTCAAACCACCTTTACTTCGAATTGCACCATAGAAATGTTCCAAAACATCTTGGTTCAACCGATTGGTTAGGATATATTCCACGTTTGAATTAGTTTTCACGTACTCATATAGCATTACTAATGCTCTGTTTGTCATCAATATTCCCATCTGAAAAACTTCAAGGGTTTTTTTTTTTGGAATTATGGGCGAAATCATATACGCGTTCATTTTATTTAACACCTCTAACTGTTTTGGAAGCGCGGTTCCGAAGGTTTTAATGTTGGAATTAAGTACATCAAACCAGTCGTTAACAAGCTGAATAAGTTCAGCCGTCTCAGTTGGCTTATATACCTCGAACCCCAACGCGGAATATCGCCTAATAGAATTAGCAACACTATTTGAGAAGAGTTGTGCAGCATATTTAACCTTTTGACGTGCTAAAACGAATTTCAATGGCATAAAGTGCAATAAAATCTAAAGTATATTTGATTACCCATGCCTTTGACTGTCAAATGCTCCTCACTTATTTTAAATGTTATTGATCCATCCGACCCCATAACAATCCCTTCTCGTTGTAGTGGTTTCTCACTAGCTTCAACAAATGTGGTGGATCAGCAAAGGCAAAAACTTTTGAATTTCATCACAAGGATGTAAAAATCACGGCTTGTCTGGAAATATAATTAAGTTATACGAACCATGGAATAGAACCGCACAGCCCTATTATGAATCTTACCATGTGTTACTCCCAATTTTCTCCAGAGTTTACGGTTAGTAGGGCCCATATCGGACACAACGCCTACTACAGGGAAACCAACGTTCTTTAAGGCAGATATGATGTCCATCAATATAGCTGCCGTCATTGGACAATCGAAGTCAAAAAATACCGGCTGTTTCCACGCTTTCCGTAACCCACGTGCCATTACCACCTGTACATAGTTTGAAGGCTTGCGTACGTAGTCTCCTGGCTGGTCATACTCATATGTTTCAACGACCTTCATCTCGTCGAACACAAGTATGCACAGCTTGTCTTCAGAGCTGAGTTCAGACACATAGCTCATATGATCGAGACATGGAGTCAGGAGCCCTTCGCGTATATCGCACTTACGATACCATCGCTGCAGAGTGGACACGTGGGGAAGCGGAAATCCATTTTCATATAAATGGTGGTAAGCCCTTGGACCCGAAGCGTGCAAGCATATGGCACTGGATATGTCCTTGTACGACCACTTCAGCTTCACTTCTATATTGTGAAGTACAAGCATATTTAAGTTTTTTAATTTTTTGCATTAAAAACCCGAACATTTTATAGATACCTGGAAACACCATTTTTTTAATCTGTCCTTCAGTGAATATTTTTCTTAAGTGTCCTAGCACAGCATTAGCTTATTATATGCAGCATTATAGCATTATTTATGCGCTTGTTCTCCGCCTTCAACGACTTATTCTCCTTTCGTAGGTCAGAGTTTTCAATCTGACTTTGAAATTCGAATACTTTAGAGCTAATATTACGAACAAAATTATATACTTAAACTGTCAACATATCATGTTTCAAGTCATACTCACTCGGTTTGCGTTGCACAGTCTTTTAGCTGTACTTCCGTCAGCTGCGTTTATTCCGAAAAACAAAATGTCCAGCTATAAGAAACTCACAGCTAAAAAACATTCAGGACTATAGCTTAAAGGCATACTCACTCGGTTTGCGTTTCGCAGTCTTTTACTTGTGGTTCAATAGTTCCGGACAAGCACAACGTTGAGCTATAGTAAACCCAAATGGGCATTAAATGCGTTACCAAAAAATTTTGGTAATTGTTTATGACAGCCACCGAGTACTAATATTTATCCAAAAATGTCGATATGCATATCAAAAGACGCGTTTCGGTCCCAGGACTTAGATCCTGCCTCCGGAAAACAAATATTTTTATTATTTTGAAAAATACCTGCAAAAAACCTCAGGCCGATCCTAAATCGAGGGCGTGATCTATAGTTTTAATCCGCAGAACACCTTTTTGAGTTGGTCGATTTTAAAAAAAATCCCTTAGCGGGTCCACCACCGGCTACGTGGATCCCCAGTATTTCTGATCATACCACACTTCCGCACTTTCCGGAACACCCTTGATCGGTGTCTACAACAACCACATAGAAATGAGAGAAATTTTGTATCTTTGCTTTCAAATATCTTGCAAGCTAATAAAAATGAGGTAATTCTATACGACAGCACGTAACTGCTAATATACGTCCAAAAATCTCGGGAAATGTATCAAACGACGCGTTTTGATCTCTGTATCAATAATCCGAGAGCGGAAATTAAAAAATTTGTTTCAGTGAAAAGTTATTAGCAAAAAACCCAAAAATGGCCTAGGTCTGATCCCAAGCCCCCTGATCCAAGGTATTTATGTGCGCAACACCTTCTTGCGTAGGCGGCCTTTGGCCGCGGTTCAACAAAATAACCCACACACATTTCTGCACTTTTCGGTACACTCTAATCTGTGATTACAACAACCACATGAAAACCCTTTTCAACTTTAATTGCAAATATCTCTTAACAGACATAAAATATCGAATTTCCGCTTTCGGATTATTGATACGGAGGTTAAAACCCGTCGTTTGATACTTTTCCCGAGATTTTTGGACGTATATTAGCAGTTACGTGCTGTCGTATAGAATTACCAAAAAGAATTGTTCTCCGGATCCGGGTTATGAATACTGGGACCGATGCACGTCTATTGACACCCCTCCAGATATTTTTGAACATATTTTCGAACTCGGTGGCGGTCGTAAACAATTACCAACTAGTTTTACCTTTTTTACCTTGCTTGTGTATTGAGTCCAGTCATGGTTTTGCCTGTGGCTTTCTCGTTTGAACACAATCCTTCGGCACTACTTAGAGGAAACCGTCAGTAAAGCCATAAAAAATATAAAACTTTGTTCACTCACCCAAATTTTGTGCCACGTCCACAATTTTCAAAGGACCCCGGGCAGCTCGCTCTAGAAGCACACGACGATGCTGCCAATGGTACCGCTTTTGCCAATAATTTAGAGTTTTTTCCTCCGCATACCATGTCCGAACGTAAAAAATGATCAGAGCAAACAAAATCTTTTGCTTTTAGCGGCGTTCGGCATGATGTGGACCAGATCAGCCTTTTTTGTTCATTGGCTGGAACAATGAAAAAAGCCCCTTGTCCCACCACGTATTTTTTTAAACACACAGCGCACTTTTTCATTGTTTTACACTTAACTCACCAACACACAATTTAATAATTTTAATTGATTTTAGTTTTCACAAAACTTGAAACACTTCGCACTTTCAATGTAAACAAATTGTTTCAGATTTTCTCTTACTGACATTCGCAAGTACCACTGCATGGGAAGAACAAGCAATCAGCTGTTTCTATGCCATCACCAGGTATATGAATTCGCCTTGACCTGTTGTATATCGCGCCATAGAGAGAGAGAGAGAGATGACGAATCCAAACGTTTGTTGTGGGAAAGCAACTGCCGCATGAAGCTACGAAAGAAAAACTTTATTTGCGCAGATCACTTTGCGCGTAGTGATATTATTTGTGGTGGAAAAATGGCAAGATTACTGCCAATAGCCGTGTCTTCGTGCATACATATACTCGTATAGAAGCATCTAAGCAACCGCGTCCCATATTGCACATGCAAATACAATGCACCCAAAACTTATTTGGTACATCATCCCTGGAGGTTTTGGTATATGTATATAAGATGTACACATAAATAAGCCGTTTTATTTATTGTTTAAATTTAATATATCACTTTTTACAGCAGCATTATCAATATTTCAACATACGCATTTTCGTATTTTAAATGGGAACACCACGCCATAATAGCTTTATTGGTATATCGTCCTTCGAGAGTTTCATGAGCATAAGATGCAATATATATTGATACATATCAACATAAGATATTTAAATATATGCCATATACATTTAAGCTAAATAAAGCCTAATTATTCCCCTTAAACTTTATTTTAACAATAATTATAATATATACAATAATTATATACATTAAAACTAATGAAAGCTAAATTTAAACATTATTTTAACAATCTTTAGACGCTGTAATAAAATAAATTCTTTGCAATGAAACATTTAATGCAGCTACTTAAACCAATTGTTACTAAATTCAAGAACATACAGCAAATTTTTGACAATATATTATTATTTATAATAGAAAAGGTTTACTTTAATGTTAGTTAAATGTAGTAATAAATTTATATTGTAAACGCCTATAAATCACTTATAGCAAGTACTCCTGTAAGAAAAGAAAAGAAGTTTACTTAATTTGAATATATTTTAAATAAAAAACCACTGAAAATTGATTTACCATCCAAACTTTCATTTTGTTATATCTGTGCCTTCTTCTGACAAGGGATTATATTTTGACATTCATCATTGCAATATCACTTTTACATACATACATATGTAATAACATATGGGCAAATCCGCCGTAGTGTTACATTTTTGCCAAAAAAAAAAAAATTTTGAAACATCGAAGCACAAGAATAACTTTTTTTCTGGTACATTGGTAGATAAAGAGGATCGTAAATTTATCGGCGTAATTCGTCTTACATAATGCCTCAAAAAGATATAGTCAATAGATCGGAGATAATATATATAAATTCAAGTCGCAGTGTTTAATATACATTTATTTAAACACAACTGCACCGATTTTTGAAATTTAAGCAACGTGTGGAGATATAAGAAGCTTATATTTAGGCCAAGTTTTTTTGATATCCGACATTCGGTTTTGGAGATATCGTTAAAAATATATAGCCGAAAAACCGTCAAATATTTTTTAGTGCCAAGTTTGTTATGCATTCATTTTAACAGTTTCCTACCAATCATCTTGAAATTTTACAAGCGTACTGACGAATAAACGAAGAAGGATTTGAGAAAAAATTGTCGATATCCGAAAACCGGTTTCGGATATATCGATGAAAGTAAAACCCGAAAACCCGTTAAATATTTTTGCTAATTTGAGCACTTCTTTCCCGATTATGTTAAAAGTTTAGCAGCATGTAGATATTTATGTAAGGTATATTTGGGTACACTTTTTTTGATACCCGAAACCCGGCTATATGGCTATCAAACGAAAGGTACTGAAGAGAGCTTTGACGTACTATGGTTCTCATATCGATATTTCTACTTCTTCGGAGGTGTATTCCGATATTTGGACCCAGGGACCCACAAAACTTGTCTAAACAATATCAAATAGGTAAAAGTAGTGTGGAAAGATGAAACGAAAAATAATACTTGCATGTTTTGATTTTTTTTAATTATTATACTTAATTTGTGTTTCATTTCACTAACGTTTGAATAAAAATTAGTTTGGAAGTTGTTCGGGGGGAACGATGAGGGAAATGCGGGTGCGAACTCACGAAGCAGTATGTAGCAAGGAAAAGAAATAAAACAATACGATTCAATTGATAAGTAATAAACAGAGGAGTTTATTTAAAGAAAGTAGATTTATATACAAAGGAGTATACTCGTATTGGAGGATTATTTTACGGAAAGTATAAGAGGATATACAAAAGATTACCTTTCAGATGCTGCTGTTGAAGATTGCCTGGAGCGATACGATGGATGGTTAGCCAAAGACTGATCGTTCCAGCCAATCATCAACTTATCCTTCCCTAGTATGGAAATGTTCACCGGCGAATTTCCCGTGAGAGTGTCGCTTTGCAGCGAACAGCTGTATCGAGAAACCTCCAGCGATTCCCAACCATTGCAAGCCTTTTGGCTTCAACGGAAGTAATTAGATATATTTTTCCAAATTTTTTTACGGTTTCTGATATATCTCGAAAATTTCCCATATTTGCCCCTTGTACAAATTTCAATAACTTTCGTTATGTTAATCTTCCAAAATGAGGCATTTGGTTTTATACTACTGTAGTGTGGGGCAACAAATTACAAAAGAGTAACATGTAATAAAAGTAACACTGTAGCTGTGCCCACAAAAAAACATGCTACCGAAAAAAAACTACGCAGCAAAGTACCTCGACATTTTTGCCTCTAACTTCAAAACTACAGAGAGCACATCAAATTCAAAACTACCGAAAGTTTTGCTGTATGTATATTAGGCTATCATCGCGTATAACCAAAATTTTAATACTCTGTTGCCTCAAAAACTTATAAGCACAAATTCACAAATATTGAAAAAGGCCAAAAATAGAGTATCGCTAATTTCATTGATGATAACTTTAAATATTCTTCTTTAAATGGTCATCTAACCGCCTGGGCGATTTTGACCGTCCAACATAGCTCGCCAGTCGTTTCTTCGTTGCGCCAACTGGCGCCAATTGGAAACACCGCGGGATCGCAAATCGGTCTCCACTTGGTCCTTCCATCGGAGTGGTGGTCTCCCTCTTCCTCTGCTTCCACCGGCGGGTGCCGATAAGAATACCTTCTGGGCTGGAGCATCTTCGCTCATTCGCACTACGTGGCCTAGCCAGCGAAGCCGCTGTGTTTTAATTCGCTGAACTATGTCGGCGTCTGCGTAAAGTTCATACAGCTCATCATTAAATCTTCTTCTGTACTCGCCGTTGCCAACGCGTAGAGGTCCACAAATCTTTCGAAGAACCTTTCTCTCGAATACTCCCAGAGCCGCCTCATCAGATGTTGTTAGTGTCCACGCTTCTGCACCATATAGCAGGACGGGTGCGATGAGTGACTTGTAGAGTGTTATTTTCGTTCGTCGAGAGAGGACTTTACTTTTCAATTGCCTACTCAGTCCGAAGTAGCATTTGTTTGCAAGAGTGATTCTTCGTCGGATTTCTAGGCTAACATTATTGTTGGTATTAATGCTGGTTCCCAGGTAAACGAAGTCCTTTACTATTTCGAAATTATTGCTGCCAACAGTGGCTTGGTTGCCAAGGCGCGAATGCGCTGACTCTTTGCATGATGACAGAAGGTACTTCGTTTTGCCCTCGTTCACCAACAATCCCATTTTCTCCGCTTCTTTTTCTAATTTGGAGTAAGCAGAAGTTACGGCGCGGTTGTTAAGGCCAATGATATCAATACCGTCAGCATATGCCAACAGTTGCACGCTTTTATAAAATATTGATCCAGCGCGGTTAAGTTCTGCAGCTTGTATTATTTTCTCCAGCATTAAATTTAAAAAATCGCACGATAGGGGGTCACCCTGCCTGAAACCTCGTTTAGTTTCGAATGGGTCGGAGAGGTACTTCCCAATTCTGACCGAGCTGGCGGTGTTGCTCAAGGTCATTTTGCATAGCCGTAATATTTGCGGGGAAACCAAATTCCGACATAGCGGCATATAGGCAGCTCCTTTTCGTGCTATCGAAAGCGGCTTTAAAATCAACTAAGAGATGATGACTTTAACTATTGGAGGAGCACATTAACCCCGCTTACAGTTTCAGAATCTCCGTCCCAAAAACCACACGCAGTTAATTTCAAAGCGATACATTGATGTGTAGCATCCGAGTATCCAAAAATGTAACACTACGGCGGATTTGCCCATATAAAGATATGTACCGCGTTGACGAATGTACTGAGTGAATTACGTTGTTGATTATCCAACTTTTGATGTGCATTTGACATTGCTATATTTCAATCATAAACTCTGTATGTATTCCATGTAGTATGTTCTCGGATTGTATTTATTGGCATGCATAACCACCCACCATACCGGCTACTGTTGGTTACTATATTGCATTTCAGCATTCATTAAAGCCTCAACTTTATTTGCATTATTTGATATTATATGACATTTTCTTTGAGTAAACTTGCGCCAGTAGCATTGCCCTGAATGATCTTTGATCATTAATTTAACAACTAGGTATTTGGATGGAAATGTGGTAATTGTTTACTTTATGAGACAAGCGTCAAAACTCGTCCAAAAATGTCGGGAGGGGTACCAAAAGACGCGTTTTGATCTCGGTATCAATAATCCGGAAGCGGAAAATAAACATTTTGTTTCAGTGAAAAGTTATTCCCAAAAATTTACCCGGATCCGATCCTAAATAGGGGGCGTGATCCAGGGTATTTATGTGCAGAACACCTTTCTAGGGAAGCGCGTTCGGCCGCGCTTCAAAAAATAACCCTTGGCCAGTCTAACACCGGCTACGCGATTCCCATTATTTCTATGTCTACAACAACCACATGAAAATGAGAGAAAAATTTTAACTTTAATTGCAAATATTTCTTGACATAAACAAAACATCGAAAATTCGCTCTCGTCTTATTGGTACCGCGGTCAAACCGCGTCTTTTGGTACCTCCCCCGACATTTTTGGAGGAGTTTTGGCATTTGTCTCTAAAGTAAACAATTACCACATTTCCATCCAAATACCTAATTGCTAAATTAATGTTTGTTTTAATTTAGATCGGGTTCCAAACTACGGGATTTATGTCACCGAAGGCAGTATCACCGGCCTGGTACCGGTGACAGATAGTTGGAATTTGTCTGTGCCTAGTTTTATAATGTTGGGTAAGATCAATCTTGAAGAATGTATAAAATGAACATTGATAACAAAAGAAATGTAGACTTTCTGAAAATAAATCAAAAACAAATATTAGTAAATACTCAGCTAAAAATTGTGTTTCGTTCTTACCGTTGTGTGTTAACAATTAGGTCTTAAGTTTATCTTGTGCTTGAAAATGACTGGTATATATCTTGCACTGAATGCGCTTAGCCGTAAGAATATTTGTTGGCATAATTATTGATGGTGGAGGCAATTCCTCTTCAATATTGCTTAGTGCTATAAATGTTTATGTACAAAGGTATGGTAGGAAAAAATGTGTATAAAATCTTGGTAGTTCTATACGAACGTACGGATTATTTATACCGAGGCCAAAACGCGTCTTTTGATACCTCTCTCGATATTTTTGGATGTGTTTTAGCAGTTACGTACGGTCGTACAGAATTACCAAAATCTTAAGTATTTGAGTACGGAAACTTACTTTGCACTGTGGTTTGTGCTGACATCCTATTTCGTGAGGATGCTGGCATATTAGACGCCGATTCCATGTTTATATGTATCTATATCTATATTACTTATAAAATAAAGTCGCTAAAAAGTTATGTACGGAATTGGCTTCGCACAGAATGCTCCGATTTGAAAGCGGTTTTTTGCCTTTTAAAGCTTAGCTGTGTGAGATGGACTTTTTTTTATATAATATATAAAGGGGGCGTGGCAATCGGACAAAATGTGGTAAAAAAACATAAATTTTTGGTCTACACAGCCATACATCATAACCTAATCAACCGATTAGAATTAATCTTCCTTGAAGTTAAACTTTGAAATATTTACTTTCGTTTTGCATCAAAAAAAAAATAGTTGATTTATTTTTAATTTAACCAAAATTGTTTAAACAAAAGCAGCACTTTTTCCAAAAAAATCTGTTTGTGTGTTTGTTCGCTGCCAACCGAATAAGTCAGCGTGCTTTAAGCGACAGCTGTGGTGAGCCAATCATTTGATGAATTCGCGAAAGAGCTCGGTAGCGTTACTTCACTTCGGTCGTATGTATGTATGTATGTTACATAATTTCGCTTTTATTTCGGCTTCACATACATATTTATGCATGGTGCCAGATTAGTGCTACAAAGAAGAAAAAGAATGCATGCATATTTTTAAACATACATATATACTCCTAAAGTTTAAAAATGTTTTCGGATGTTTGTATGTATATATGCGTATATGCACTTAATTGTGTAGTATGGAAATTGACTTCTACAACATTTTGTTTTATCCAAATTTGTATGATGATTTCCAAAGACTGAGTACCGATCCATTTAAATTGTTTTTGTTCGGCAACCATGAACATCTTTCTTCAAAAATACTCGTTGCTTTTCACGAAGTATGCTATTAAAATTTGTATGTTAGTTGCGGGAGTATATTAAAACGATCGCAGTGCATAAAGTTTTATGTTAAAGTGGTTTTTATTAATCAAAATTGCAGGTTTAATAAATAATTTGACTTTTGAGTGGTAAGTACATTACAGTGCAATTTTTTATATTATTAAGTGTAATTTTACAACCAACCAATTATAAAGTTGTTTTAAACATTATCAACCTGTGTGAAACAAGGTGCCGGTTGCTGGTAATACTATAAATTATTATATCGTCGTCATTCACACCCATGTACACTGCGTTTGTTCATCGACTTCTGTTGGGTTTGCTATATGCATTTTATTACACTTGCTCTCTGCTTTACTGATGCTTCTAATTAAAAAAAATTATTAGTTTTTACACTATTTTACTAGTTCCAATACTATAATTACGTACGGCCTTTTGGTTTAACGCTTCCCAATCGATTACACCTACTACACTACTTCCTCAGTATCGCCTCAAGTCGTGAGCCTTGCTATTTAGAACGCGGAGTAAAATTCTGGAAATCAAATTCGGATGCTTGCGTGTATGCACCATCAAGTCATTCTCCTCAGTATACAGAAACGTTTAAGTCTGGGAATTATTTGGGTTGCGTCTGCCAACGGTGGCGCGACGTATATCAGCACTATTGCTGTTAATAAAGACTTTATACCGATATTCACTTGAGAACTGCTTATTTTGATGCTTTTAATTAAAGAATCACACTCACCAATAAGCGCATACACTTTTATTAATTAGTTAACTTATAATTATATTTTTATGCGAAGTTTACCACAGGGGCAAGCTTTTTATTTACAATTTTAAATGTCAAATTGTGTTAGAATTTGACATTACAGCCATACGCGAATTCACACAAAAACACTTTTAAATCATTTTGATTGCCATTCTGACTTATCTTTATCTGTTGGTGCTTCAAATGTTGCAATTGGAGCTGTTTTACAATAATTAAAAAATTATATTTCTAAGAAACTGAATTATTTTTCTAAGAAACTAACTCCTACAGAAAGCAAATATTCAACTTTTGATAGGGAACTCCTAGGCATTTACAGAGCGGTCAAACATTTTAAACATTTTTTAGAAGATCAAGTTTTTACAGTATATACTGATCATAAACCATTGACTTATGTTTTAAATTCAAAGACTGAGAGATCTCCTAGGCAAAAACGACATTTAGAATATATTGCACAATTTACAAATGACATACAACATATATCTGGAAAGAATAATATGGTAGCAGATATATTATCAAGAATTCCAGAAATAGATTCAATTTCAGCAAAAGATATTCATTTTCAACTTTATTTACTGAGCAGCAAACTGATGAAACTCTTAAAACTTTAATATCTTCTACTACAACTAAAAATAACTTAAAATAAATTATCATTCCTATTCATAACTTTACAATTTGGTGAGATGTTTCTGGATCGACACCACGTCCTTACGTTCCGAATTTAAGGAGAAAGCTATTTTTTTCAAAATTACACTCTTTATCACATCCAGGGGTTTGTGCAATCAGGCGTTTGATTCAATCAAAATATTTTTCGCCTAACATGCGGCACAATATAAATGAATGGGCTTCAAACTGTGTTTCTTGTCAGCAATCAAAAATTTCAAGATATATCAAACCTCAAATTAATGTTGATCAAGGTGCACAGTTTTCATCCCAATTATTTAATGAACTTACTCAAATTCTTGGTTCACACAAAATTCAAACTTCTGCTTATCATCCACAAGCCAATGGTATGATAAAACGATTTCACCGTCAACTTAAAACTTCAATTATAGCTTCGGGAGAATCAATTCATTGGTCAGAAATTTTTGCCTATTATTTTATGAGTTAGTTTATGGACAAACCATTATAATACCTGGAGAATTAGTTATTGCTACAGATAATGAAAATTCTACACATGACACTCTTATTAAAAGTTTGTGAAATCATTTTCCCCAAGTTAGAACAAAAATTTTACATCACAATAAGGATGTGAGTTTTGTTCCAAAATCTCTTGTGGAATATGAATATGTTTTTGTTCAGGTAAACCATACTTCGGGGCTTCAAGCTCCTTATGAGGGACCATTTAAAGTAATATCAAAACAAAAAAATTCATTCAAAATTCAAAAAGGCAACGTTGTTAAAAATATAGCAACTTGTCATTTAAAACCAGCTCATATCATTTCGACTAGTATACAAACACCTGAACAAAAAATTGTTTCTAAAAGGTTACATTCAATATTAATTAATTTTATTGTTTAATATTAGTTATTTTTATTTTTAAATATTAATATTTTCACTGGAGGGGAGAAAATGTAGTGGCACTTATTTGTTTTTAAATTACTTCTATATTTTGTTTAAATAATTAAATTTCTATGATACTTTTGTTTGTATATCAACAAATGTTAAAATTTTATTATTCAATTTTCAAATTTAAAAAAAATTAAAAAAATTATCTATATACAGGGTGGCTGATGAATTTTGCTACATTAAGAAACTCAAATAATTTTTTTTTCAGTGCATGGAATTCATTTTTTTTTTATTCATGTTAAAGCTGATTAAATTTTATTAAATATAGCTTAATTAGTTTTAAAAATAATGGAATTTAAATGCATGTGCGGCATCTTACCAAAAAGTTGTTCATTACTGCTTGGAGAGTTGAGACAGGAATAGCCGCAATTGTTTCTCGAATGGATTGCCTTAGTTCATTCAAATTTGTTGGTTTTGCTTTGAAGACTTCCTGTTTGCAATAACCCCACAAGAAAAAGTCAGGTGCAGTAAGGTCAGGCGACCTGGGTGGCCAACGGAATGTGGAGTTTCTGGATATCAGCTTATTGGGAAATTTTCGTCGCAATTCTGTCATAACAGGTTGGGCTATATGAGGAGCTGCACCATCTTGCTGAAACCACACAGAGTTCAAAGAAATTCTCATTCGGCGTAATTCTGGATAGAAAAACTCTCTCAACATGCTCAAGTAACGGTCTCCAGTAACCGTAAGGGTGTGACCGTTTTCTTCGAAGAAGTAGGGCCCGACAATGCAGCGTGATGAAACTGCACACCACACTGTGACACGAAGTGGATGCAATTCCGTCTCATGGAGTATCTGTGGGTTGGAAGCACTCCATATTCGACAATTTTGTTTGTTTATGTTGCCGTTTAAATCGAAATGGGCCTCGTCAGACATGAAAAGGCAGTTCAACATGTTTCCATCGTCTTCCACCATTTGAAGCATCTTCTGGCAAACTTGCAAGCGAATCGGCAAGTCTGCAGCGTTCAGTTTGTTGGCCATTTGAATTTTATATGGGAATAAGTCCAAATCTTTGTGCATAATTGACTGTAATGACTGTCTGCTTACACCCATTTGAGCAGATAAGCTTCTTGTCGAAACACGTGGATTGTTTTGTATGGCAGCAGCTACAGCAGCGATTGTTTCCTCCGTTCGAACTGAAGGGTTTCGATGGTAAGGTCTTCTGTTGACTGTCCCATGCTTGGCAAAATTGTTTACAAGTCTTATTATGGTCCATCTGCTCGGAGGATTGCCGCCAAACGTGCGCCTATACTCTCTTTGAACCGAAACTACGGACTCCAGTGCGTGATAGCGGCGGACAATCCAAATTCTTGTTTCAGTGTCCCAGTTATCCATTTTTGTTAAATGTAAAAGTCAATCTGCAAAATAAAAAAAAAATTAACCAGATTCATTAAATAGAAAAAAAGTTATTTAATTTTTTTTTGGTAGCGGCTTTCATTAGCCACCCTGTATTAACTTTAATTATAACTTTAGAATATAAAAGATATTATTAATTTATTAAATATAATCACAGAGAAAAATATAAACAGAACTACACAGCTTGACGTTTGCGTAATACGTGGCAAATGAAAGCTGCTGACGAGAACTTCAACACGATGCCAATTTTATTGCGATATCTCAACCCGTTTACGAGATATAGCCAAAAAACGTGGTCAAAATCTATGACTAATCTATATATATAAAAATGAATGCTAACTTACCTTGGACATTACATTACGCCTGAACGGATGGACCGATTTCCCAAATTTTTTTTTATTGTATTTGATTTTGCAAGGAGAAGGTTCTTTTATAAAAGAAAAATTAAATAACTATGGGGAGTCCTGAGATATTGACCAAAATTAAATATAATCACAGAGAAAAATATAAACAGAACTACACAGCTTGACGTTTGCGTAATACGTGGCAAATGAAAGCTGCTGATGAGAGCTTCAACACGATGTCAATTTTATTGCGATATCTCAACCCGTTTACGAGATATAGCCAAAAAACGTGGTCAAAATGTATGACTAATCTATGTATATAAAAATGAATGCATATTTACCTTGGACATTACACTAGGCCTGAACGGATGGACCGATTTCACTAATTTTTTTTTATTGTATTTGATTTTGCAAGGAGAAGGTTCTTTTATAAAAGAAAAATTAAATAACTGTGGGGAGTCCTGAGATATTGACCAAAATGTGGGCCAGGGGTGACCCGGAATGTGTTTATACGATATCGACATCAAATGAAAGGTGTTGATGAAAGTTTTCACAAGGAGCGATTTTCATGTTCATCTCTGAACCCCTTTCCAAGACATTGACCATTAGCTGGACCAAGGCTGACCCAACAATATTTTCATATAATATACCTATCAAATCAATGGTTTCGATGAGTGTGTCCGCTAAGGGTGGATTTTAGGTTCATCTGAACGCAAGTGAAAAATTATAAAACAAACGCTTTGCTCATAGAGGTGTTTGCCATATCATGGATCACGCCCCTAATTTGGAATCGGGTAATTTATGCATATATCTCGCAAACAAACTATTAAAAATATTTATTCACCGCCACCGTATTCTAAATCCAGCAAACAATACGCGTCTTTTGATACCTCTCCCGAAATTTTTGGGCGTGATTTAGCAGTTGACAAAACATGACGTATGTATATTAAGACGTATAGCTCTATCCCAGCCAGCATTTTTTTAAATTTTTGAACAAAAAATATTCAAATATCATTCTCCACATGACTAAAAAAGATCAAATTTAAAAAAATTTTCTACATGAACCCGGTTAACCATCAACAATATGGGTGTCAAATAAAAGCTGCTGACGAGAGCTTCAACACGATGCCTATTTGCGATATCTCAAACCGTTTACGAGATATAGCCAAAAAACGTGGTCAAAATCTATGACTAATCTATATATATAAAAATCTGTGACTAATCTATATATATAGAAATGAATGAACGGATGGACCGACTTCACTAATTTTTTATACCTTTCATGAACATGAAATGGTATATTAACTTTGGTCCGATGTTTGTAACGTTTAGAAATATAAGAGATAGACCCACCATTAGGTATACCAAATTGATCAGGACAATGAACTGAGTTGAAAGTGGGAGGGGGGTAGGCTGTCGCTCGGCATTGCTCACATCTCATTCGTCTTCTAGAGTGCGACGCAGTGTGCGACCCAGCCTGCTTCCACCAAGGCATACGCACCAGTCCCTGACTCCCAGCGTGAATATTTCTCCCACTTCGTACTTTCGCGTCCTACAGCTAAACTGCAACGGCCTTACCGGGAAAGTGAGTGAAATAGTAAGCTTCAAGAAGCGACAGAATATCAAGATCGCTGCCATTCAGGAGACGAAGTTAAACGCCCGATCAAATCTTCGGACTTGTGACGGCTACAACATCCACCGACGTGACCGCGATAGGGGACTTGGGGGCGGACTAGTCTTCATTACTCACCAATCCGTGCAATATCTTCCATTTGAGCCTGACGTCGACCCGAGGGACAACCTCCTGGAACGTCAAGGAATGGTTGTCCGGACAGGTGACGTCGACCTTGAAATCATTAACATTTATATACCTCCTGCCACCTGCTGTCCGAGAGACTACCACCCTGACATCAGTGCGTTACTCAGAGGCGATAATCGTCTAATCCTCGGAGACTTCAACGCACACCACGATCTGTGGCACTCAAGCCTACAGGTCGATGGTAGGAGACAGGAATTGGCTGAACAAATAGACGATTTGACGTTTTGCACTGTGAATGGGGAGGCCCCCACGAGAGTTGCGGCAAATTGTTCCAGTTCGCCAGACCTCACAATTGTCAGCGCAGGTCTCATAAACTGCGTTGAATGGCTACCAATGCTTACTCTTGCATCTGACCATTTGCCGATAGTCCTTTCAATCGATCGCCCCAATGACTTCGTTACTTCTGAGAAGTGCACCTTCACCAACTTCAGTAAAGCTGATTGGGTTGGTTTTCTTAATTTCACTGAGAGCACCTTTGCTGCTCTTCCCATCCCGTCTGATGTACGAGAAGGGGAAAAAGCGTTTCGCATCAACACAAACGAGCCAAATGGGAGGAGCACCTAACGTCCTGTAACCTCTCTGCTGGTGTTGTCAAATTATGGTCCACTATTAAATCCTTGTCTAATCCGACCAAACCGAACGACAAAATATCCATCACTTTCGCTGATAAGAAACACAAGAGATGCGCGAGCGCTTTCTGCCGGCAATTTGTACTGCATCCTACGGTTGACAAGGAAATCAGGCGCGCCATCAGGGAAGCGCACAAAGGCAAAACAACCAAGCGCCCATTGCCATCACCACCACAGAGGTTCGGGAGGCCATACGGGGGTCTAAGAACTCCAAATCTATTGGCCCAGGCGGTATATCCATGCTGATGCTAAAACATCTCGGTGATGAGGGAGTAAGGTACCTAACAACCGTCTTCAATCTGTCCATGACCACCTTTGTCATTCCAGAAAGATGGAAACAGGCAAAGGTGGTGCCACTACTAAAGCGCGGCAAGCCGGCCAACGTGGGGGAGTCATATTCAATTCAATTCAATTCATTTATTAAGTCAATGGCAAAAACCTTACTGACTAGATTTACAGATTCCTTAAACTTAAACTTAAAACTAATGAAATATTAAATCAATGGCGGATTATCTCGGTAGTAAGATTCAATATCTGCCTTGAAATCGGACCTTGACATTGCGAAATCGAGATGAATAATTCTACAGATGCGATTTAACTCGTTGAGCCATCTAATAAGTGGGGCAAATTTGAGATAATTCGATCTCAGAATACCAATATAAAAAATATTAGTAGAGGGTAGAGCTCTATTGGGGATATTAAAACATATATGTCCAAGAAGTGCTGAACAATCAATGGCACCGGAAATTAAGTCAAAGATAAACATTAGATTTTGAACAGCTCGCCTAATATCGAGCGGCTGAGCATTAATTAGCATACACCTGGCAGGATAGGGTGGCAGAGGACTAATAAAATTGAGAGGTTGAACAGCAAATCGTGTGAATTTACGTTGAACTCTTTCAATTCTAACAGAGTGTGTTTTATACATGGGATTCCATATGTATAACTGAGCCATACTCTAATTTTGATCGCACTAAAGAATTAAACAAAATTTTCCTGGTAGAGGGGTCTTTGAAATCCTTCGCATAGCGTCGAAGAAAGGCCAAGTTAGAATATGCTTTCGGTATAATATGGTTGCCATGGTTAACAAAAGTGAAGGAAGAGTCAAAAATTACTCCTAAATCGCGAAATTCTCCAACCGATGCAAGAGCTACATTAGAAAACAAATATGTGGACGCACGTGCATTCATAGACTTGGAGAACGTTATGTGGCAGCACTTACTACCATTGAGGCACAATTTATATTGAATGGCCCAAGCGTTAAGTGCATTCAGATCCTCCTGCAAGAGCAGGGCGTCCGATTCAGAAGAGATCCTGCTGAACAGTTTTAAATCATCTGCATACAATAGATAGTTTGTATGCTTTAGGTGCAAGCCAACATCATTGATGAAAATTATAAATAAGATGGGACCAAGAATACTACCTTGTGGCACACCCGAGGTTGCAAGAAAGTTGTAAGACTTCACATACTCAATTTGGACGAAAGAGATTCTATCAGTGAGATACGACTTAAGCCAAACCAAAAAAATGGAGTGGACACCTAAGTTTTCAAGTTTTGACAACAGTATTTTGTGGGATACTGTGTCAAATGCTTTAGAGAAATCAGTGTAAATTGTATCAACTTGACAACCGTCTTTAAAAGCAGAAACACAGTAATGAGAGAATACAGCAAGATTAGTGACAGTCGATCGCCCTCCAACAAAACCATGCTGACATGGATCGATTAAACCTTTGATCGCAAATGCTAACTTTTCCTTGACCACTTTCTCAAAAAGTTTGGAGCAAGTAGACAATTTAGAGATTGGCCTGTAATTTTTTACCTCATTTCTGTGGCCTGACTTGAATATTGGGGTGATAGACGCCAATTTCCACCGATCAATGAAAGTTCCGGTGGATAGCGAAACATTGAAGATATGGCAAAGCGGAACACTGAGGGAATAGCTACATTTTTTGAATAAAAATGAACACAAACCATCAACATCCTTTTTCAGTGAAGATTGTAAGGACGATATTCCATTAATAATATCTGTTTCGGATATAGACATTGACCCAAAGTCCAGGGATTTGGGTGTACCGATAAAAAGGCTGTGAGCCGTAGAATCAGAGTCACCAACAAAGTTAGACTTGAAAAAATCAGCAAAAACATTAACGGAATCATCTAAGTCATTTGAGGAAACCCCATTATATATAACACAGGTGGGAATATTACCAGAACCTTTTTTTGAACGTACATAGTTCCAAAAAGATTTAGGATTTTTTTTCAATTCATTCTCGCAGTGCAGAGTGTATTTGTTGTATAAAAATGTATCGAGTACATTGAACTCTCTTATATAAAATAGGTATCTTTCTTTAAATAATATATCGTTAGTTGCTTTGTACTTTTTAAAAAATTTGTTCCTTTGGTTTTTCAACTTTTTTAACCTAGAATTGTACCAAGGTAATTTATGTTTTTTAACGCGAAGCAGAGAAAGATTTCTACTAAATACATCAGACAGTTCAAGCAGAAGGATGTCGAAACATTCGGCAGCGGTATTACCAGAGAAACTAGACTCCCAATCAACTTGCGATATGCTCGAGTTGAGTAACTCAAAATTTGCATTTTTGAGATTAAACGATTGAATGTTGTGTTCGGTCTATATGGACAAAGTCTACAAATTCTAAGGTTAAAGATAGCGGCACATGATGCATAACCGACTTAGAAATAGGAAATTGACACTCCGTCAAATTAGAAATTAGATTATCATCAACAAATATGAGATCTAATATATTGTTTAGCATGTTCGCATAAGAGTTAATCTCAATATGGTTACAACTAAAAAGGGTATCTAAAATTTATTTCATGTGCATAATTAACATTTGTTGGAGTTAAAATTACATCATTGTGCAGTTTTGACCAACCAACCTTATTAAGATTAAAATCACCCAAAATGCAGAAATGGCTATTTATATTATTTTCGTAAGTGTCGAGAATATTATATACGTGGGCGCAGTACAACGAGTCGTTACTGTCAGGCGGAATATACGACGCACAGATAAATAGGTTACCAGACGGGCCGCAGATAGAAACACAAACTTGGTCTAGAAGAGAGTCACTATTAGAGAGCTGGACGAAAGAAGAGAGGAGTGAACGCCTTACAGCAATTAAGACGCCACCACCTCTTAAACATCCAGTTTTGATGGGATCTCTATCTTTTCGATATGTATGGTATAAGATTGGGCTAAAAAACTCAGAATCAAAAAAATCGTCATTAAGCTAGGTTTCGACAATGACATACACATCGTATTCACAACGTGATGAGGCTAGGAGTATATCTTTAGCTTTAGTTCTCATACCAGAAACATTTTGAAAGTAAATGTTTAGAGTACTATTAGCAGAAAGGTTTGCCTGTTTAGCTACTGATTGGCGTTTGCCCCCTTTGCCTTGTGAAAAAAACGGAAAGGCTTAACTTTGACATCCGATGGCCATATAGATGAGTCAAGCAACTTTCTATAAATAGGTTAAAATTGCATCTTACTAACGATGATGGATCTATGTCGTTCTTAATAAGTTTATGGCAGTGAAAAAAAGATGGAGAAATGTTTGTTGTTCTCGACACATAGTCTATAATATCGCTAGCATTAACCGACGGCTTAAAGGACGACAGATGTAACAATTTCAGACGAACGGCTAAGTCAAGATGTACATTAAAGTTACTTCCAACAATAATAGTGGACGGGTTCCTGGGTTTGTACAGGGTGGCGCAAAAGTCATCCTCCTATCAGAAAATGCTATAAATTTTGCGATTGTAACCTAAAGTTAGTTCTGTTTTGACATTTGTGTAGTAAACACATGCGAAATACACGTTAATAAACAATGTTACGCTACACTGCTCCAGAACGCGGAATATTTCTGACTATTTTTTTCGGTCGGTGAAAAACGGTTACTGCGCAAAAGTAATCCTCCTATCAGAAAATGCTATAAATTTTGCGATTGGCCCCTAAAGTCAGTTCTGTTTTGACATTTGTGTAGTAAACACATGCGAAATACACGTTAATAAACAATGTTACGCTACACTGCTCCAGAACGCGGAATATTGCTGACTATTTATTTGACCAATAATCGGTCGGGGCCAAACGGTTACTGTGAATGGTGAGCGCTACAGAGCAATGATCAACGAGTTCTTTTTGCCGCAACTTGATGAATTGGGATTGGAAAACATGTGGTTCCAACAAGACGGTGCAACAGCACACACTGCACGTGCCACAACCGATATGCTGAACATCGGAAGCTTACTTTTGCGCCACCTTGTATACATATGATTTTATAACTTTAGAAACATTCACTGGGGCAGAACCCCGATTAGCATAAGCAGCGACATAAGCATCCGCGGGGGTGTTTGCATCGTTTATGTTGGCAGCGATACCGGGCGAATCATTCGGTGGTGCAGATGGTAGCAAGTCATTAGTGTCAAGTCATTACTGTTTACAATTTAAATTCGCAAATCTAAATTCGCAAAGAGTCACTGTCTCAAAATAATTATAGGCAGTAATTATTTATGATTTGCAGATTAAGCAAATATGAACAATACCACGGAGCGAAAAATAACACGTCCGCACAGTTCAAAGTCGCTCGACAAATAATATCGACCGATATCACTCCTCTCGCAGTAGTGAAGACCCTGGATACGGTCTTGCTCCCTTATTACACCGCTAACCTGCGATTAGCCGAACATCAGCATGGATTCCGCAAAATGCATTGCACTACCACCGCGCTAAACGCCATCACCACACAGATAGGTGTCGGTCTCAACCAATCTCGCCCAAATGACAGGACCGTGCTAGTTGCGCTTGATCTTTCGAAAGCTTTTGATACTGTTAATCATGCACAACTCATTAACGGCCTGGAGCATTCAAACCTTCCCCCCTGTCTAAAGCGTTGGACCCCCAACTATCTGAGTGGCCAGCAGTCATCGGTCGAATTTAGAGGCGAAAGATCTAAACCACGTATAATTAAGCAGGGGGTGCCACAGGGTGGTGTCCTATCCCCGCTTCTGTTTAATTACTACATATCGAGGCTCCCTTCCCCACCAGAAGGCGTCTCGATCGTCTACTACGCCGAGGACTGCACGATCCTGGCGACTGGACCCTCCGTTGATGAGCTCTGCTCGAGAATTAATTCCTACCTTCCAACCCTTTCCAGTTTCTTCGCTGCACGGCCACCTTATTTACGACGTGGACAGCGCAGGCGAACATGGAATTAGACGTCTACGTCGACGGCATTAAGGTTCCAACTGTCACACACCCCAAAATCTTAGGGGTCACGTTTGATACCATGTTCAAATACGGTGCCCATGTAGCCGCGATTGCCACCAAAGTACAAAGCCGTAACAAAATCCTCAAGTCACTAGCTGGCAGTACTTGGGGGAAAGACAAAGAAACGTTACTGGCAACGTACAAGGCAATCGGCCAGCCGGTTCTGAGTTACGCGACGCCAATATGGTCGCCGGGGTTAGCAGACACACATTGGAGGAGGTTGCAAGCCTGCCAAAACCCCCACTCAGAACTGCCACGGGGTGCCTCCTTATGTCTCCTGAGCACAATCTTCATAATGAGGCAAAAATGCTCGATGTCAAAGAGCACTGTGAGATGTTGACCAGACAATTCCTGTTCAACTGCCATAAACCGCAACACCCGAACCAGAACCTGCTAAACGAAAATCCGCCTCCCAGGAGAATAAGGAGTCACCTCCGTAAGCACTATGACGAGATCCGGCACCACATTTTCTCGCCGTTTGATCCAAAGGTGCACCGGCGGGCCCTCAACCTCATCCACACGGAGTCGGTAAACTCTTTTGTCAGGTCTCGTCCAGTGAATGCAGTCCTACAGGCACAAGCCCCACCTGTTTGCGACGAGGAACGCGAACTGCCCAGGGAAACAAGAGTCCCGCTGGCTCAACTTCGTTCTGCATACTGAAACAGACTAAACTCTTACCTATCCAGACTGAACCCTGACATGCCAAATGCCTGCCCGGCATGCGGCGTGTCTCCCCACGATGCTAACCATCTGTTCATCTGCTCAACTGAGCCCACTCTTCTAACACTAATTTCACTCTGGTCCACCCCTGTTGAAGCCGCGATGTTTCTTGGACTTCCGTTAGAAGAGCCTGATGCCAGTGTTGGATGGGGGGGTGACATCCTAGGCAGGTTAAGTAGTCGCTACAACAACAACAACATGAACTGAGTTGATACAGCCATGTCCGTCTGTCCGTCCGTCCGTCTGTTTGAACGCAAACTAGTCCCTCAATTTTTGAGATATCTCGATGAAATTTGGCACACGGATGTATTTTTGTATTATATTAATCATTTGTCGGATCCGGTATAATCGGGTCACTATAGCATATATCTCCCATACAACCGATCGTTCAAATAAGAGGATTATGACCATTTCTCCCTCATTTTTAAAGATTAAAACTTGAAACTTGATGAGACATTTTCTTATGGATAGCAAAAGATTTCGTGAAAAAATCACCAAGATCGGAGCTATATATAGTATATATCCCATACAACCGATCGCTCAGATAAGAGGATTATGGCCATTTCTCCCTTATTTTAAAAGATTAAAACTTGAAACTTTGTGAGATATTTTCTTATACAAGGTGACGCAAAAGTAAGCTTCCGATGTTCAGCATATCGGTTGTGGCACGTGCAGTGTGTGCTGTTGCACCGTCTTGTTGGAACCACATGTTTTCCAATCCCAATTCATCAAGTTGCGGCAAAAAGAACTCGTTGATCATTGCTCTGTAGCGCTCACCATTCACAGTAACCGTTTGGCCCCGATCGATTATTGGTCAAATAAATAGTCAGCAATATTCCGCGTTCTGGAGCAGTGTAGCGTAACATTGTTTATTAACGTGTATTTCGCATGTGTTTACTACACAAATGTCAAAACAGAACTGACTTTAGGGGCCAATCGCAAAATTTATAGCATTTTCTGATAGGACAATGCAGCGTGATGAAACTGCACACCACACTGTGACACGAAGTGGATGCAATTCCGTCTCATGGAGTATCTGTGGGTTGGAAGCACTCCATATTCGACAATTTTGTTTGTTTATGTTGCCGTTTAAATCGAAATGGGCCTCGTCAGACATGAAAAGACAGTTCAACATGTTTCCATCCTCTTCCACCATTTGAAGCATCTTCTGGCAAACTTCCAAGCGAATCGGCAAGTCTGCAGCGTTCAGTTTGTTGGCCATTTGAATTTTATATGGGAATAAGTCCAAATCTTTGTGCATAATTGACTGTAATGACTGTCTGCTTACACCCATTTGAGCAGATAAGCTTCTTGTCGAAACACGTGGATTGTTTTGTATGGCAGCAGCTACAGCAGCGATTGTTTCCTCCGTTCGAACTGAAGGGTTTCGATGGTAAGGTCTTCTGTTGACTGTCCCATGCTTGGCAAAATTGTTTACAAGTCTTATTATGGTCCATCTGCTCGGAGGATTGCCGCCAAACGTGCGCCTATACTCTCTTTGAACCGAAACTACGGACTCCAGTGCGTGATAGCGGCGGACAATCCAAATTCTTGTTTCAGTGTCCCAGTTATCCATTTTTGTTAAATGTAAAAGTCAATCTGCAAAATAAATAAAAAATTAACCAGATTCATTAAATAGAAAAAAAGTTATTTAATTTTTTTTTGGTAGCGGCTTTCATTAGCCACCCTGTATTAACTTTAATTATAACTTTAGAATATAAAAGATATTATTAATTTATTAAATATAATCACAGAGAAAAATATAAACAGAACTACACAGCTTGACGTTTGCGTAATACGTGGCAAATGAAAGCTGCTGACGAGAACTTCAACACGATGTCAATTTTATTGCGATATCTCAACCCGTTTACGAGATATAGCCAAAAAACGTGGTCAAAATCTATGACTAATCTATGTATATAAAAATGAATGCATATTTACCTTGGACATTACATTAGGCCTGAACGGATGGACCGATTTCACTAATTTTTTTTTATTGTATTTGAGTTTGCAAGGAGAAGGTTCTTTTATAAAAGAAAAATTAAATAACTGTGGGGAGTCCTGAGATATTGACCAAAATGTGGACTGAACGCAAATGAAAAATTATAAAACAAACGCTTTGCTCATAGAGGTGTTTGCCATATCATGGATCACGCCCCTAATTTGGAATTGGGTAATTTTTGCATATATCTCGCAAACAAACTATTAAAATTATTTACAATACGCGTCTTTTGATACCTCTCCCGAAATTTTTGGGCGTGATTTAGCAGTTGACAAAACATGACGTATGTATATTAAGACGTATAGCTCTATCCCAGCCAGCATTTTTTTAAATTTTTGAACAAAAAATATTCAAATATCATTCTCCACATGATTAAAAAAGATCAAATTTAAAAACATTTTCTACATGAACCCGGTTAACCATCAACAATATGGGTGCCAAATGAAAGCTGCTGACGAGAGCTTCAACACGAAGTCAATTTTATTGCGATATCTCAACCCGTTTACGAGATATAGCCAAAAAACGTGGTCAAAATGTATGACTAATCTATGTATATAAAAATGAATGCATATTTACCTTGGACATTACACTAGGCCTGAACGGATGGACCGATTTCACTAATTTTTTTTTATTGTATTTGATTTTGCAAGGAGAAGGTTCTTTTATAAAAGAAAAATTAAATAACTGTGGGGAGTCCTGAGATATTGACCAAAATGTGGGCCAGGGGTGACCCGGAATGTGTTTATACGATATCGACATCAAATGAAAGGTGTTGATGAAAGTTTTCACAAGGAGCGATTTTCATGTTCATCTCTGAACCCCTTTCCAAGACATTGACCATTAGCTGGACCAAGGCTGACCCAACAATATTTTCATATAATATACCTATCAAATCAATGGTTTCGATGAGTGTGTCCGCTAAGGGTGGATTTTAGGTTCATCTGAACGCAAGTGAAAAATTATAAAACAAACGCTTTGCTCATAGAGGTGTTTGCCATATCATGGATCACGCCCCTAATTTGGAATCGGGTAATTTATGCATATATCTCGCAAACAAACTATTAAAAATATTTATTCACCGCCACCGTATTCTAAATCCAGCAAACAATACGCGTCTTTTGATACCTCTCCCGAAATTTTTGGGCGTGATTTAGCAGTTGACAAAACATGACGTATGTATATTAAGACGTATAGCTCTATCCCAGCCAGCATTTTTTTAAATTTTTGAACAAAAAATATTCAAATATCATTCTCCACATGACTAAAAAAGATCAAATTTAAAAAAATTTTCTACATGAACCCGGTTAACCATCAACAATATGGGTGTCAAATAAAAGCTGCTGACGAGAGCTTCAACACGATGCCTATTTGCGATATCTCAAACCGTTTACGAGATATAGCCAAAAAACGTGGTCAAAATCTATGACTAATCTATATATATAAAAATCTGTGACTAATCTATATATATAGAAATGAATGAACGGATGGACCGACTTCACTAATTTTTTATACCTTTCATGAACATGAAATGGTATATTAACTTTGGTCCGATGTTTGTAACGTTTAGAAATATAAGAGATAGACCCACCATTAGGTATACCAAATTGATCAGGACAATGAACTGAGTTGAAAGTGGGAGGGGGGTAGGCTGTCGCTCGGCATTGCTCACATCTCATTCGTCTTCTAGAGTGCGACGCAGTGTGCGACCCAGCCTGCTTCCACCAAGGCATACGCACCAGTCCCTGACTCCCAGCGTGAATATTTCTCCCACTTCGTACTTTCGCGTCCTACAGCTAAACTGCAACGGCCTTACCGGGAAAGTGAGTGAAATAGTAAGCTTCAAGAAGCGACAGAATATCAAGATCGCTGCCATTCAGGAGACGAAGTTAAACGCCCGATCAAATCTTCGGACTTGTGACGGCTACAACATCCACTGACGTGACCGCGATAGGGGACTTGGGGGCGGACTAGTCTTCATTACTCACCAATCCGTGCAATATCTTCCATTTGAGCCTGACGTCGACCCGAGGGACAACCTCCTGGAACGTCAAGGAATGGTTGTCCGGACAGGTGACGTCGACCTTGAAATCATTAACATTTATATACCTCCTGCCACCTGCTGTCCGAGAGACTACCACCCTGACATCAGTGCGTTACTCAGAGGCGATAATCGTCTAATCCTCGGAGACTTCAACGCACACCACGATCTGTGGCACTCAAGCCTACAGGTCGATGGTAGGAGACAGGAATTGGCTGAACAAATAGACGATTTGACGTTTTGCACTGTGAATGGGGGGCCCCCACGAGAGTTGCGGCAAATTGTTCCAGTTCGCCAGACCTCACAATTGTCAGCGCAGGTCTCATAAACTGCGTTGAATGGCTACCAATGCTTACTCTTGCATCTGACCATTTGCCGATAGTCCTTTCAATCGATCGCCCCAATGACTTCGTTACTTCTGAGAAGTGCACCTTCACCAACTTCAGTAAAGCTGATTGGGTTGGTTTTCTTAATTTCACTGAGAGCACCTTTGCTGCTCTTCCCATCCCGTCTGATGTACGAGAAGGGGAAAAAGCGTTTCGCATCAACACAAACGAGCCAAATGGGAGGAGCACCTAACGTCCTGTAACCTCTCTGCTGGTGTTGTCAAATTATGGTCCACTATTAAATCCTTGTCTAATCCGACCAAACCGAACGACAAAATATCCATCACTTTTGCTGATAAGAAACACAAGAGATGCGCGAGCGCTTTCTGCCGGCAATTTGTACTGCATCCTACGGTTGACAAGGAAATCAGGCGCGCCATCAGGGAAGCGCACAAAGGCAAAACAACCAAGCGCCCATTGCCATCACCACCACAGAGGTTCGGGAGGCCATACGGGGGTCTAAAAACTCCAAATCTATTGGCCCAGGCGGTATATCCATGCTGATGCTAAAACATCTCGGTGATGAGGGAGTAAGGTACCTAACAACCGTCTTCAATCTGTCCATGACCACCTTTGTCATTCCAGAAAGATGGAAACAGGCAAAGGTGGTGCCACTACTACAGCGCGGCAAGCCGGCCAACGTGGGGGAGTCATATTCAATTCAATTCAATTCATTTATTAAGTCAATGGCAAAAACCTTACTGACTAGATTTACAGATTCCTTAAACTTAAACTTAAAACTAATGAAATATTAAATCAATGGCGGATTATCTCGGTAGTAAGATTCAATATCTGCCTTGAAATCGGACCTTGACATTGCGAAATCGAGATGAATAATTCTACAGATGCGATTTAACTCGTTCAGCCATCTAATAAGTTAGGCAAATTTGAGATAATTCGATCTCAGAATACCAATATAAAAAATATTAGTAGAGGGTAGAGCTCTATTGGGGATATTCAAACATATATGTCCAAGAAGTGCTGAACAATCAATGGCACCGGAAATTAAGTCAAAGATAAACATTAGATTTTGAACAGCTCGCCTAATATCGAGCGGCTGAGCATTAATTAGCATACACCTGGCAGGATATGGTGGCAGAGGACTAATAAAATTGAGAGGTTGAACAGCAAATCGTGTGAATTTACGTTGAACTCTTTCAATTCTAACAGAGTGTGTTTTATACATGGGATTCCATATGTATAACTGAGCCATACTCTAATTTTGATCGCACAAAAGAATTAAACAAAATTTTCCTGGTAGAGGGGTCTTTGAAATCCTTCGCATAGCGTCGAAGAAAGGCCAAGTTAGAATATGCTTTCGGTATAATATGGTTGCCATGGTTAACAAAAGTGAAGGAAGAGTCAAAAATTACTCCTAAATCGCGAAATTCTCCAACCGATGCAAGAGCTACATTAGAAAACAAATATGTGGACGCACGTGCATTCATAGACTTGGAGAACGTTATGTGGCAGCACTTACTACCATTGAGGCACAATTTATATTGAATGGCCCAAGCGTTAAGTGCATTCAGATCCTCCTGCAAGAGCAGGGCGTCCGATTCAGAAGAGATCCTGCTGAACAGTTTTAAATCATCTGCATACAATAGATAGTTTGTATGCTTTAGGTGCAAGCCAACATCATTGATGAAAATTATAAATAAGATGGGACCAAGAATACTACCTTGTGGCACACCCGAGGTTGCAAGAAAGTTGTAAGACTTCACATACTCAATTTGGACGAAAGAGATTCTATCAGTGAGATACGACTTAAGCGAAACCAAAAAAATGGAGTGGACACCTAAGTTTTCAAGTTTTGACAACAGTATTTTGTGGGATACTGTGTCAAACGCTTTAGAGAAATCAGTGTAAATTGTATCAACTTGACAACCGTCTTTAAAAGCAGAAACACAGTAATGAGAGAATACAGCAAGATTAGTGACAGTCGATCGCCCTCCAACAAAACCATGCTGACATGGATCGATTAAACCTTTGATCGCAAATGCTAACTTTTCCTTGACCACTTTCTCAAAAAGTTTGGAGCAAGTAGACAATTTAGAGATTGGCCTGTAATTTTTTACCTCATTTCTGTGGCCTGACTTGAATATTGGGGTGATAGACGCCAATTTCCACCGATCAATGAAAGTTCCGGTGGATAGCGAAACATTGAAGATATGGCAAAGCGGAACACTGAGGGAATAGCTACATTTTTTGAATAAAAATGAACACAAACCATCAACATCCTTTTTCAGTGAAGATTGTAAGGACGATATTCCATTAATAATATCTGTTTCGGATATAGACATTGACCCAAAGTCCAGGGATTTGGGTGTACCGATAAAAAGGCTGTGAGCCGTAGAATCAGAGTCAACAACAAAGTTAGACTTGAAAAAAGAGAAAGATTTCTACTAAATACATCAGACAGTTCAAGCAGAAGGATGTCGAAACATTCGGCAGCGGTATTACCAGAGAAACTAGACTCCCAATCAACTTGCGATATGCTCGAGTTGAGTAACTCAAAATTTGCATTTTTGAGATTAAACGATTGAATGTTGTGTTCGGTCTATATGGACAAAGTCTACAAATTCTAAGGTTAAAGATAGCGGCACATGATGCATAACCGACTTAGAAATAGGAAATTGACACTCCGTCAAATTAGAAATTAGATTATCATCAACAAATATGAGATCTAATATATTGTTTAGCATGTTCGCATAAGAGTTAATCTCAATATGGTTACAACTAAAAAGGGTATCTAAAATTTATTTCATGTGCATAATTAACATTTGTTGGAGTTAAAATTACATCATTGTGCAGTTTTGACCAACCAACCTTATTAAGATTAAAATCACCCAAAATGCAGAAATGGCTATTTATATTATTTTCGTAAGTGTCGAGAATATTATATACGTGGGCGCAGTACAACGAGTCGTTACTGTCAGGCGGAATATACGACGCACAGATAAATAGGTTACCAGACGGGCCGCAGATAGAAACACAAACTTGGTCTAGAAGAGAGTCACTATTAGAGAGCTGGACGAAAGAAGAGAGGAGTGAACGCCTTACAGCAATTAAGACGCCACCACCTCTTAAACATCCAGTTTTGATGGGATCTCTATCTTTTCGATATGTATGGTATAAGATTGGGCTAAAAAACTCAGCATCAAAAAAATCGTCATTAAGCCAGGTTTCGACAATGACATACACATCGTATTCACAACGTGATGAGGCTAGGAGTATATCTTTAGCTTTAGTTCTCATACCAGAAACATTTGGAAAGTAAATGTTTAGAGTACTATTTATTAGCAGAAAGGTTTGCCTGTTTAGCTACTGATTGGCGTTTGCCCCCTTTGCCTTGTGAAAAAAACGGAAAGGCTTAACTTTGACATCCGATGGCCATATAGATGAGTCAAGCAACTTTCTATAAATAGGTTAAAATTGCATCTTACTAACGATGATGGATCTATGTCGTTCTTAATAAGTTTATGGCAGTGAAAAAAAGATGGAGAAATGTTTGTTGTTCTCGACACATAGTCTATAATATCGCTAGCATTAACCGACGGCTTAAAGGACGACAGATGTAACAATTTCAGATGAACGGCTAAGTCAAGATGTACATTAAAGTTACTTCCAACAACAATAGTGGACGGGTTCCTGGGTTTGTACAGGGTGGCGCAAAAGTCATCCTCCTATCAGAAAATGCTATAAATTTTGCGATTGTCCCCTAAAGTTAGTTCTGTTTTGACATTTGTGTAGTAAACACATGCGAAATATACGTTAATAAGCAATGTTACGCTACACTGCTCCAGAACGCGGAATATTGCTGACTATTTATTTGACCAATAATCGGTCGGGGCCAAACGGTTACTGTGAATGGTGAGCGCTACAGAGCAATGATCAACGAGTTCTTTTTGCCGCAACTTGATGAATTGGGATTGGAAAACATTTGGTTCCAACAAGACGGTGCAACAGCACACACTGCACGTGCCACAACCGATATGCTGAACATCGGAAGCTTACTTTTGCGCCACCTTGTATACATATGATTTTATAACTTTAGAAACATTCACTGGGGCAGAACCCCGATTAGCATAAGCAGCGACATAAGCATCCGCGGGGGTGTTTGCATCGTTTATGTTGGCAGCGATACCGGGCGAATCATTCGGTGGTACAGATGGTAGCAAGTCATTAGTGTCTGCCAAATTGTTATTGTTGTTGTTTGTTTTTGATAACTCTTCGGTATTTGCATTCTGTGCTGAGTCAGAATTTTTTGATTTCGTAGCAGCACTAATTTTCCTGCCTTTGTTTGTCTTTTTAGATTTATTAGCAGGCTTTTTTGTTGTTGTATCAGAACCAGTTTTTTTGTTATTCACTGAGTTTCCAGTTTCGTTAGTCATATGTTTGTTATTGTTTTCGCTTAGATCATTTGCACTATGTTTATACTCAATTAGCAAGCGGAGAGAGCTGATCTCGGCAGATAAGAGATCACACTTTTGCATAAGCAAAGTATTATCACTTTTAAGATCATTTATTATCGTGAGAATTTGCCCATTTTCTGAACGAAAAGTAGCAATGTCACTAGCTATGCAAAGCAAAGTTACTTGTTTGTCACTCATTTTCTCACTTGCACTCCCTATTTCAAAGTTTGAAGTAGGTTGAGTGCCTGGGGGCGGTGTAATTGTAGAAGCACGACTCTCAGCCCAACAAAAGTTACAATAAAAATGGTCATTGGATGCAAGCAGAAAATCGAGATCCGTCACTGACACATTGACACATCCCAAGTGAAAAAGGCCATTGCACTTAGCACACATCACTGTTCGTTGAGTACGATCAACTTTTTGACCACACACACACGGCATAGTGGAGATTAATTTATAAATTTACTTATTAAATATAAATAAATTATTAGAATAGAATTTAAATTTACAATTTAAATTCGCAAATCTAAATTCGCAAAGAGTCACTGTCTCAAAATAATTATAGGCAGTAATTATTTATGATTTGCAGATTAAGCAAATATGAACAATACCACGGAGCGAAAAATAACCCGTCCGCACAGTTCAAAGTCGCTCGACAAATAATATCGACCGATATCACTCCTCTCGCAGTAGTGAAGACCCTGGATACGGTCTTGCTCCCTTATTACACCGCTAACCTGCGATTAGCCGAACATCAGCATGGATTCCGCAAAATGCATAGCACTACCACCGCGCTAAACGCCATCACCACACAGATAGGTGTCGGTCTCAACCAATCTCGCCCAAATGACAGGACCGTGCTAGTTGCGCTTGATCTTTCGAAAGCTTTTGATACTGTTAATCATGCACAACTCATTAACGACCTGGAGCATTCAAACCTTCCTTGTCTAAAGCGTTGGACCCCCAACTATCTGAGTGGCCAGCAGTCATCGGTCGAATTTAGAGGCGAAAGATCTAAACCACGTATAATTAAGCAGGGGGTGCCACAGGGTGGTGTCCTATCCCCGCTTCTGTTTAATTACTACATATCGAGGCTCCCTTCCCCACCAGAAGGCGTCTCGATCGTCTACTACGCCGAGGACTGCACGATCCTGGCGACTGGACCCTCCGTTGATGAGCTCTGCTCGAGAATTAATTCCTACCTTCCAACCCTTTCCAGTTTCTTCGCTGCACGGCCACCTTATTTACGACGTGGACAGCGCAGGCGAACATGGAATTAGACGTCTACGTCGACGGCATTAAGGTTCCGACTGTCACACACCCCAAAATCTTAGGGGTCACGTTTGATACCATGTTCAAATACGGTGCCCATGTAGCCGCGATTGCCACCAAAGTACAAAGCCGTAACAAAATCCTCAAGTCACTAGCTGGCAGTACTTGGGGGAAAGACAAAGAAACGTTACTGGCAACGTACAAGGCAATCGGCCAGCCGGTTCTGAGTTACGCGACGCCAATATGGTCGCCGGGGTTAGCAGACATACATTGGAGGAGGTTGCAGGCCTGCCAAAACCCCCACTCAGAACTGCCACGGGGTGCCTCCTTATGTCTCCTGAGCACAATCTTCATAATGAGGCAAAAATGCTCGATGTCAAAGAGCACTGTGAGATGTTGACCAGACAATTCCTGTTCAACTGCCATAAACCGCAACACCCGAACCAGAACCTGCTAAACGAAAATCCGCCTCCCAGGAGAATAAGGAGTCACCTCCGTAAGCACTATGACGAGATCCGGCACCACATTTTCTCGCCGTTTGATCCAAAGGTGCACGGGCGGGCCTTCAACCTCATCCACACGGAGTCGGTAAACTCTTTTGTCAGGTCTCGTCCAGTGAATGCAGTCCTACAGGCACAAGCCCCACCTGTTTTCGACGAGGAACGCGAACTGCCCAGGGAAACAAGAGTCCCGCTGGCTCAACTTCGTTCTGCATACTGAAACAGACTAAACTCTTACCTATCCAGACTAAACCCTGACATGCCAAATGCCTGCCCGGCATGCGGCGTGTCTCCCCACGATGCTAACCATCTGTTCATCTGCTCAACTGAGCCTACTCTTCTAACACTAATTTCACTCTGGTCCACCCCTGTTGAAGCCGCGATGTTTCTTGGACTTCCGTTAGAAGAGCCTGATGCCAGTGTTGGATGGGGGGGTGACATCCTAGGCAGGTTAAGTAGTCGCTACAACAACAACAACAACATGAACTGAGTTGATACAGCCATGTCCGTCTGTCCGTCCGTCCGTCTGTTTGAACGCAAACTAGTCCCTCAATTTTTGAGATATCTCGATGAAATTTGGGACACGGATGTATTTTTGTATTATATTAGTCATTTGTCGGATCCGGTATAATCGGGTCACTATAGCATATATCTCCCATACAACCGATCGTTCAAATAAGAGGATTATGACCATTTCTCCCTCATTTTTAAAGATTAAAACTTGAAACTTGATGAGACATTTTCTTATGGATAGCAAAAGATTTCGTGAAAAAATCACCAAGATCGGAGCTATATATAGTATATATCCCATACAACCGATCGTTCAGATAAGAGGATTATGGCCATTTCTCCCTTATTTTAAAAGATTAAAACTTGAAACTTTGTGAGATATTTTCTTATACAAGGTGACGCAAAAGTAAGCTTCCGATGTTCAGCATATCGGTTGTGGCACGTGCAGTGTGTGCTGTTGCACCGTCTTGTTGGAACCACATGTTTTCCAATCCCAATTCATCAAGTTGCGGCAAAAAGAACTCGTTGATCATTGCTCTGTAGCGCTCACCATTCACAGTAACCGTTTGGCCCCGACCGATTATTGGTCAAATAAATAGTCAGCAATATTCCGCGTTCTGGAGCAGTGTAGCGTAACATTGTTTATTAACGTGTATTTCGCATGTGTTTACTACACAAATGTCAAAACAGAACTGACTTTAGGGGCCAATCGCAAAATTTATAGCATTTTCTGATAGGAGGATTACTTTTGCGCCACTTTGTATATATTAAAAGATTTCGTAAAAAGATCACCAAGATCGGAGCTCTATATAGTATATATTCCATACAACCGATCGTTCAGATAAGAGGATTATGGCCATTTATCCCTCATTTTGGAAGATTAAAACTAAAAAAAAAAAAATGTATGTATTGCTGACAAAGTTTTAGAGAACTTTAAACAATGCGTATTTAAGTTTGCACGTATTCATGAAAGGTATAAAGCCTTCGGCACTTTTGCAAGGAGAAGGTTCTTTTATAAAAGAAAAAATTAAATAACTGTGTGGAGTCCTGAGATAAAATACATCAGACAGTTCAAGCAGAAGGATGTCGAAACATTCGGCAGCGGTATTACCAGAGAAACTAGACTCCCAATCAACTTGCGATATGTTCGAGTTGAGTAACTCAAAATTTGCATTTTTGAGATTAAACGATTGAATGTTGTGTTCGGTCTATATGGACAAAGTCTACAAATTCTAAGGTTAAAGATAGCGGCACATGATGCATAACCGACTTAGAAATAGGAAATTGACACTCCGTCAAATTAGAAATTAGATTATCATCAACAAATATGAGATCTAATATATTGTTTAGCATGTTCGCATAAGAGTTAATCTGAATATGGTTACAACTAAAAAGGGTATCTAAAAAATTTATTTCATGTGCATAATTAACATTTGTTGGAGTTAAAATTACATCATTGTGCAGTTTTGACCAACCAACCTTATTAAGATTAAAATCACCCAAAATGCAGAAATGGCTATTTATATTATTTTCGTAAGTGTCGAGAATATTATATACGTGGGCGCAGTACAACGAGTCGTTACTGTCAGGCGGAATATACGACGCACAGATAAATAGGTTACCAGACGGGCCGCAGATAGAAACACAAACTTGGTCTAGAAGAGAGTCACTATTAGAGAGCTGGACGAAAGAAGAGAGGAGTGAACGCCTTACAGCAATTAAGACGCCACCACCTCTTAAACATCCAGTTTTGATGGGATCTCTATCTTTTCGATATGTATGGTATAAGATTGGGCTAAAAAACTCAGCATCAAAAAAATCGTCATTAAGCCAGGTTTCGACAATGACATACACATCGCATTCACAACGTGATGAGGCTAGGAGTATATCTTTAGCTTTAGTTCTCATACCAGAAACATTTTGAAAGTAAATATTTAGAGTACTATTAGCAGAAAGGTTTGCCTGTTTAGCTACTGATTGGCGTTTGCCCCCTTTGCCTTGTGAAAAAAACGGAAAGGCTTAACTTTGACATCCGATGGCCATATAGATGAGTCAAGCAACTTTCTATAAATAGGTTAAAATTGCATCTTACTAACGATGATGGATCTATGTCGTTCTTAATAAGTTTATGGCAGTGAAAAAAAGATGGAGAAATGTTTGTTGTTCTCGACACATAGTCTATAATATCGCTAGCATTAACCGACGGCTTAAAGGACGACAGATGTAACAATTTCAGACGAACGGCTAAGTCAAGATGTACATTAAAGTTACTTCCAACAACAATAGTGGACGGGTTCCTGGGTTTGTACAGGGTGGCGCAAAAGTCATCCTCCTATCAGAAAATGCTATAAATTTTGCGATTGTCCCCTAAAGTTAGTTCTGTTTTGACATTTGTGTAGTAAACACATGCGAAATACACGTTAATAAACAATGTTACGCTACACTGCTCCAGAACGCGGAATATTTCTGACTATTTTTTTCGGTCGGTGAAAAACGGTTACTGCGCAAAAGTAATCCTCCTATCAGAAAATGCTATAAATTTTGCGATTGGCCCCTAAAGTCAGTTCTGTTTTGACATTTGTGTAGTAAACACATGCGAAATACACGTTAATAAGCAATGTTACGCTACACTGCTCCAGAACGCGGAATATTGCTGACTATTTATTTGACCAATAATCGGTCGGGGCCAAACGGTTACTGTGAATGGTGAGCGCTACAGAGCAATGATCAACGAGTTCTTTTTGCCGCAACTTGATGAATTGGGATTGGAAAACATGTGGTTCCAACAAGACGGTGCAACAGCACACACTGCACGTGCCACAACCGATATGCTGAACATCGGAAGCTTACTTTTGCGCCACCTTGTATACATATGATTTTATAACTTTAGAAACATTCACTGGGGCAGAACCCCGATTAGCATAAGCAGCGACATAAGCATCCGCGGGGGTGTTTGCATCGTTTATGTTGGCAGCGATACCGGGCGAATCATTCGGTGGTACAGATGGTAGCAAGTCATTAGTGTCTGCCAAATTGTTATTGTTGTTGTTTGTTTTTGATAACTCTTCGGTATTTGCATTCTGTGCTGAGTCAGAATTTTTTGATTTCGTAGCAGCACTAATTTTCCTGCCTTTGTTTGTCTTTTTAGATTTATTAGCAGGCTTTTTTGTTGTTGTATCAGAACCAGTTTTTTTGTTATTCACTGAGTTTCCAGTTTCGTTAGTCATATGTTTGTTATTGTTTTCGCTTAGATCATTTGCACTATGTTTATACTCAATTAGCAAGCGGAGAGAGCTGATCTCGGCAGATAAGAGATCACACTTTTGCATAAGCAAAGTATTATCACTTTTAAGATCATTTATTATCGTGAGAATTTGCCCATTTTCTGAACGAAAAGTAGCAATGTCACTAGCTATGCAAAGCAAAGTTACTTGTTTGTCACTCATTTTCTCACTTGCACTCCCTATTTCAAAGTTTGAAGTAGGTTGAGTGCCTGGGGGCGGTGTAATTGTAGAAGCACGACTCTCAGCCCAACAAAAGTTACAATAAAAATGGTCATTGGATGCAAGCAGAAAATCGAGATCCGTCACTGACACATTGACACATCCCAAGTGAAAAAGGCCATTGCACTTAGCACACATCACTGTTCGTTGAGTACGATCAACTTTTTGACCACACACACACGGCATAGTGGAGATTAATTTATAAATTTACTTATTAAATATAAATAAATTATTAGAATAGAATAGATTAATTTATAAATTTACTTATTAAATATAAATAAATTATTAGAATAGAATTTAAATTTACAATTTAAATTCGCAAATCTAAATTCGCAAAGAGTCACTGGCTCAAAATAATTATAGGCAGTAATTATTTATGATTTGCAGATTAAGCAAATATGAACAATACCACGGAGCGAAAAATAACACGTCCGCACAGTTCAAAGTCGCTCGACAAATAATATCGACCGATATCACTCCTCTCGCAGTAGTGAAGACCCTGGATACGGTCTTGCTCCCTTATTACACCGCTAACCTCCGATTAGCCGAACATCAGCATGGATTCCGCAAAATGCATAGCACTACCACCGCGCTAAACGCCATCACCACACAGATAGGTGTCGGTCTCAACCAATCTCGCCCAAATGACAGGACCGTGCTAGTTGCGCTTGATCTTTCGAAAGCTTTTGATACTGTTAATCATGCCCAACTCATTAACGACCTGGAGCATTCAAACCTTCCCCCCTGTCTAAAGCGTTGGACCCCCAACTATCTGAGTGGCCAGCAGTCATCGGTCGAATTTAGAGGCGAAAGATCTAAACCACGTATAATTAAGTAGGGGGTGCCACAGGGTGGTGTCCTATCCCCGCTTCTGTTTAATTACTACATATCGAGGCTCCCTTCCCCACCAGAAGGCGTCTCGATCGTCTACTACGCCGACGACTGCACGATCCTGGCGACTGGACCCTCCGTTGATGAGCTCTGCTCGAGAATTAATTCCTACCTTCCAACCCTTTCCAGTTTCTTCGCTGCACGGCCACCTTATTTACGACGTGGACAGCGCAGGCGAACATGGAATTAGACGTCTACGTCGACGGCATTAAGGTTCCGACTGTCACACACCCCAAAATCTTAGGGGTCACGTTTGATACCATGTTCAAATACGGTGCCCATGTAGCCGCGATTGCCACCAAAGTACAAAGCCGTAACAAAATCCTCAAGTCACTAGCTGGCAGTACTTGGGGGAAAGACAAAGAAACGTTACTGGCAACGTACAAGGCAATCGGCCAGCCGGTTCTGAGTTACGCGACGCCAATATGGTCGCCGGGGTTAGCAGACACACATTGGAGGAGGTTGCAGGCCTGCCAAAACCCCCACTCAGAACTGCCACGGGGTGCCTCCTTATGTCTCCTGAGCACAATCTTCATAATGAGGCAAAAATGCTCGATGTCAAAGAGCACTGTGAGATGTTGACCAGACAATTCCTGTTCAACTGCCATAAACCGCAACACCCGAACCAGAACCTGCTAAACGAAAATCCGCCTCCCAGGAGAATAAGGAGTCACCTCCGTAAGCACTATGACGAGATCCGGCACCACATTTTCTCGCCGTTTGATCCAAAGGTGCACCGGCGGGCCCTCAACCTCATCCACACGGAGTCGGTAAACTCTTTTGTCAGGTCTCGTCCAGTGAATGCAGTCCTACAGGCACAAGCCCCACCTGTTTGCGACGAGGAACGCGAACTGCTCAGGGAAACAAGAGTCCCGCTGGCTCAACTTCGTTCTGGATACTGAAACAGACTTAACTCTTACCTATCCAGACTGAACCCTGACATGCCAAATGCCTGCCCGGCATGCGGCGTGTCTCCCCACGATGCTAACCATCTGTTCATCTGCTCAACTGAGCCCACTCTTCTAACACTAATTTCACTCTGGTCCACCCCTGTTGAAGCCGCGATGTTTCTTGGACTTCCGTTAGAAGAGCCTGATGCCAGTGTTGGATGAGGGGGGTGACATCCTAGGCAGGTTAAGTAGTCGTTACAACAACAACAACAACATGAACTGAGTTGATACAGCCATGTCCGTCTGTCCGTCCGTCCGTCTGTTTGAACGCAAACTAGTCCCTCAATTTTTGAGATATCTCGATGAAATTTGGCACACGGATGTATTTTTGTATTATATTAGTCACTTGTCGGATCCGGTATAATCGGGTCACTATAGCATATATCTCCCATACAACCGATCGTTCAAATAAGAGGATTATGACCATTTCTCCCTCATTTTTAAAGATTAAAACTTGAAACTTGATGAGACATTTTCTTATGGATAGCAAAAGATTTCGTGAAAAAATCACCAAGATCGGAGCTATATATAGTATATATCCCATACAACCGATCGTTCAGATAAGAGGATTATGGCCATTTCTCCCTTATTTTAAAAGATTAAAACTTGAAACTTTGTGAGATATTTTCTTATACAAGGTGACGCAAAAGTAAGCTTCCGATGTTCAGCATATCGGTTGTGGCACGTGCAGTGTGTGCTGTTGCACCGTCTTGTTGGAACCACATGTTTTCCAATCCCAATTCATCAAGTTGCGGCAAAAAGAACTCGTTGATCATTGCTCTGTAGCGCTCACCATTCACAGTAACCGTTTGGCCCCGACCGATTATTGGTCAAATAAATAGTCAGCAATATTCCGCGTTCTGGAGCAGTGTAGCGTAACATTGTTTATTAACGTGTATTTCGCATGTGTTTACTACACAAATGTCAAAACAGAACTGACTTTAGGGGCCAATCGCAAAATTTATAGCATTTTCTGATAGGAGGATTACTTTTGCGCCACTTTGTATATATTAAAAGATTTCGTAAAAAGATCACCAAGATCGGAGCTCTATATAGTATATATTCCATACAACCGATCGTTCAGATAAGAGGATTATGGCCATTTATCCCTCATTTTGGAAGATTAAAACTAAAAAAAAAAAAAAAATTTATGTATTGCTGACAAAGTTTTAGAGAACTTTAAACAATGCGTATTTAAGTTTGCACGTATTCATGAAAGGTATAAAGCCTTCGGCACTTTTGCAAGGAGAAGGTTCTTTTATAAAAGAAAAAATTTATTAACTGTGTGGAGTCCTGAGATATTGACCAAAATGTGGACCAGGGGTGACCCGGAATGTGTTTATACGATATGGGTATCACATGAAAGGTGTTGATGAAAGTTTTCACAAGGAGCGATTTTCATGTTCATCTCTGAACACCTTTCCAAGACATTGACCATTAGGTGGACCAAGGCTGACCCAACAATATGTTCATATAATATACCTATCAAATCAATGGTTTTGATGAGTGTGTCCGCTAAGGGTGGATTTTAGGTTCATCTGAACGCAAGTGAAAAATTATAAAACAAACGCTTTGCTCATAGAGGTGTTTGCCATATCATGGATCACGCCCCTATTTTGGAATCGGGTAATTTTTGCATATATCTCGCAAACAAACTATTAAAAATATTTATTCACCGCCACCGTATTCTAAATCCAGCAAACAATACGCGTCTTTTGATACCTCTCCCGAAATTTTTGGAGGTGATTTAGCAGTTGACATAACATGACGTATGTATATTAAGACGTATAGCTCTATCCCAGCCAGCATTTTTTTAAATTTTTGAACAAAAAATATTCAAATATCATTCTCCACATGATTAAAAAAGATCAAATTTAAAAACATTTTCTGCATGAACCCGGTTAACCATCAACAATATGGGTGTCAAATGAAAGCTGCTCACGAGAGCTTCAACACGATGTCAATTTTATTGCGATATCTCAACCCGTTTACGAGATATAGCCAAAAAACGTGGTCAAAATGTATGACTAATCTATGTATATAAAAATGAATGCATATTTACCTTGGACATTACATTAGGCTTGAACGGATGGACCGATTTCACTAATTTTTTTTTATTGTATTAGATTTTGCAAGGAGAAGGTTCTTTTATAAAAGAAAAATTAAATAACTGTGGGGAGTCCTGAGATATTGACCAAAATGTGGACTGAACGCAAATGAAAAATTATAAAACAAACGCTTTGCTCATAGAGGTGTTTGCCATATCATGGATCACGCCCCTAATTTGGAATTGGGTAATTTTTGCATATATCTCGCAAACAAACTATTAAAATTATTTACTCACCGCCACCGTATTCTAAATCCAGCAAACAATACGCGTCTTTTGATACCTCTCCCGAAATTTTTGGGCGTGATTTAGCAGTTGACAAAACATGACGTATGTATATTAAGACGTATAGCTCTATCCCAGCCAGCATTTTTTTAAATTTTTGAACAAAAAACATTCAAATATCATTCTCCACATGATTAAAAAAGATCAAATTTAAAAACATTTTCTACATGAACCCGGTTAACCTTCAACAATATGACGCTGACGAGAGCTTCAACACGATGTCAATTTTATTGCGATACTTTAACCCGTTTACGAGATATAGCCAAAAAAGTTGGTCAAAATATATGACTAACCTAGCAGTTGACAAAACATAACGTATGTATATTAAGACGTATAGCTCTATCCCAGCCAGCATTTTTTTAAATTTTTGAACAAAAAATATTCAAATATCATTCTCCAGATGAATAAAAAACATCAAATTTAAAAACATTTTCTACATGAGCCCGGTTAACCTTTTTTTTTTTAATAATAATAATAATAATTCCCAACGGATTACCCACCATATCCCGCCCGACCAGGGCGTGGGGCGCATCCGCATAACGCGCGGATTATTCATTCGTGCCGAGTCGTTGAAAGGCTTTGGTTTTTTAATCGTCGAGATCTAAAACTGCTCAGCTACAGAGAAAACCTCATCAGCTAAGTAAAGTAGATATAGGATAGATTATACATCAAGAAATAACTAGTTAACAGGATAAAATTATTGTTAGAAGTTAATATAGAAGTCAAAGAAAAAGAATCAATTAGTAGCTATGAATTTAGGATAGAAAGAATTGATTTTCTTATGCTGAAAAGCGAGTCTGAAATATCCAATCTACCAGAAGAGAGTTATAATCTTGACACAAACAGCGAAAAGGCTCATTTAACTGAAAATTGGTTCGGCACTGTTTTAAGACTAGAGGTTTAAAATGCCTTGAAGGACGAGACGGTACATTGAAGTTCACTTCACTTAGAAGAAATGGGCTGGATAGTGAACCATTTAGCAATTTAATCATAAAAATAATTCCAAGCATTTCCCTCCGACTAGAAAGTGTGTGTAGATTAATGAGCTTTAAACGATTCGTATAGGGTGGCAAATTGTACAAGGGATCCCAATGAAAATCTCTTAAGGCAAATAGTAAAAACTAGCTGGCCCGTGCGCTCCTTGCGCAAAAAAAAAACACAAATATGGTTTGAAACCTTTTATTAGTCCAGGTCCAGGATTTTCCAAACCTTTTTCTCAAATTATAAAAAAAGGTTTTCAGTTACACTTGTTGTGAGACCCTAAAAAATTAAACAAATATGCCCAACCAGCTATTTGAAATTCCACCACTTATATTACATTCACATTGAGCCATAAACTTGAGTTGATTGACAACATCAATATGAATTAACTCAAAAAATGTCCTTTTAACTCGAGTTTATGACCCAATGTGAACGCAGTCTTATTCACTTATTTTAGCAATGTTCAAGTGTAGATGGCGCACTGTTCAGTCTTAGCATTCAAATGTAGATGTCGCGAGGCATGTGAATGTCAGTCACAATAGCGTCGCAGTACAAATTGATTTTTTTGTGCATTCACAATCGTTTATTTTAAAGAATTCATTTTTATAAAATACGCTTAAACAAAAGCACTCCGCTAATTAAAACATGGTTTCGCATGTAGAGCTAACCCCCACCATTAAAACGATACCTTATTTATTAATATTGGTTCCAAATGAGAGCAGAAAATTAGGAAATAACACAAAACGACCTTACAGAAATAATATATATGATTGTTTTTGAACTGATTCAAGGCGATCTACATGAACCTGGTAACGCGGGTTACAAATTATAGAACCGTATTCAAGTATCGGTCTGACTAATGTAGTGAAGAGGGCTTTAGTTACATAAGGGTCGCTAAATTCTTTAGACCATCGTTTAACGAATTTTAGGACACCTCTAGCCTTATTGACTGTTGTGTTAATATGGCGGTTGAAACTGAGTTTATAGTCCGTAGCAACCCCCAGGTCAACAAAATCATACACTTGCTCAAGACTATAATTTTTAACTGTATAGGAAGCCGGCTGAGAAATTTCACGCGAAAAACCCATGTGTTTACATTTTTAAGGTTAAATGGCATATAATTTAAATCGCACCAAGTAACGAGTGTATCTAGATCTTATTGTAGCTTATTTCTATCTTCAAATGACGCCAATGACATGAAAAGCTTTACGTCGTCGGCATACATTAACATTTTTGAAAATTTTATTATTGTAGAAATATTATTTATAAACAACAAGAACAGAATCGGGCCAAGATGGCTTCCTTGAGGAACCCCCGAAGAGACATAAATGACATCGGATACTAAATTTTTAAACATTACTCTTTGTGTCCTGTCACTATGCTAAGAAGAGATCCAGCGATTGAGACCCGGCTGGAAGCCCAACTGATCGAGTTTATGAATAAGTAATGAGTGACACACTTTGTCAAAAGCTGTGCTAAAATCCGTATAAATAACGTCGGTGTGCAGATTTTTTCTAAAGGCATTTGGGACATGACTGGTAAACTCAAGTAAATTCGTAACTGTGGTCTTTCCCTTACTGAACCCGTGTTGGCAGTCAGCTATCAAAGTAGAGATCGGACCCGTAAGTTGATTTGTAACAATAGCTTCAAACAATTTTGGGATGGCAGAAAGCTTCGCGATGCTACGATAATTCTCTATAGAAGACCTACTCCCGCTTTTATGCTGCGGTAGATGAAACGATTCTTTCCACGCAGTTGGAAAAACACCACACTTTAGTGATAGATTGAACAAATTGGTAAGGGGTTGGTAAATATGGTTCGCACACTTTTTCAAGAAACATGTAGGAATCCTATCAGGACCATATTTAAAAGATTCTTTTAAGGTTTTAAGGTAAAATAGAACATCTTTGGCGCATATAATTGGTGAATTAATTGAATTTGTCCCGTGTAGCTTATAGGGATAGTTTTGAAAGTTTGAATTGGTGACAGCAGAATAGTTAGAAGTGAAAAATTGAGCAAAAAAATTTGCGATATATTGATTATCGCTAGATATAATGTCTTGATATTTCATGGCTGAGGGAAACCCTGATACTTTACGTTTCGAATTTACGAAACCATAAAATGACTTTGGATTGAGAATAAGGTCTCTTTTGGTTTTAGAGACATAAGCTTTATAGCACTTTTTATTTAAATCTATGTACTTCTGACGTAGAATGGAATACAGTAGGTAATGTTTATTTAATCCGGATTTCTTATATAAATTAAATGATCGCGTTTTCCTATTTTTAAGAGCCTTAAGCTCTTTAGTAAACCAAGCTTGCATAGGATGATCATAAGTTACTTTACGTTTAGGAATAAGCTTCTCAAATAGGCAGTAAATAGTTTGGTTGAAATGTGATACGTTTAGATCGATATCACAACCAAATTCAGGCCAAGTTAATTTAGACAGTTCTTTATTTAATTTCTTGTAGTTTGCTTTGGAAAAGTTGAAATCAAAGCTACTACATGAGTAGCATTGAGTGCCTTGGCCATTACTTATGGTTTCGTAGACTATTTCCATAGAAGGGTGGTAAAGGTCTTCTGGTAAAACCAAAGGATCACAAAGATTTGCAGAAAATGGGTTTATATCATTAACATACACTAAATATAAGACTTTCCCAAACTTGTTAGCGGTAACATTTATTTGATTAAGGCAAAGATCGGAAATTCCATCTAAAAAGTCATTGTACCCCAGTTTGGACGGATTTGGAATAATGTTACCATCAGATATGTTCCACGATATATAAGGTAAGTTAAAATCACCTAAAACAATAATTGAATCTGAAGCTTTAGTCATAAAGTTAACAGTTTTGAGCAGAGAGACATGTTGCATGTAGACTGAAAAATCTGATGCTGGAGGGATGTAGCAAACATATAAGTACATAGAGACGTTGTCTAGTTGAAGGCGGATACATTTGAACTCAATGAAATCGATGTTAGGAATATTAACCTCTTCTGAAGGGATGGAGGAATGAACGGAAAGTAGAACACCACCCCCGACTCTGTTCAAGCGATCATTTCTATATACTTGATATTCATTACATAAAAACTCTGAATTGAAAACATGAGGTTTTAGCCAAGTTTCGGTAAAAGCAATTACGTTATATTTACAATGAAAAGATTTCAAAAAGAGATCAGTTAATTTGGTATTTAGACCTCTGACATTTTGATAAAAGATATTCACGGATTTAGTGCTCAGCTTTTTGACTCAACGTTATTACGAGAAATTTTCGCTACAGTTTGAACATTCCTATTCGGTCTGTATTCAAACTCCCGCACAAGAGCCCCGGGAGGCCAAAAAGAGCTGTCCAAAAGAGTATCGAAATCTTTCCCAGATACATCAATCTTAAACGAATACATACTTCTTTGATATGTGAAATTAAATTTTCTAACAGTTACGCTTTGATCTTTAACTTTAGACGAAATATGGTACATCAAATCATCCTCAGTAGTGTCTGGATGGAACCTAGACACAAAAATAGATTTTTTGCGAGGAACCACAACCAGCTTACCAACGATTGGTTCAGACTCCATTGCAATAGTTGGAGGTTGCGGGTTTTTCCTAGTGGACATTTTTGAAGGGGCGTTCTTCGACGTTGCTCGGACAACCGTACTAGGAATTGGAGAAGCCAAATCTATAAGTTCAAGGGGTTGAGGCAAGTTCGGGACTGTTGAGGTAGTGGGCCGATCATCTGTACGCCTGCGCTTGTTTTCGCGATTATCAGGGCATTCCAAATGAGGCGAGTTCTCCAAAGTTTCCAAGGTTTTGAAAATATTTTCATATTTTTGGAATCTTTCAGTCAGCAATGAAAAATCTTTGCTTATTTCAGAAAACCCGTTTCTGATATGCCTAAAGATTTTACAGAGATCAATGTATTAACTTTAATTATAACTTTAGAATATAAAAGATATTATTAATTTATTAAATATAATCACAGAGAAAAATATATACAGAACTATACAGCTAGACGTTTGCGTAATACGTGGCAAATGAAAGCTGCTGACGAGAACTTCAACACGATGTCAATTTTATTGCGATATCTCAACCCGTTTACGAGATATAGCCAAAAAACGTGGTCAAAATCTATGACTAATCTATATATATAAAAATGAATGCATACTTACCTTGGACATTACATTACGCCTGAACGGATGGACCGATTTCCCAAATTTTTTTTTATTGTATTTGATTTTGCAAGGAGAAGGTTCTTTTATAAAAGAAAAATTAAATAACTATGGGGAGTCCTGAGATATTGACCAAAATGTGGACTGAACGCAAGTGAAAAATTATAAAACAAACGCTTTGCTCATAGAGGTGTTTGCCATATCATGGATCACGCCCCTAATTTGGAATCGGGTAATTTTTGCATATATCTCGCAAACAATCTATGAAAAATATTTATTCACCGCCGCCGTATTCTAATACCAGAAAACAATACGCGTCGTTTGATACCTCTCCCGAAATTTTTGGACGTGATTTAGCAGTTGACAAAACATGACGTATGTATATTAAGACGTATAGCTCAATCCCAGCCAGCATTTTTTTTAAATTTTTGAAAAAAACATATTCAAATATTATTCTCCAGATGATGTAAAAAATCAAATTTAAAAACATTTTCTACATGAGCCCGGTTAACCTTCAACAATATGGGTGTCAAATGAAAGCTGCTGACGAGAGCTTCAACGCGATGTAATTTTATAGCGATATCTTAACCCGTTTACGCGATATAGCCAAAAAACGTGGTCAAAATCTATGACTAATCTATATACGCGATTGTTTCCTCCGTTCGAACTGAAGGGTTTCGATGGTAAGGTCTTCTGTTGACTGTCCCATGCTCGGCAAAATTGTTTACAAGTCTTATTATGGTTCATCTGCTCGGAGGATTGCCGCCAAACGTGCGCCTATACTCTCTTTGAACCGAAACTACGGACTCCAGAGCGTGATAGCGGCGGACAATCCAAATTCTTGTTTCAGTGTCCCAGTTATCCATTTTTGTTAAATGTAAAAGTCAATCTGCAAAATAAATAAAAAATTAACCAGATTCATTAAATAGAAAAAAAGTTATTTAATTTTTTTTTGGTAGCGGCTTTCATCAGCCACCCTGTATATAACCACTTTACTTTTTTCAGACACATACAAAACAAACTGAATTATTATTTATTGCTCATATAGTCACATATATATACGTATTCCCGCTATAGTACTAAATTGTTATTAGATTGTAGCATCCTTAATTACTTAAGAAATAAATAAGCAAATTTTTAGTTTGAGGACCTTTAATAACGTAGCCAAATGTAAAGATTATTCCTAAAAAAGTTGAATTCCAATCATTTCCTTATCACACGAGGACACTTATTTGCAGAAGTTTAGACTTTGTTCTGTAATATGTATACATTACATGAATAAATCTTTAAAAATATTTAATCTTAATTAACTTTCTTGCTTTGTAAGTTATTTGTTTTGATTTTTCACGAACACAGGCTACCAAATTTTAGCAAAAACACAAATTTTACGATTTCTTTTGTACTGCGGAATGACCTGCGAAGCAGTCATGGGCAGGCTAGTTTTAAATATAAATATTTGTATTATTAAATACTAAAGTTAGCACTTCCTTAAGATCTTCGAATGCTCTTAGGGCGTCTTCATTTAATTATATTGGCACTTTTTTGGACTGCGTAGCCTTAACCTGTGCATATTCGCCCCTTATGAGGTTCGTGAGTTTCGCGTAATCTCAAATGAACTTTCTGTAATAAGAAGTTAAACCAAAAAATTTTTAAGCTATATGGAGGGCGAGAAGCTTTTTTAAGTTAATTTATTTATATTATTTTATTATTTGTTCAAAGAGTAGAACGGGGGTGCGGATAAAATTATTATTTTTTTTTATTTAAATTATTTGTTCTATATAGAACAGGGTGTGCGAGGCACCTTTACACCTTGTATTTATTAATTGGAACGAGCACTGTTGGCTCTGAGGCATTGCGCGGGATTGGCTTCCTCATTCTCGTTGTGAAAAACTCCCCTGCACATATTGCATAGGGGCGATATTTTGGGAATAGTAAATTATTTAATTGTTTTTATTATAATTATTTGTTCTATATAGAACGGGGAGTGCGAGGCACCTTTACACCTTGTATTTATTAATTGGGGCGAGCACTGTTGGCTCTGAGGCATTGCGCGGGATTGGCTTCCTCATTCTCGTTGCGAAAAACCCCCTGCACATATTGCATAGGGGCGGTATTTTGGGAATAGTAAATTATTTAATTGTTTTTATTATAATTATTTGTTCTATATAGAACGGGGAGTGCGAGGAACCTTTACACTTTGTATGTATTAATTAGGGGCGAGCACTCTTGGCTCTGAGGCATTGCGCAGGATTGGCTTCCTCATTCTCGTTGTGAAAAACCCCCTTGCAGATATTGCATAGGGGCGATATTTTGGGAAAAGTAAATTATTTTATTTGTTTTTATTATAATTATTTGTTCTATATAGAACGGGGAGTGCAAGGAACCTTTACACTTCGTATGTATGAATTAGGGGCGAGCACTGTTGGCTCTGAGGCATTGCGCCGCATTGGCTTCCTCATTTTCGCTGTGAAAAACCCCGATTTGGGATGCCAAAGCATAAACTATATCTTTGGAATATTTCATAAGCTGATTGAGAATTGCATGCAATGCAAATGAAATAAACGAAAGAAATTACTACAGCTTATGTTACTTAAACAGATTGGAAGGTGTCAACAGGTTTCTTATTAAGTTTATTTTCTTAGGATCTGGCAGGATTCCTTCGGAGGTTACAATGTCACCCAGAAATTCGACGCTTCTTTTTAAAAACTGAGTTTTTTGAAGGTTGACTTTAAGCCCCGCAGATAGTAGTCTAGAAAGTATTGTTTCGATGTCCTTCAAATGAGTGGCTTCGAATTTTCTGAAAATTATTATGTCATCCATATATACGAAACAGATTCGAACTATAAATTCTTTGAGGACATCGTCTATCATGCGTTGAAAGGTTGATGGTGCATTTTTTAGTCCGAAAGGAAGCCGTAAAAATTTATATTTTCGATTCATTGCGGAAAATGCCGTTTTAGGAATGTCACGCTTCTTCATTATGATTAGGTGAAATCCTAACGTTAGGTCAAGCATGGTGAAATATTTGGCTACGCCAAGGCTAGCAATAGTACCGTTTATGTCTGGGATGGGATATGTATTGTGAAAGAAGTTCCTAAATTTGTCTTTCGACTTCCCCGCGCATATTTTTGGGGTAGGGATGACTTTTGGTGTAAATGGGATTTTCGGTTTCCGTTTTTATCTCGGCCTGGACATTGGTTTGGATTTCCGTGCCTCGGTCGACTGGCCCAAATAAAGATTCATATTTTTTCAGTATCTCGTAGAGCTTGTTTTTCATAAGCTCAGTGACATATTTGTCAAGAGGGATATTAACGTTAATGATGTTACCCTGCTGCGCTGTTTTTCTCTTTAGAGGCAGAAGGATGTCTGGTTTTAGAATGAGAGTGTTAAGTTCCCTATCTAAAAACGCTTTAATCTCCCACAGTGTATCGTCCCCTATTATCCCGTCGAATGATTCTAGCCCTGGAAGAAGAAAGAATGTAGTTCGCAGGTCGTTACCAACAAAAAAAAATTCCGCAAACCTTCTTTTCAATTTTGGTTTTCCCCCCTGCCGATTTTACGTGAAATCGCTTTCCCACAGGTGTAGTGTTTACAGCTACGCGCTCGCTAATGTAATTTTTGTTCGCCCCGTATCCACTAAGAACTCTAAAATACCTTGATCCCGCGTAGCATATTCTAAATATGGTATGCCGGACACGACGCTCCCATTGTAAAGTTTACTTGGTCGCCTGTTGATTCTTTATTATGCTCGCTGCAGAAATTTTCTCCCTCTTCTTCTTCTACGGGCACTATATGATATAATTTCTGTTTCTTGTTTGGGTTAGAAAATCCTGTGGAGGCTTGGCTTTTCTCTGAGCCATCATCCCTCGGAAACCTAGAACTACCCGTCTGAAGGGGTTTGAGAGGATGTATCGACAGCCATTCTTACAGCTGCTGAGGAATTACTGTTGTTGCGCCATCTTTGCGCAGATTGGTGACTACTCCTTATTTGTCCTGACCCAGTGTAGGAGGAGCTGAATCCTCCCTGTTTTTGGGGTGGCCTGCATAGCTTCCATTTGACTGTGCTGCATAATTGTACCTCGAATTGCTCTTAGCTGGACTCTGCAAGGTGCCAGTGTAGTCTCTGTTACCTCAAGGAAAATATCGCTGTGTAGGGGATTGGTATATATCGCCGAACATTCGGCCACCTCTATTCAATGCCTGCAGGGGGCGATAAATAGCGTTTCGGCGGTCCACGTTCATGAACGTGAGGCATGACTAAGGTAGGGATTTCGGTTTCTGCATGAGAAGAAAAGTCGGCAGGTCGTCGTTTAGCCCCCTTATGAAAACATCTAGTGCTCTTCGTCGGTGTGCCTCTGCCAATGCCTTAACCGTTTCCGCATGCACATATTTGTCGGTAAGTGGTTCTTCCACTGTTGTTGCTTCACTATCAGCGGATTGCCTGCGAACCTCCTCTACTCGGCTTTTTAACCGTTCCGAATTCTGAGTAAGTCCTTGTAAGGATTCATCACTATTTACTGATTTCACGCTTTTGAGGCGATCTTCGAACCTCCTAACCTGGGATTACGGCGGCATTCATTTCCGTTAGGGATTTTTTCATTTCATCTGCATTCATGTTTGTGCTGAAATTAAAAGAATTTAAGTTACGAAATGTGATTATTGCTTACAAACTCCAATATCTCAATTGGTTTATTAGAACATTTTTCCTTGGGAGCTTCTTTTCCTTGCTTTTTTTTTGAAGAGTTTTCTAAGATTTTCACCAAGTTTCTGTTACACTGTTATTTCTTTTTTCTTAGATTTTGGAAAAAATCACTCTCTTATACTGTGTGTTTTATTATATGTTTTATTTCACTAGAGGTTTTATCTTAGTTTTCCTTAATTTAAAAAAAAATTTGTTTTTAAAGTTTCAAGAGCATTGATTTTAACTTTTCTTTTGTTTTATTATTAGTTAATTTTTTTGTCCTCTTTTCCTTTTAGAAATGCGTTTCACCAGGTTTTTATTTTCATTTTGTTTCGGTTTTGGTATTAATTAACTTTCTTCTTTCCTTTGGAATAGCGCTGCACCTTGAAATTCCGCGGACCCTGCACTGAACTGCTCGGGCGCCAGTTAGCTCCCTTGTCGCGAGAGTTATAAAAAAATTAAAGTTGCGGTGGACTTATAGTCTTTCGATAAACTGAATAAAACAAGTTAATTTATTTAAACGTCATAAACATTTATTGTGTGCTGATTGCCTCCTAAGTATTGACTAACTCAAACTGTCTTCTTTACTTACTAAGTAACCTCTTAAGCCCAAATAAAGTGTTAATGTTGCAGATCCCATGCTTTGCCCATTTTACTTGCGCGTGCAGGCAAGTATCGCTGGCTATGGAATTCCCACCCTTTTGGTAAATGGACCTGATCGATGGTTGCGCGTGTCTCGCGTCAGCGAATGTTCTTTGGTGAAATAAATAAGTCACATGCCTGGCAACGTGAGCAAAGGGTGCGCCGTTGGGCAGAATTCTGGTACCTGCTAATGTAACTTCTATACTGTTGTTGTTGTTGTAACGACAAAAATACTCCCCGAAGGTTTTGGGGAGTGCTGTCGAACTGACAGTCCTTGGCCGGATATGAATCCGGTACGCTCCGGTACTCCCTTGCGGTACTGCCGGACTGTCATGGTAGCGATTTATGACCAGTGGAACCTTCTAGGTCATGTCACCCCTCCTTCCGTAAGGAAAGAGAGATGGGTAATGAGAGGTGAGAGGCATCATATCCGTAGATCAACCATCGAGTTGCACGTCATTACCTTTGTGCATATTAGTCGCCTCTTACGACCGGTATGCCTACCTCGGGCATATTCTAAGCCCCTAACCCGCAGGGGTACTTCTATACTGTAAGAAATACCAGTTTAAGAAACATATTTGAAGAGGCTGAAATTGAATATAAAAAGATATTTCCTCATGGGAATACTCGTTTTCTAGGCTTACAACTGGAAATAGGAAGAATACTGGAAATGTTTGATGCACTCAAAATTTACTTTATCGAAATAAACAATTGCCCCTATGTAATCATATTTTAGTAACCCCATGAACGAAATATATACTTTATTTTTACATGGGAGCCTAGCAATTTTCCAGAATGCAATTTTGGCAGTGGAGGCTGACCAAATAAGTGCATTTGAAATTTCATATGTTTACACAGACTTATTTTGGAGTCTCCAAACCAAAATTGACAAGGGATGACGGAAAATCGTTCCAGAAAAAATCATACTTCTACCCTGTGGGAAACAGCAATAATAATAAAAAAGAAGTTACTAAAAAAACTTCAAAACCGAAAAAAAGATATTTTTATTCCTTTTGCAGCAAAGCAAAGATGGTTGAAGTATAGATGTGAGTTTCCTAATATAGAAGAAGATACCTAAAAAAATATTGTATTAAGCTTCTATGAAAAAGTAATAAGTTATTTGACTACTTTGAAGAACAATTTGAAGGAGTATCAAAATTTAGGTGGATTAAAATTGATAAATATATAATATCGCAAGACGTTCAGATTAGTATTGACATTATTATTAAGCATAGCTTTGTTCAAGAATATAACAGTGACGAAATTTTTGATGAAATTTCATTAGTGCATGATATTATAAATACTGAAAAAGAAACAGACAAATGGAGAGCACAAACCTGTGTAGAGAGATTAAAATGGCAAATCCATTGAAAATAGTGGAGTTTGCTTTGTGCAAACTGTTCATCGTTCTACGATGAAATAAAAACTAACACTCAGCTACCAAAAAGAGCTGCTTCATCAGAAAAGTATGAGTGAGATACTACATATCAATAACTGAATTGAGATAAAAAACCAAAAAAATGTTTGCCGTGTATTACTTTTTTTATTTTGCAGTATGAGGCGGCTCTGGGAGTATTCGAGAGAAAGGTTCTTCGAAAGATTTGTGGACCACTACGCGTTGGCGACGGCGAGTACCGAAGAAGATTTAATGATGAGCTGTATGAACTTTACGCAGACGCCGACATAGTTCAGCGAATTAAAACACAGCGGCTTCGCTGGCTAGGCCACGTAGTGCGAATGAGCGAAGATGCTCCAGCCCAGAAGGTATTCTTATCGGCACCCGCCGGTGGAAGCAGAGGAAGAGGGAGACCACCACTCCGATGGAAGGACCAAGTGGAGACCGATTTGCGATCCCGCGGTGTTTCCAATTGGCGCCAGTTGGCGCAACGAAGAAACGACTGGCGAGCTATGTTGGACGGTCAAAATCGCCCAGGCGGTTAGATGACCATTTAAAGAAGAAGAAGTATTTTTAAAACGACATATAATACCTGTAATACGAGCTTTAAGCTCCGCTTGTGAGAATCAAGCATTGGTTCTTTTTGTTTTGTTGATTTAGGTAATTGAATTGTTTTTCCTATGTGATAAATTTACATACAAATGAATATGTAACTTGTAGTTTTTAAGTATGGTAAATATAGCTGTATCAATTTGAAAATCACTTAAAGCTTTTTTTTTTGTTAAATTTCACCTCAGTCATGCAATGAGTTGAAAAAATTATGGCAAGCCTACCTACTCGCAAGATAAATTCTACTTCATTTCCTCAACCTCCTTTTAAATACTTTTAAACAATTTTTGAAAAATGGCAGCACTGCAAACGGAAGGAAAGGGAATGTCAAAAACAGCTGGAAAAATACAAAAATTTAACAAAATTTTAGCAATTTTATTTGGAACATAATTTGTTCAAATTTGTGTTTGTATTTTTAAAAGTAATGGAAACGGTTGCGAAAAGTCCTATTGGCTATACTGTGTTCATTGGTTTCCTCAAATTCTTTTTCCAGGGCAAACCCAATTCCGATTTTCCTTAGAATTGTTAATTTTTCTTTGTTTTATAATTTTTGCTCCGAAATAATTACAATTGACAAACAGCTGTTTTGCGTTTTTCGAACCGACAAATATTAAAGGCTGGATTGTCTGCCTGTTAAATTTGTCGACGAAAAAACGCTAACTAGCACTAGAGTAAGCCAAATTTTATTTAAAGAAGAGATAAATTTTAGCATGCAGTCGAGAAAGCGGTCCTTAGAGTTATTATTACTTCAGACTCTAAAGGCAGAACGGGTTTTCAGCACAGGTAAACCAAGAGATCCACATATTTGTGCAAAGATGTGTTCAATGTTCTCATTATCCATTATGTCAGTGGAAATGGTTTGATTTAAGCAGTCATATACCTCAGTCTTAAGCAGCACAATCTCCTTTCGAGCCGCTTATTTTGTACGATTGAGCTTCTGCTCGCTCCATACGTTCTTCCATGTTCTTCAGCGCCGTCTTAATCTCTCCTCGCTCTCTTTCTTCGTTCAGTCAACTCGTGGATAATACACTTTCTCAGAGACTCAAGCTCTTAGCTTTTTTGGTAAAGGTGAAACTACTATGCAGAGTAAAGTCCATTTGGCGCCCACTTTTTGTTCTTGTTGTAGGTTTTGATTTTCACGAATATTTTATTAGATATAATTTGTTTGTAATTAAATTTTGCTTTAAAAAAATATACACTTTTCCCTTCCCATTTGGCGCTTCCCACCCCCATATGACGTTACTCTTCCTTGACCTCTTTATTTTCCTCAAACAAACATCTCAAATTTTTATTCCTACTCCCCTTCCTCTCCCATTTCCCCTGTGGGTACTGATAGGCATATAGTCTCGAAGATATAGCGGTTTAATTTTTTTTGGTGTTGGTCCAGCTTACTTTTTCCAATATTTCTTTGATAAGTAGAACAGATATCTCTCTATAAAATATCACCAAGAAATATATGCAAATTAACTTTTACACGAGGCGCGGAAGGTTTTTAAAAAATAACCACCTTGCTTGGTGTATCAACAAAATCTTCCAATCTTTATTCATTTTCTCTTATTTATAACTTATTTGGTTACCACTACATACAATTGTTTTGCGCTTAAGTTCTAAGTAAAGTAGAGCTTAAATGTTTACTTAAACTTATTTCATCATACGATGAAATAGGTTTAGCCTTGAAATGGCTTGCCCCTGAAAAATCAATAAAAATAGCCAACTAGATATTTGAGTTATTGTTTACTTTAGGGTTTCTTGTTTATATTAAAAATGTGTGGCTACTAATTCTGTTTAGATTAAAAATGTGTGGCTACTAATTGTCAGTGTGACAAAGACATATTTGCCTTGTGTCCCCAAGTGGCGCGATGAAGCTATGGGTGAATGGTGGCGTTAACTCCCACACCTCTAAATCGAAGCGTCCCGTCTTCGAATATAAAGCTGTTAAGTGGTTGATTTGATTTGACAACTTCAATAATATTTTTTCATTTTCCTTTGATTTCCTTAATTGAATCTGAAAATTAATACAAACAATCAATTTATAAGCAAAATATGCTGTTACTGTTATTAAAACCAAGGCCGTAAATGACCACCAAATGGGATTTCTTTTTATTTCTTGTTTTATTGGAGTAAGTATATTAAAATTGTTCAATTTCAAATCAATATTCTTTGTTTCAATGTATTCTTTTACAAAAAATGGTTTAAATTTTCCTTCTTTTAAATGATTTAAGATTTTTCCTGTTGGATTTTCATATTTTTTACTATCAATTGTTACATTATCCTGAAAGGTTATCAAATAAACTCCATCTATTGTGTGATTATTGATAGTATGTGTGCCTGATGCAATTATAGCACCATCTTTTACAATTTTTATTGACTCATTTTTTTCATTTATTTGTGTGCAATTAGCGTGTCTATTATTTAGCATATCTGACAAACATGTGTTATTTTCATTTATCATGCAAAATGCGTTATTTAGTTCTTTTTTACAAAATTTTACTGAATAGAATTTATTTTCACACTTTATTATTTCATTTTCAATCCACAATTTTCCATCTTCCTGTGCCACGGCTATTGCCTTAAACAATTTACATACGTTTTTTACTTTTGGATACTTAATATAAATAACTATTAGACTGTTTTTTTGTGCAATTTTAAATTCTGAAACATCTATAAGATCTGATATTGTTACATTAACTCTTTCTTCGCTAATTATTTCTTTTATTTCTGCCATATCCAAAATTAATGGATTCAAAATTCCTATTTTTGACAATGTAATTGTTTCCACTGTGTTTTCAAGTTCAGAAATTTTTAATTTATTTCTTTGTCTTAAAATAGTTTTTTCATTAGAGCTACCTTGTAATTGTTTTAATATCTGTGTTAATTCCGTAATTGTTTTAAATATTAGTGAATTTGTTGTAAACTGCTTATTATTATTTTCTATTAAATCATTTACTTTACTTGTTACTTGCATAAAATCATCATGGTCGGGTGTGCCGGTGATCCATTTCCAAACCGTCCCAAGTTCATTAATTCCCCTTTTTGATCTATTATTAATTTTTAATTTTCCCAACAAAGTTTCTATCATTTGTATTTCAAAATCTATACTTGAGTCTGCAAGTAATATTATTTCCACGTTGATTCTATAATTTTCTACAATGCTTTCAAACAATGACAAATTTGTTAAATGGTATATTGACCCATAACTTTCAAAAATCGCTGCATCTTCCTCCTCTACAAGTATATAGTTTTCTCTTGTATAATCAATTATGTCTGATGTGATTATGGTGATATATAATGTTATTAATGAAATTCGTAAAAGTTTCCCCATTGTTCCTATAATACAAAAATATATAAACTTTAATATTGTCCTTATGAATTATTCTGTTTCTGCTTTGTACTTTAACCTTATGCCCTAAATCTTCTACTACTACTTGTTTCTTATATTTGGGCCTTAATTTATTCGTTTCCCCAAATAACCTTTCATATATAATCTCACCTTTATGATAATTCTTTTGAGCCCGCCTTTTTGTTATGATGCTCCAACATTTTTCCTTGAGCATTCTTTAACACATCCCTCATATTTCCATGTGCTTCCCTATTAAACAAAATGTTACAAGGGCGTTTACCTGTTACCGAATGTATTGTCTTATTATACTGCTGAACCGCCCTCATAATTGATTCATAATCACTTATTAAAGTATGTTCCTGTTTTAAACATCGAGATATTTCTATCAGTGTGGAATGAACCCTCTCTATTTGTCCATTGCTAGTACTGTGACGTGGTGCACAGTAGTAAATCTGTATGTTGAACCTTTCCATTAAGGACTTAAACTGCATCGCACCAAAGCCTGGTTCGTTATCCATAACTATACTTTTAACATCTGGGAATGTTTGTAAAAGTTCTAAAATTTTTTCTTCCAAATTTAATTTATCCTCAATACACCTAACCACCAGATACTTCGAATAAGAATCCAGACACGTAATAAATTTTAATTTTTGAGCGAAAAAGATGTCTATATGGAGTTGTTCTCCTTCTTTTACTGGTATAGGTGCTTCACCTATAGGAATCAATTTCGGATGCCTTTCATATTTATTATTATTGCATATGTTGCAATTCTTCACATATTGCTTAAACTGTCTAACCATTAATGGCCAATAATATTCTTGTCTAATTTTCCCTATAATTTCGATGTGCCCTATTATGTGTTTGTTCAATAATTGCTCCCTGATCTTCCCTATTAATGACATCAATAGCGAATAATTTAGTATATAAAAATTTTACTGTTGGAAATGCTTCTCTTAGCACATTTTTTATTTCATAAAGCACCTCAGGGGTGCAGTACATTCCAGATATTTGGATTCATATATTCCTTCAAAACACCAACTATATTTTGTGGTATGTCATACTCAATTAAAAATCGTTTGTTATTAAAATTAGAAATCGTTTCCAAGACAGTTATTCTTGCTCCACTATTTATTAATATTTGCTGTTTAAAGTGGTTCAGTGGCTTTTTTGTTTCATGAATCTGATATTCATCACTGCTTTCCGCAGAATGCTGAGTACTTGCTACCGAATCGCTTGAATGATCCGATTCTTCAGAATTTGTTAAATTATTCAGTATCTGTCTTGATAATGCGTCAGCAACAACATTTGTTGCCCCTGGTTTATAAATTATTTTCGGTGAAAATTCCTCAATAAAAGATCTCCATCTTTTAATTTTAATATTCGGGTTTCTTTCGGAAACCGCAAATGACAAAGGTTGATGGTCAGTGTGAATTTCCAAATCACCCACACTGTAAAGATAATTCCTCAAAGTTTTCAATACCCAGACTATGGCATATAATTCTTTTTCATTGGTTGCATAATTCATTTCCGTGGAATTCAATGTGTTTGAAATAAATATAATGGGTTTTCCTTCCTGTGATAACACAGCACCCAAAGCTACATTCGACGCATCAGTAGTCAAAACAAACTTTTTATTATAATCAGGTTGCGTCAATTGCACCTGTTGAGACAATAAATTCTTCAGCCTTTCACAAGCAGCCATTCCCTCTTGATCGAGGTTAATAATCTTCTTCTTTGATAAATATTGGGAAATCCTTCCATTTTCCCCCTGTAAATGATTAGTCAATGGTTTGGATACAAGCGCATAGTTTTCTATAAATTTCCAATAATCTCCTGTCAATCCCAAAAATCCCCGCAATTGACGTAATGTTCCTGGTATTGGGTAATTCTGTATGGCCTCGACCTTTTTTGGGTCCGTTTTAATAATGTTCTTGGCCACCACATATCCTAAAAATTCTACTCCTTCTTGATAAAACTTTGACTTTTCAGACGATATTTTCATATTTGCCCCCCTTAATATTTCAATTATGCAACTCAAATGCCTTTTATGTTCCTCCAAATTTTTTGAAAAAATTATAACATCGTCAACATAAACGTGACAAAACTTCCCTATATATTCCCTTAACACGTTATCCATAGCTCGCTGAAAAATACTTGGTGCATTCCTCAATCCAAACGGCATCCGTAAAAACTCGTACTTCCCATTATTCACTGAGAATGCCGTTTCTCTATATCACTTTCTTTCATCAGTATCTGGTAAAATCCAGATTCTAAATCAATTGTGGAAAAGTATTTTGACTTTCCCAAATTTGTAAGTATTATTTCTGGGTTTGGCATCGGGTACCTATCCGATATTGTTTTCTCATTAATTTTTTTGAAATCGAGTACCAATCGTAACTTCGGACTTCCGTCGTCATTTATCCCCTTCTTTGGAACCACCGGGAGAGTTGTATGGGCTTTTACTTTCCCTAATTATTCCTTTTTGTAACAAATTTTGAATTTCATCATTAACAAAATTATTCACCGACATCGGATAAGGATATTGTTTTGACCAAATTGGTCTTTCCTCAATTATTCGTATCTCTGCTTCTACATCGGTACGAAAAGGTAAATCCAAATTCACCTCGCCATGCACTGCCAAAACTTCACTCCTTGCTTCATTCTGCAAATCTGTCACTATTTCTTTCTCCTCACTAGATCTTGTTCTTTCAACCCTTAAATACTGACAAGAGCTTTCAGTTAATATGTTATTTATAACATTTTCATTCTCAGGAGTATTTTTATTTTTGTTCTGCTCCAATTTCCCCGTATTTACCCTGGATAATTTTTCAGGAGTTGCTTTTCCCGTTTTAGCTCTAATTTTTTTTTCCTTTTTTTTTGTTTTTATTTTATTGTCTCCCGGTATTTTATTTCCCGAAACAGCCCTCAATAACCATTCATTATCTTTTTTGCCGGTATTCCCATCGGCGGGCACCTTAAGACTTTCCTGTCCCAAGGGGTTTGAAATATTTAATAGGCCGGTATTATCATCGGCGGGCGCCTTAAGACTAATCTGTCCCAAGGGGTTTAAATTATTTAAGGCATTTAAAAAATGTATTCTTTCTTTTTGATCATCTCCATAAACCAACATCCGACCCGGGATATCAATCTTGGCTCCGATTATACTTAAGAAATTGACTCCAATTAAGAGATCGCTCTCCAAATTATCAATCTCATAAAATCGTTCCTGAATCCCAAATAAATTGATATTATGAAAATACTATATGATGGTCGAACCATTAATGGCCTTTACCCTCTTCTTAATAGCTAAAAAAATTTTGTTGTTGTATATTCCCGCCCGTATATAAGAACTTGTTGCCCCCGTATCTATTAATATTCTAAAGATTTTCCCCGTTTTTTTATCTGACTTAACGATATAAGGCAAATCAGAATTTATTCTAAAAAATGGTTTTCATTGATATTATTTATCCTTTGTACCTTTTGTTGAGGCTGAGTGCTGACTTGTGCACTCTCGTTGGCCCTTTTGGGTACGCTATTTTGTTGGTAATTATATTGGAAATTACCCCTATTTCCTACTCGTGGTTGGCTAGATAGCCCAACCCTAGGTCTATTTAATATTTGTATCGATTCCTCTACGTCCATTGGTTCTAGACGACTTTGGTTCGCTTCATTTGTTGGGGTTATCCTTGTTGGATACCTTAAATTATTTTGAAAATTTTGAGTTCTTCGATTTCCCTGTGGAGGACTCCGTGAACCGTTTACTTGGTTATTTTTTGAAAATTGGAGAGCAAATTGTTGTCGCATTTGGTTTGAATAAAGCTCTTGCGCTTTTGCGAGAGCATTTGGCAGATCCTTTGGTGCCAATGTGAACAATATCTGATCTAACGGGTGGTTGAGTCCCGTTATAAATGTCCTCAATGCAGTTTCCCTATTCTTTGTATTCAATTCCTTGGTTATGGCAGAACCTGTGCCATGGGTCATTATTGTTTTGTTAATTAGTAGTGTTAACTTCTTATTGACTTCATTGTAGAATTCAACTAAAGTCCTAGAACCTTGTCTTAGGATACTCATTTCCTGTTCTATAATATGGCAGGGTCTCTTATCTGCGTACGCAAAGTCCAATCGACTCAACATAGCGTCGAAATTAAGGACAGTGCCATGGTTTGTCAATACGTCGTTTGCATCTTGCGTTATTTTGTTTCGCAAGATTGTTAATGCGGCAAAATACTTCTTACTACCTCTGGTATATAGAGACATGGAATTATTAGCGGCTTCACGCCAACTAACATAATTATTAATCTTCCCTTTAAATTCGGGAAGGGATTTAATTACATCTAAATTTGCTCACACAGTATGGTTGAGTCAATACTCTCGATCGAATATTCCGTTACATCGTTAGCGGAATTTAAATTTTGAAGCTGGCGCCTAACTTGTTCCATCTCGCTTCGCAATGAAGCAGTATTGGCTGCTATCAGCCTGGACACTACATCCATATTTACTGAATTGTTATTATTTGACACAGACATTTCAGAAAATCTATTTACTAACTGTTCCAGTTTTATTTATTATTTCTATTCTTTCCTGGACACTTTTTTCACTATGATTATCTCTACACCTTTCGCAGTAGTATAATCTCTTATAGCCTAAGCTAGAGGGACTATTTCCCATAAATATTAGTTTATAAAATTTCAAACTTAGACTAATTAGCGCTACTGAATTCTCGTCCTGGTTTGCTTTTTGTATCACCTTCTGTACTGATCATTCGTCCGTGGTTTCCGTTTTCCTTACGGGTTGCAGCAACAGCAGTGTAAAGATGATTTATATATTTATTTCTTTTTGTACGTATTTTATTTTTGCGGTGTGTGAAGTGTTCTTATTATTTTTTTTTTTTTTTTTTTTTTTTGATTTTTGCAAAATTCTCTTTCTAATATTTGCACTAATTTTTTGTGGTGGAAAGTTCTTTCAAAGTTATTTAAAATTTCTCCTTTGTTTCCTTTTTTTGTCACAGAAACTTTTAGACTAAATGTGTCTTTTGGGTTTTTTTTCCTTTTCTCCTATTTCACAGGATACTTGTTTTTACTGCGTTTGGTAACTAGAGATTTTTGTCTCTTTTTTACAAGTTACAAACACTTATGGACTTATAGTCTCATGATATTTTATATTTTTTTTCACTTTTCTCCTACTTCACAGGATACTTGTTTTTATTTAATTGATGTTCGGAGATTTTTGTCTCCTTTTATGAACATCGATTTACACAAAGTTTTTTTCCTTTTCTCACATCACTTGTGATACTAAAAAATTTTCAGAAGGCTTATTTGAAGCCTCCTGGCAGGATCGCCAATTAACTTTTACACGAGGCGCGGAAGGTTTTTAAAAAATAACCACCTTGCTTGGTGTATCAACAAAATCTTCCAATCTTTATTCATTTTCTCTTATTTATAACTTATTTGGTTACCACTACATACAATTGTTTTGCGCTTAAGTTCTAAGTAAAGTAGAGCTTAAATGTTTACTTAAACTTATTTCATCATACGATGAAATAGGTTTAGCCTTGAAATGGCTTGCCCCTGAAAAATCAATAAAAATAGCCAACTAGATATTTGAGTTACTGTTTACTTCAGGTTTTCCTGTTTAGATTAAAAATGTGTGGCTACTAATTCTGTTTAGATTAAAAATGTGTGGCTACTAATTGTCAGTGTGACAAAGACATATTTGCCTCGTGTGCCCAAGTGGCGCGATGAAGCTATATTTGTTTACCTAGTGGGTAAGTGCTATGGGTGAATGGTGGCGTTAACTTGCATCCTGTGTCGTACCAAGCGAACTCCTGAAGCTATCGTGAAAGTTTCATAGACATCGACAAAAAACTGTGGATATTAATGACGCATGAACAAAACACAAAATATGTGACATAGTGACACATACTCGTATATAAAAATATTATTAGCTTAGACCAAATATGCTCGGAGTTATGACGAATTGAAATTTTTAATATCTTGGGGGCGTGACACCGCCTATTTTTCTAAAACTATGTATAGTCTGTTTGAAAACCAGTGAACCCAAGACTATACAGTAAAGTTCAGTTTAGTACTTAGTAAGGCCAACATCGTGTTTTCTCAGGCATTTTAGCAGGTATTTTTTTTTGTACATTATAACTTTTTATAAATTTTATTTATTTTCTTCCTTGCCTTACAAACATTGTGCATTGAATGTTATCTAGTGTAAACACAGCGTAACTGGTGCAACCAGCTGATCACAACAAACAATTCGCGAAAAACTGCCATTGAGATACATTTACAATGCACCAAGCACAAAGATGCTATTAAATTTACACATCAGTCATCCATTTCGGAATTTTTTAAAAAGCAAGATGCAACAAGTGATGAACTTCAATGTATAGTAGTTTTAAAGCATCCGATTGCTCCTCCAAATTAATAAAAAAGTTGTATGATAAAAAGTTTAGTGCAAGCAAAACTGAACTAGAAACATTGGGCGTGGGGTTATTGGACCCCATATATTTTCAGAACTCCTTGTTGAAGACATGGATGAAGATCTAATTCAATTTGATTAATACATGCTTACCTTCGGCGGCCGCTAAGTTAGTTGTCGTTGAGCGCGCGGTTGGTTATCTACCCTTTCTATTTTCGAAAAAAAATATAAATAATAATTGTGCAATTTTAGTTGCAGTTCGGTGCGGAAGAAAACTTAAATCTATTGTTATAACTAAAATTAAGTTTAAACTGTAAATAAAGAAAATTAAAGTTAAAAAGTAGAGAAGGCAAAAGCTCTGAAATTAAAGTGCGTTTTATTCGCAATAGTGGACAAAAACATAAGTGCTTCGGTGAGTGCAAGTGCGGTAGTAGACGAATTGTAAACATGGTCCTTCGAGCCGGAGGGTCAGTAATGCTACCTGGCGTCACGTGGCAAGTGGTGATAATACAGCAGATCTGGGAACCCGTGGATGTAAACCCCAAGAATTAGCGGAATCCTCCCTGTGGTGGAAAGGCCCCGAGTGGCTCTCTAAAACTCCCACTTTATGGCCAAAACCGATGCCTCAAAACCCCAGTCCGCCAGGACAGAAGCGCATTGAAGTATTACATACGGTGGGTACCTCGGATCCCTTGGAGCGCTTCTCCTCGTTCGCCAGAGCCCTTCGCGTCATTTCGTACGTCTGTCGCTTCATCCACAAAGCGATTTCCTCAACTCGTTCTCTATCTCAAGAGGAGATTACATATTCGAAAGAACGCCTTATAATCCTAACCCAACAAATATATTATGCGGAAAAAAGTTCACTGCTTAAAGCCTCTAACCCAATTAGTAAAAAGAACTCACTGCTACCACTTAGTCCGATGTTAGACAAAAACGGGATATTACGTGTCAATGGTCGCCTCAGTTACGCTGCCCTCAGCTACAACGAACGTCACCCGATTATAATTCCCGAACCCTCAAGATTCTGCTCGCTCTTTCTAGAGTTTACCCACACTCTGTTACTGCATGCCGAAAAGCAGCTCATGATCAGGATGGTACACCAAGCTTGAAGCAGAAAATAAAGGTTTGCATTTTTCATTGCAAGACCTGCACGATCCACAAACAAAGGGTGAACTCGCAGATCATGGCCGAATTACCCGCTGAAAGGTCGACGTATACCCTTCCATTTCACACCACAGGAGTCGACTTCGCGGACCCATTTCTCGTAAAGATGTCAACTCTACGTCGCGCTCCCAACACCAAAGCTTATGTTTGCGTATTTGTTTGTTTCTCCACAAAAGACATTCACCTGGAAGTCTGCTCGAACTTGACAACCGAAGCTTTTAGAGCCGCATTTCCGCGTTTTGCTGGCGACATCCCTCATAAAATCATGTCCGACAACGGAAAAACGTTTGTCGGCGCACATAGAGCCATGAAAAAGGAAATCTCCCTTTTTCTCAAGGAAGCAGGCCAAGACATCGCCCAAAACTATGCTCCCCAGGGCCTCTCGTGGCAATTCATCCCGCCATATGCTCCTCACATGGGTGGGCTTTGGGAAGCTTGAGTCAAAAGTTTCAAAAGCCATTTGACAAAAGGCGCCGGTAATCATAAGTTCTCATTTGAAGAATTTACAACCCTAATCGTTCGCATCGAGGCAGTCCTCAACTCGAGACCTATTTCTCCCATGCCCGAAGACCCGACAGATTTACTTGCGTTAACCCCAGGGCACTTCCTGCGCGGCGCCCCACTGCTCTCTCTGCCTGAACCTTATGCAGAAAGTCTCAGCATCATGCACAAATGGCAAATGCTGAAAGTCTTGCACCTTCAATTCAGCAATCGCTGGAAGAATGAGTACCTCCAAGAACTACATAAACGTCAAAAATGGAAAACCCGACAAACCGACCTCAAAGAAGGAGATCTGGTAGTCGTCAAAGATGATCTCCTACCCCCCAACGAATGGCGATTAGGGCGCATCTCCAAACTCCATGTAGGACCCGACGAGAATGTTCGTGTCGTAGACATATGCACTCAAAACGGAACAATCACTCGTAATATCACTAAGATATGTTTATTGCCTCCCTCATAGCTCTCATCCAACGTTTTCCTCATAGTCCTCCAACCCTCCATTGCAATCTCCGATTTAACATAATGCTTACTGCTCTCTTAACGTTTTCTCTACAGATGTCATCATGGAACTGAGAAAATGCCGCCTATGCTGCTGCCAACACTCGTTGCGTCATTGCCATGCATTTTTGGCTATGACTCCGCCAGAGCGATACGAATCCGCCCGCGCCCATCGCTACTGCATCAATTGCCTGGCCACATCCCACACTACCGGTGCGTGCAACTCCACAGGTAGCTGCCGTCACTGCGGCAGAGCTCACCACACCCTTTTGCACCGTTCGACAATTTTATCGTCAGCACGTGACCGGCGTCCAACACCTCCGCCACCGTTGCGCCATCGGCGCGATGATCAACAAAGGCGAGTCACCCGTACCATCGAAAGAGCAGCGACCCTAGGGTGGAGCCGAAATGGCAATTAACGTAACATAAGCATGTTGGTTAACCAAGCAAAGGTCACTCTACAGAAACTGCAAGAGTTTCTAAATTTGTCAATTTCGCAAGCCGGCCGCCATGTTGAAGACATGGATGAAGATCTAATTCAATTTGATTAACACATTCTTACCTTCTAAAACTCATTTTTATACATAAATACTTACCCGTTAAATTGCATACTTAAATTGTTGAATTTACACGTAAATCTGAATTTTATACTAACCTTGTATACATACATATACTTACCCTTTTGAATTGAATACTTACCTTAAACTCTACTTACCATTTATATCCATACTTACCCTAAATTATACTTACCTATGAATTCGAACAACCCTAATGCGAAACTCTAAAAACAAATTGGAAAACTACCGCTTCTTTAGGTATTTACCTTTATGTACATATGTATGTATGCTCACTACACAGCTTAGCGGGCGGTCATCGGCGGCCGCTAAGTTAGTTGTCGTTGAACGCGCGTTTAGTTATCTACCCTTTTTATTTTCAAAAAAATATAAATAATAATTGTGCAACTAAAATTACTAGTTAGTTCGGTGCGGAAGAAAACTTAAATCTATTGTTATTACTAAAATTAAGGTTAAAGTGTAAATAACGAAAATTAAAGTTGAAAACTAAAGAAGTCAAAAGCTCTGAAATTAAAGTGCGTTTTTATTCGCAATAGTGGAAAAAAATATAAGTGCTTCGGTGAGTGCAAGTGTGGTAGTAGACGAATTGTAAACACTCCTAAATGAACTCAATATGGCGAATTTCTTAACAATTTTGATAGACACTTCGAATAAACTAAAGAAGTCAAAAGCTCTGAAATTAAAGTGCGTTTCTATTCGCAATAGTGGAAAAAATATATGTGCTTCGGTGAGTGCAAGTGTGGTAGTAGACGAATTGTAAACACTCCTAAATGAACTCAATATGGCGAATTTCTTAACAATTTTGATAGACACTTCGAATAGAAAAGATGTTAAGCTCCTACCAATTCTTGTAAGATACTTCAATTTTAAATCTGGTGTACAAACCAAACTTCTTCCATTGAGTGACATACCCGGCGAAACATCTGACATTTCAAGAGACTACACTTCAACCGCGCTACAGAAATATAACCTTAGTAAAAAAGTAGTTGCTTTATCAGCCGATAACACCAATATAAATTTTGGTGGTGTAGCTAGACAGGGACAGAAAAATGTTTACAGGAAATTAGAAACCAAACTACGACGCAAAAATCATAACTTTTGAACCAGTGAAGATATTTTAAAAATTTAAAATGCAAATGAAAGCTAATTATTTGACTTTTATTGCGTGAAAGTTCAGAATGTCACAGATACAGGGTGCTTCTAAAAAATTCGTCAAAGTCGAAAATTTTTAGAAAAATGCAAAAACAAAATGTTTTTAGTAAAAAATAAAAAAAATAAAAGAGATTTGTCTTATAATGACGTATTTAAGCATTACATAAGATAAACTAATGATTTTGATAAGATAGCGTGGCACTGCCCACTTATGGCAAAAAGTTGTATTTAAGTAATCACGTAATCAATAACTACCAAAATCGATAGAGGTATTGTTTCTTTTAAATGACAATACTCTTATAAAAGTCAAATGTCCGTTGTCAAATGTCATCGTCACTGGAACATATATCTAACAAAGCAACCATTTCTGAGCTATACGCATCTGTAAGATCTTTTTGTGTTCTTACATACCTCATAGATGATATGACTGGATCAGAAGAGATAGCTAACATGTTGAAAAGGTCTTCGTTTTGTCTAACTCGTGATACTTTGCAGGTGTTCATGCATCTATATCTCTTGTAGTCCTTGTTCTTAGATTCTTGAGCTTCTTCAGACAATTCTCCTTATGGTAAGCACTGGTCCTCTATTAAATATTTTTTAAAATTTTATGTACGGTTGGTGTAAGTTTCTTCTCAGGATACTTTTGATGCAGCAACTCTGCAGTTTTAGATGCATATTCTCCAAATTGGGGTCCATTAACTGGTTCATGGCAATTTAAAATATTTAAAATTACTCTCAATCTTTTCACAATATCTCTATCAACTCCTGTTATGCGAGCAGTCACTTCATCGTTTTCAAAAAATCTTCTTGAGGAGTTACCATCATTTGTATTTCCGTATCCATACTTTGGACAGTCAACTCTAAAGCCAATCTCTTTATAGAATGCATCCTGAATTATTTTTTTCTCCTGTTTTGTTTCTCCTTACATGTTGTATTGTCGTCGAAAACTTCTCCTTGTTGTGGTAGTGTGTAAGCCAGCTTCAAAACAAATTCCATACATCTTATCCTAGCATGCAAAGGAGATATTTCATACTCATAATTTAGTTCGTTCGTTATTGAATCATCAAGATTTTCAAAATCCTTTTGGCTCTTCTTACAAATTGGACATTTCATTGTAGATGCCGTATTTGTCATTAAGTTCAAAACTTTTCCATTGACCATGTTTAGAAGAAAACCATGCTTTATTGTAATGACATTCCCCTCTTCAATTTCAATTATTGTTGGTTCTAATTTAGCAATTTGATTTTTTATATCACTCACTGTAGCTTTTATGAGTTCCGAAGACTCCTTCTCGTATTTAAATAATATCGGGCGGCACAATATAGTTGATGAGGGACGTGGATTTTTCCAATATTCTGAAGCTTCATCTTTTAGTCGTAATGGAACAATAGAAGCCATAAACATATTAATATCTGCAATTGTTTCATCGTCCACATTTATTCTTTGTTTATATGCGCTTTGTCCTGATGGTCCATCACAGCCAACATATACAACAACAAGAGTTTCTAAATTTGTCAATTTCGCAAGCCGGCCGCCATGTTGAAGACATGGATGAAGATCTAATTCAATTTGATTAACACATTCTTACCTTCTAAAACTCATTTTTATACATAAATACTTACCCGTTAAATTGCATACTTAAATTGTTGAATTTACACGTAAATCTGAATTTTATACTAACCTTGTATACATACATATACTTACCCTTTTGAATTGAATACTTACCTTAAACTCTACTTACCATTTATATCCATACTTACCCTAAATTATACTTACCTATGAATTCGAACAACCCTAATGCGAAACTCTAAAAACAAATTGGAAAACTACCGCTTCTTTAGGTATTTACCTTTATGTACATATGTATGTATGCTCACTACACAGCTTAGCGGGCGGTCATCGGCGGCCGCTAAGTTAGTTGTCGTTGAACGCGCGTTTAGTTATCTACCCTTTTTATTTTCAAAAAAATATAAATAATAATTGTGCAACTAAAATTACTAGTTAGTTCGGTGCGGAAGAAAACTTAAATCTATTGTTATTACTAAAATTAAGGTTAAAGTGTAAATAACGAAAATTAAAGTTGAAAACTAAAGAAGTCAAAAGCTCTGAAATTAAAGTGCGTTTTTATTCGCAATAGTGGAAAAAAATATAAGTGCTTCGGTGAGTGCAAGTGTGGTAGTAGACGAATTGTAAACACTCCTAAATGAACTCAATATGGCGAATTTCTTAACAATTTTGATAGACACTTCGAATAAACTAAAGAAGTCAAAAGCTCTGAAATTAAAGTGCGTTTCTATTCGCAATAGTGGAAAAAATATATGTGCTTCGGTGAGTGCAAGTGTGGTAGTAGACGAATTGTAAACACTCCTAAATGAACTCAATATGGCGAATTTCTTAACAATTTTGATAGACACTTCGAATAGAAAAGATGTTAAGCTCCTACCAATTCTTGTAAGATACTTCAATTTTAAATCTGGTGTACAAACCAAACTTCTTCCATTGAGTGACATACCCGGCGAAACATCTGACATTTCAAGAGACTACACTTCAACCGCGCTACAGAAATATAACCTTAGTAAAAAAGTAGTTGCTTTATCAGCCGATAACACCAATATAAATTTTGGTGGTGTAGCTAGACAGGGACAGAAAAATGTTTACAGGAAATTAGAAACCAAACTACGACGCAAAAATCATAACTTTTGAACCAGTGAAGATATTTTAAAAATTTAAAATGCAAATGAAAGCTAATTATTTGACTTTTATTGCGTGAAAGTTCAGAATGTCACAGATACAGGGTGCTTCTAAAAAATTCGTCAAAGTCGAAAATTTTTAGAAAAATGCAAAAACAAAATGTTTTTAGTAAAAAATAAAAAAAATAAAAGAGATTTGTCTTATAATGACGTATTTAAGCATTACATAAGATAAACTAATGATTTTGATAAGATAGCGTGGCACTGCCCACTTATGGCAAAAAGTTGTATTTAAGTAATCACGTAATCAATAACTACCAAAATCGATAGAGGTATTGTTTCTTTTAAATGACAATACTCTTATAAAAGTCAAATGTCCGTTGTCAAATGTCATCGTCACTGGAACATATATCTAACAAAGCAACCATTTCTGAGCTATACGCATCTGTAAGATCTTTTTGTGTTCTTACATACCTCATAGATGATATGACTGGATCAGAAGAGATAGCTAACATGTTGAAAAGGTCTTCGTTTTGTCTAACTCGTGATACTTTGCAGGTGTTCATACATCTATATCTCTTGTAGTCCTTGTTCTTAGATTCTTGAGCTTCTTCAGACAATTCTCCTTATGGTAAGCACTGGTCCTCTATTAAATATTTTTTAAAATTTTATGTACGGTTGGTGTAAGTTTCTTCTCAGGATACTTTTGATGCAGCAACTCTGCAGTTTTAGATGCATATTCTCCAAATTGGGGTCCATTAACTGGTTCATGGCAATTTAAAATATTTAAAATTACTCTCAATCTTTTCACAATATCTCTATCAACTCCTGTTATGCGAGCAGTCACTTCATCGTTTTCAAAAAATCTTCTTGAGGAGTTACCATCATTTGTATTTCCGTATCCATACTTTGGACAGTCAACTCTAAAGCCAATCTCTTTATAGAATGCATCCTGAATTATTTTTTTCTCCTGTTTTGTTTCTCCTTACATGTTGTATTGTCGTCGAAAACTTCTCCTTGTTGTGGTAGTGTGTAAGCCAGCTTCAAAACAAATTCCATACATCTTATCCTAGCATGCAAAGGAGATATTTCATACTCATAATTTAGTTCGTTCGTTATTGAATCATCAAGATTTTCAAAATCCTTTTGGCTCTTCTTACAAATTGGACATTTCATTGTAGATGCCGTATTTGTCATTAAGTTCAAAACTTTTCCATTGACCATGTTTAGAAGAAAACCATGCTTTATTGTAATGACATTCCCCTCTTCAATTTCAATTATTGTTGGTTCTAATTTAGCAATTTGATTTTTTATATCACTCACTGTAGCTTTTATGAGTTCCGAAGACTCCTTCTCGTATTTAAATAATATCGGGCGGCACAATATAGTTGATGAGGGACGTGGATTTTTCCAATATTCTGAAGCTTCATCTTTTAGTCGTAATGGAACAATAGAAGCCATAAACATATTAATATCTGCAATTGTTTCATCGTCCACATTTATTCTTTGTTTATATGCGCTTTGTCCTGATGGTCCATCACAGCCCCACTTAGTTATCAATGCTAGCTTCTTTGGCAGTGATTTCAACTTTTCTTCAGTAATACTTTGAAGGAGTCGTGTAGACGTATGATGCTTCTTTCTTGGCTTGAGTAATTTTTTTTTATCCAGGTAAAATATCGACATTACGTTGCAGTAATGACTTACGCAACATAATATATTTTTTCCTCGTTAAACCGAGATCTATAAACAGCGCCGAAGCTTCTTCGGGAGTGTATTTCCTAGGTAGCGCATTTGGTGGTGTGGGAATGCTGTTTTTGATCCTCATCAGTCGCACAGCACTTGCTACCGCAACTGCTTCTGTTATATGAGACTTCACGTTTTCTTCGCATTTTTTATGTTTAGTAGCCAGTGCTTCTGAAAGATGAGTCGTGTCCATAGCTTTTGTGGTATCAGACAGGTTCCTTTTCCTTGTGTAAGTAGAACACTCTTCTATGGGTTCTGTTGGTTTTCCTCTAGTTTGATTGGTTGACGTGCTAGGCGTTTCTTCGTCCAAAAAAGTTTTGTCAGCTAGCCACTTTTCATGCTTACTTAGAAATTTTGAATTGTAACGATAGACGTCCTTCCATTTTTTTTCTATTTATCATAATGTATTGTAAACCAATATTTTCTTCCAGGACTTCCTTTTCTTTAATTCTTGGTTCACTCGCTAATTCTCTCATAATAGGCTCATCGAAGTCCCGTCTTGACTTTGTTGATTTAAACACCGCAAATAGTTTCGAGTTTTCTAGATACATATTAGAATTGGCTTTTAGTGTATCTGACTAAATATTAAACTGTGAACTATATTTAAAAATACTATTCACTTTATTTAAGTAAACATAATACTAAGTTCCTTATTCTCGAAAAGAGGAATGATAATGTGCATTGTATGATGGATAGCTGTATATACCTACTCAAATTATTAAATTAATGAATTTCAGGTATACAATTCGTAACAAAAAAAATTTATGTTGGTAACAAGTTCCAATAACTAAACCGACCTTACGGCCGTACTGAATTATATATACCTGCTCAGGCGCGTATTTATGCCCAAGGTTGTTTAACTTTATTTGATGTAAAAAGTGAAGTTGCAGCTGGACGCAGGTAGACTTTATGAATTTAAGTAACTGAATATTTCACAAATAACTACTGCTAATTTGACGGAGCACATATTTTAACATTTTTTTCCCCGTTAATTGATTTTAGAGGAAAAATTACAACGTTATGCACAGCGATGGTATGGGATGACATGTTTCGAAGTGCCCAGAGCTTCTCATCAGACCCTTCTCGGACACTGAGATACGAACCCAAGTGTCCGCACCAAAGCCGCTGTTAGAGTACTCTAACAACTAAGCTATGATGCCCTGTAGCGTCGCGATGCATTTTTCCTCTAATGTGCCATTTGCTCATTCCTTTTATACATTCTTTGGTACATATATTTTATATGTCAACTCAAGGAAAGTGGCATATTTTTAGGCGCGTTCATAGAACAGGTTTAGATACAGAAGGGCTTTTTTGCATGTAAACACTTTCGTGTTATTTTTTATGCACCCGCACTGTACCTGTAACAATTATAGTTATGGTGATTGTTGTTGGAGCAAAGCTCGAATTTTTATGTTTGGTTGTTTTTTTTTTCCATCAAAGTTTTAAATAGGCCCTAAAAATAGGCATTTCGAAAAACAAGTATATCCGCCTACTTTTAACAAAAAAAAAAACAAAAAAAAACATATGTGAAAAGGCTGAAATTGAGTATAAAAAGATATTGTCTCATGGGAATACTCGTTTTCTAAGCTTACAACCGGCAATAGGAAGAATACTGGAAATGTTTGATGCGCTTAAAATTTTACTTTAACGAAATAAACAAGTGCCCGCATGTAAGCATATTTTAGTAACCCCATGAACGAAATATATACTTTATTTTTACATGGGAGCCTATCGCTTTTCCAGAATGCAATTTTGGCTGTAGAGGCTGACCAAATAAGTGCATTTGAAATTTCATATGTTAACACAGACTTACTAAAAAAAACTGCAGAATCGAAAAAAAGATATTTTCATTTCTTTTTGCAGCAAAGCAAAGATGGTTGAAGTATAGACGTGAATTTCCTAATATAGAAGAAGATGCCTTAAAAAATATTGTATTGAGCTTCTATGAAAAAGCAATAAGTTATTTGACTACAATTTTGAAGAAGTAGCAAGTCGTTGAGATTAGTATTGACATTATTACTAAGCAAAGCTTTGTTCAAGCATTTAACAGTGACGAAATTTTTGATGAAATTTCATTAGTGAATGATATTATAAATACTGAAAAAGAAACAGAAAAATGGAGAGCACAAACCTGTGTAGAGATATTAAAATTACAAATCCATTGAAAATAGTGGAGTTTGCTTTGTGCAAACTGTTCATCGTTCTACGATAAAATAAAAACTAACACTCAGCTACCAAAAAGAGCTGCTTCACCAGAAAAGTATGAGTGAGATACTAAATATCAATAACTGAATTGAGATAAAAACCATAGAAGTTCTGTTCGTTTAGTTTTTATTGGAGGATTTTTGGACGGCCGACGTGGTGTGGAGGTAGTGTTGCCGGCCTACCACACCGAAGGTCCATGGTTCGAGTCCTGGTACAGGTAACATCAAAAGTGATTTGAAAAAAATTTTTCAAAAACGGGGTTGCCCCTCGGCAGTGGTTTGGCAAACTCTCCGAGTGTATTTCTGCCATGACAGGCTTCTCAGCAAAAATTCGTCTCCTTTGTAGATGCCGTTCGGAGTCGGCAAAAAACTGTAGGTCCCACCAATTTGTAGGGAAAATTTAAATCGGCACACCACAAATTGGAAGAGAAGCTTGGCGCAAAAATCTCTTAGGAGGTTTATGATGATATACCTGTTGTATATCGCGCCATAAAGAGAGAACCCTTATTTGCTTGGTACCACAGCCATACATATGTTAACACGTATCATACAACTGATCCGTATCGGTCCGGTGAGATCTTTACCGTAATACGGATTCGGATAGCTAATTGGAATGCAACTTTACATATTTCACTTCGATTCTCGCCACAAGTTAGAAAGGGACAACCACCAGAGCAGTGTCTTGGGTTTGCTAGTTTTTTTCCTTTGTTAATTAACAAATTTTCCTTCAAGTACCAAGTACAAAATATAGGTATTGAAGGGCAAAAGTGTCGATATTCACGTTCCTAGGCAAATTGTCAAACGAATTAAAACTCAGCGGCTACGTTGGCTCGGCCATGTAATGCGAATGGGAGAAAATGCTCCGGCCCGGAAGGTATTCTTGTCGGAACCCACCTATGGAAGCAGAGGAAGAAGGAGGTCCCCACTCCGTTGGAAAGACCAAGTGGATAACGATCTGCGATCCCTTGGCGTTTCTAATTGGCGCCAACTGGAAAAGGATAGAGTCAGGTGGCGTTCCTTGTTGGAAGGTCTAAATCGTTAAGACGGCTAAACCAACGGCTACCAACATCTGTTGACCTATATATGTACAGGGTGGCGCAAAAGTCATCCTCCTATCAGAAAATGCTATACATTTTGCGATTGGCCCTAAAGTCAGTTCTGTTTTGACATTTGTGTAGTAAACACATGCGAAATACACGTTAATAAACAATGTTACGCTACACTGCTCCAGAACGCGGACTATTTATTTGACCAATAATCGGTCGGTGAAAAACGGTTACTGCGCAAAAGTAATCCTCCTATCAGAAAATGCTATGAATTTTGCGATTGGCCCCTAAAGTCAGTTCTGTTTTGACATTTGTGTAGTAAACACATGCGAAATACACGTTGATAAACAATGTTACGCTACACTGCTCCAGAACGCGGAATATTTCTGACTATTTTTTTCGGTCGGTGAAAAACGGTTACTGCGCAAAAGTAATCCTCCTATCAGAAAATGCTATAAATTTTGCGATTGGCCCCTAAAGTCAGTTCTGTTTTGACATTTGTATAGTAAACACATGCGAAATACACGTTAATAAACAATGTTACGCTACACTGCTCCAGAACGCGGAATATTGCTGACTATTTATTTGACCAATAATCGGTCGGGGCCAAACGGTTACTGTGAATGGTGAGCGCTACAGAGCAATGATCAACGAGTTCTTTTTGCCGCAACTTGATGAATTGGGATTGGAAAACATGTGGTTCCAACAAGACGGTGCAACAGCACACACTGCACGTGCCACAACCGATATGCTGAACATCGGCAGCTTACTTTTCCGCCACCTTGTACTAGTACCGCTTACTTTTCCAAGGTTTTTTTTTGATATATAGAATACATATCTTTATATAAAATACCATTAACTTGAATAAAATGAATTTCTTGCTGTGCCGAATTTCAACTTTATATAACCTGGGTGCTTTTCCAAAAACTATATGTGGCCTGTGTCGTTACTAGCGGACTCCTGAGCCCACTGTGAAAGTTTCACAGTTATAGACAATACATTTTGGAAATGGAGCATACAAAAATGTGTGGGCGTGGCACTGCCCACTTTTCCAAAAAATATATGTTGACTGTGCAGTAACCAGCGAACTCTTGAACTTGAAATTTTGACCATTAGTGAAATCTTTTGTTCGCTGGGTTGATCATTCACGGCCATCCAAATAAAACAAAGATTTTGTTTTTATTTTCTTCCGCGTTCGCGCCTTCTTCTGGGGATCTCTTTAATACTGAAATTTTGTATAAACTTTTTTTATATATATAAATGTAGTCACTTGGTTGGAACCATAAACATGAAAAAATTTTAACACATTTCACTTACATTAAATTAATTCACTTACATTATATATAATACTAGCTTATACCCTTCTATCAAAAAAATGTCAGATGTATCGGAGGTGCCACGCCCCCGTTTTTGTTATCCCCAGTTTTTTTGGAGGTGGTAGTGATTAACCTCATATAAACCCTTACCAAATTTCAGTGGTCTAACGTAAATACTTCCAGAGATACGGACTATGAAAAATTTCAGCTGTATGGGGGGTGCCACGCCCCCTTTTTCGTTTTTCCCAGTTTTCTTGGAGGTGCTAGGGATTAATGTCATATAACCCCTTACCAAATTCCAGTAGTCTAACGTAAATACTTTTAGAAATACGGACTGTTAAAAATTCCATTTGTATGGGAGGTGCCACACCCCCTATTTATATCAAAATATTTCTTAGCTCATGACCATCCCGGTAAGGTATCCAGTTCGTGTTTCAAATTTGGTTACGATCGGTTTATGCGTTTAGGAAGCAAGTCGATCTATAGATACATATATACATACATAATTAGAATTTTATATATATAGATAGATACCCAAATATACGCTTTTACGACATGGTCGAGGTGATAAGAAGGGAGGGGGCGTTGCAATCTATTGCAAGTCCACTATCAATATAACACTGTTAGCTTCATGGACAAAATCTGTCACGGAATTTATTATTGCCGAAATTTCAGTGGAAGTTACTGTTGCCTATGTTTATAACCCACATAGATGTTTTATGTTAGACTCGTTTTTTGTTGAATTGCCCATGTTTGTGATTGAATATGAACGTTCTGTTACATGCGGTGACTTTAATGTAAATCTCCTCATAAAGGACTCATATTCCAATAAGCTATTGGACCATGTTTCCACTGCTGGTCTTTTAGTAGTGAACAATATTGCACCAACACGGTACTCCAATAATTGTAATGCTGGCTTTAGACCTTGTTATTGTTTCTAATTCTGACCATGTAATAAAATTTGACCAAATGACTTTTATCTCTGCCCTTGACCTTGTATTCTGTGCACTAGATGTTGTGGTTAACTGTCCCACTGAGAGTGTAAGTTTTATTTATCGTGATATGAGGACTCTAAATGTCGGTGACTTGTCTAACGATCTGTTAAGTGTTAACTGGAGTTGGTTGTTCGTTTCTTGCGACATTAGATGAAAAACTGAATTATTTAAATAAAAATCTATATACACTTGTTTGTAATAATGTTCTTTACGTCATGCTGATGTTAAGAATGTGTCTTGTCCCTGGTACGATCATAAATTTAAGTATGCGATTAAATCGCGAAATATATTATATTCTAGACGGAGAATAATTAAAACGGATATGGCTTGGAAGCAATATAAAACTGCAAGAAACAAAACTACGGCAATAACAAGAGAGCCCAAGCGGATTTACTGTAGCTCCAAGCTTAACCCCTCCCTTCCATGGAAGGAATTATGGCGCAATTTGAGAAGCTTGAATGTTCATGGAAAACTAAAGCATAAACGGAAGTTTACCCTAACATACTTAATGACTTTTTCTTTAGTGCCAGAAAAAATAGTAAAAGTCCACCCGTGCAGCATAATCTGAAAGAAAATTTGAAATTGTAAAACTGGGACTTCGCGTCATCCTCTCACACTCTTTACCGACAATAGTGGTCTCACAGTTACTGAAAATATTAAAAATCTGGGGTTTATTCTCAACTCCATTTTAAGCTGTTCGGATCACATAAATAAAGTTGCAAGTAACGTGTCCCCCGTTTTCCGCAAATTAAGAATGTCGGCATCCTTCACGCCATTAGAAACTCGTACATTAATTATACCAAATATTACATATTTTGAACTAGTGTAAAGTAAAATGGATTCTATCTCATTCCATAAAAGCCTTGTCCTTTTTAATAATGGTACGCTTTATGTCTACGGCTTAAATAATTATGATCACATCTCAGAATGGAACAAGTAAGGAAGTCTTAGTTCGGGTGGAACCAAACGTTATATACCTAGTAGTGATCTATTATGTCATCCCAATTTACGCAGGTCTATTTTAATACCTTGTTACGTGCTGGTTCGCTGGACCTGTTCTTCCCGGAGATCGCGCCCTCTTGTTGCATGATCAGGCACCATGTCATACCTACTCACACCTCCGCTCCACCGATATCCCCGCGAACACTTCGTACATCAACATAACCCCCTTCTCGCTTTCCCTCGGCCTTGATGTTGATTCGCCGGGCCACTCTAAACCCACCCTTCCTAGTCGCGGTGGCACACGCTTTTCATTGACCCCAAAATTCACCCCTCAACCCCCTCACTGGTCAAACTCACTCTTTGCTCCTACCCCCATGCCTGTCAGTACCCACCGCATCTGGAATAAAGACACTGAAATTCAAATTTTAATTATACATTAGTACATGGCGTTTATTAACAAAATTAATTTTCATACATAGTGTGTGCGTTTGGTTTTTATTCTTGGAGTACAACCGTCAAGGTCGCCATATACTTAAAAAATATTGGAGTCCATGCCTTTCGCCGTGGCGTGGCCTCGACCTAAACTGAAGTCAATGACGTTCGCCGGGTTTGAATTAACGTGGCAGCGAAACGACAAAAAAACCAGGGCTGTCTAACTACCTCCTACCACAACATCCAAGGCGCCTTGTTTATAAGGGTTGGAAAGGGGTGCCCAAAGTGGCGACCAATATTATCTACGCCCCCTCTCTGTTAACTCCTCGGTTCTCTGCCTGGGCTATTCGCCCTATATACCCGATTAAGGAACGCCCGCCCAACTGCTAGGCGAGACGACGCCGCTGACTAACAATCAATGCCTTAAAGCTATACTAAATAATTCAAAAATTTACTGCCGTGCCACTGTATAACAGTGACATTGCTCAAAAATTATGAAAAGTGATATCAGCAAAACAAAATTACACATGTATACATATTTATCAATAGCTATGAGACTCAAAAGCATGAAAACGTGGACGTTATAAAAAAATGTGCACAGATGCCAAAACTTGCGCTGTTTGACCTAAGCGGGTGCGAGCTGCTGGTGCTTGGCGCATGTGCAAAAAAATCGGCCCGCCCTGGATCTAACTGGGATGGGGAAGCTATGAACGCTCTCATCCCTTATCCTCTCGTCGTGCGCTCTCTTCTACTTGTATATCAACATGTATTACGCTACTATGGCTACAAAAAACCTGGTTTATCGATGGTGCTTGTTGGCGGTTGTGCTACCGGATCTTCGTTACCGCGGCCTCGGTGGCGACTCTGTCCCGAAATGACGTTGGCTAAAATTCCGCCCTTCCGCTGATGTGAGATAGGTAGAATACGTCAGGGGCCCTATGTCTCCTCCTCACTTTGCTCCCTTGGATTTGGTGGTGGCGGGTTACACGCTACGCTCTTGTCCCGTTCCCACCAACTGTGTGGTTGTGAGCGCTCAATCGGGACCGTCCCGCTTAACGATGGGTCTAAATTCGTGATTTCATAAGACTCGCCTCCTCAAATACACCATGAGTACTCACCTTATTCTCCGCGCTATTGAAAACGAAGTTGCCTCGAATCGGTCTTCTGGTTTCTCCCTATTCCAATATGGTTTGGTGTTATACACTATGAGTGGATTTTTGCCTGGCTGCACTAGCAATTCCCGGGTATCTTTTCCGTCTTCAGTTGGTTGCTGCTGCCTGCTAGGCTGACGTTAGAAAAGGAAGGAAGTACACGAACAGGAAGTATTAGCTGCGGTTGCTGCTGGAAATATGTCAGATGATGGCGTGTGCAAAACAGAAGCGTTCCGAACGCGGGGTTGCCGGACGGTATTATGGAGATGGACCACAGGGTGACCTTAACATCTTTCAGTTCGTATTTGCGTTCAAATAGACAGATGGGCAGACGGATAGATGTATCGAGAGACGGACAAGGCTACGTCGACTCACCTCATCCTCCTGATCATTTCAGTATACGTACAAACATTTCATATACAACTTCGCTTTTGCAGTGGGGTATTAACTACTTGCCCGGATATTTTAATTTTCATCCTGAATGTTTTGATATACATTAAAAAATATATATCTCGATTCGTTTATGCCGAATGAAGTAACTTGTGGGCGTAACAAAAATAGATATAAAAAATGTGTGTCTTTTATAGGCGCCAAAGAACTCAACCGATCTTTATGAAATTTTCACAATATATACTTGGGTTCACTGGATACAGCATAGACAATATATAGTCTTGGAAAAGTAGGCGGAGCCACGCCCCCAGGCTATATAAAGTTTTTGGACGTTTTTGGTCTAAATTAGTGAAATTTGGTTATATGTGTCACTTAGTCAATATCTACATAGTTTTTCAAAAGTAGGCGGCGCCACGCCCACATATTTTGTGTTTTGTTTTACTCTTGAACTTTCACGATAGGTTCAGGAATTCGCTGGGCACGACACAGTCTGTATATAGCTTTTGGAAAAGCCCCCAGGTTATATAAAGCTGCAGTTCGGTATAGTTAGGAGTTTATTTGGTTCAAGCTAATGACATTTTATACATAGATGTGTTCTATGCATCAAAACGTCAAAACAACTTCTACCATTTTTTCTAGCATTCTTTTGTAATACTAAGAGACTAGTTTGCGTTCACACAGACAGACGGACGGAGAGACGGGCATGGCTAAATCGACTCCGCTCATCGAAAGATACATAACTTCGCTACTGCAGTGGGCTATTAACTACGTGGCCGAATATTTTGCTTGTATGTTTCCCGATTTGGCTAATTTTTGGCAGGAGTATATTGCATACTACTAAGAAGCAGCTGACTAATTTTCATTGAAATATCAATATTGAATTATAAGCGATTGCCTTTGAAAATAACAGAAATTTTATGCTGAAAAGTGGACGGCGCCACGCCTACTTCTTCAAAATTGACAAAAATTTTTTGCGGCCGAGTTTTTCTTAAAAAGCTTATTAAGTATGTGGGCAAAATCTGATTAATATAACTTGCTGAGTTGGAGAAATATCGCTTTCTAAATTTTACAAAAAAATTTGTCAGAACTATGCTAAAAACCTGGGCGTGAATATTAACCAATTTATCCCACTTTTAAGCAAACAGTTAGCTTTATATATAGAACATTATCACCAAATTTCGTTTCGATAAATCAATTTTTGGCGGAGTTATGGCATAAAAAGTTTTGTGGAATAGTCCACTATAAAAGGGACGGGGCCACGCTCATTTTCGAAAATGTTAAGTTTTTGGATTTCTTAGTTTATGGAAACTTTAAAAGTGAAATATAAGTGATGTAAAGCTCTTTTACGCAAAGTTATTGCCTATTTAATATATCTACGATCTCCTTCAAAATCTTTCATATAAAATTGGGCGTGGACCTTAACCGATTTCGCCCATTTTTTCCAGGAACATTTCCCGCATACCTGGAAACCTGCGTGCTACATTTCGTTTCGATATCTTGAACGGTTTGTGATTTATGATTAATATTATTTCTAAATTTGACTTAATCAAAAATGAGCGGTGTTCCCCCCCCCCCTTTTTCAAAAATTTCTTGAAAAATTTATTTTATGCCGCAATCTCAATGTATTCATCCGTATTTATAGGTGTATATTATGAACCGAGTAATCACTTTTTTCGAAAATATTCTATACAAAAATCATCCGATTTCGCCCATTTTAAATAGCGCTCGGAGATGAGTGCCAAGGAACCCGCATACCAAATTCCATTAGGATATCTAAAAATTTACTTAATCTATCGTGTTCTCTTTTCGCCCTAAACATTTTGATATATATAAGTCAACATATATGTAGATCCGTTTATGCCGATACGTACTGCCGTTAGGCGACTATAGTAAATATACCTTGTGTGCGTAGTACTACTAGGCATAACAAATAAGGAAGTCTAAGTTCGGGTGGAACCGAACATTATTCACCTAGTAGTGATCTATTATGTCATCATAATTTACGATGGTCTATTTTAATACTTTCAGTTCGTATTTGCGTTCAATTAGACAGACGGACAGACAGATAGACGTATCGAGAGACGGGCATGGCTACATCGACTCAGCTCATCCTCCTGATCATTTCAGTATACGTACAAACATTTCATGTTCAAGAAAGGTATGAATATCAAAAAATATATACAACTTCGCTTTGGCAGTGGAGTATTAACTACTTGATCGGATATTTTACTTTTCATCCCGAACGTTTTGAAAATATATATCTCGATTCGTTTATGCCGAATGAAGTAATATACCTTGTGTGCGTAACAAAAATAGATATAAACAAGTAAGATAGTCTAAGTTCGGGTAGAACCGAACATTATATACCTAGTAGTGATCTATTATGTCATCTCAATTTACGCAGGTCTATTTTAATACTTTCAGTTCATATTTGCGTTCAAATAGACAGACAGATAGACGTATCGAGAGACGGACATGCCTAAATCGACTCAGCTCATCCTCCTGATCATTTCAGTATACGTACAAACATTTCATGTTCAAGAAAGGTATGAATATCAAAAAAGATATACAACTTCGCTTTTGCACTGGGGTATTAACTACTTGCACGGATATTTGACTTTTTATCCTGAACGTTTTGATATACATTAATAAATACATATCTCGATTCGTTTATGCCGAATGAAGTAATGTGCCTTGTGTGCGTAACAAAAATAGATATAGACAAGTAACGAAGTATCACTTCGGGTAGAACCGAACATTATATACCTAGTAGTGATCTATTATGTCATCTTAATTTACGCAGGTCTATTTTAATACTTTCAGTTCATATTTGCGTTCAAATAGACGGACAGATAGACGTATCGAGAGACGGGCATGGCTACATCGACTCAGCTCATCCTCCTGATCATTTCCAGTATACGTACAAACATTTCATGTTCATGAAAGGTATGAATATCAAAAAAGATATACAACTTCGCTTTGACAGTGGGGTATTAACTACTTGCCCGGATATTTTACTTTTCATCCCGAACGTTTTGAAAATATATATCTCGATTCGTTTATGCCGAATGAAGTAATATACCTTGTGTGCGTAACAAAAATAGATATAAACAAGTAAGATAGTCTAAGTTCGGGTAGAACCGAACATTATATACCTAGTAGTGATCTATTATGTCATCTCAATTTACGCAGGTCTATTTTAATACTTTCAGTTCATATTTGCGTTCAAATAGACAGACAGACAGACGTATCGAGAGACGGACATGCCTAAATCGACTCAGCTCATCCTCCTGATCATTTCAGTATACGTACAAACATTTCATGTTCAAGAAAGGTATGAATATCAAAAAAGATATACAACTTCGCTTTGGATATTTTACTTTTCATACTGAAAGTGTTGATATACATTAATAGATATATATCTCGATTCGCTTATGCCGAATAAAGTAATATACCTTGTGTGCGTAACAAAAATAGATATAAAAAGGGTGTCTTTCATAGGCGCCAAAGAACTCAACCGATCTTTATGAAATCTTCACAATATATAATTGGGTTCACTGGGTACAGCGTAGACAATGTATAGTTTCGGAAAAGTAGGCGGAGCCACAACCCCAGGCTATATAAAGTTTCAATTCGTCATAACTCCGAACTTTTTTGGTCTAAATTAATTAAATATTTTGTGTTTTGTTTTGCTCTTTAACTGTCACGATAGGCTCAGGAGTTCGCTGGGCACGCCACAGACTGTATATAGCTTTTGGAAAAGCCCCCAGGTTATATAAAGCTGCAGTTTGGTATAGTTAGGAGTATATTTAATTCACGTTAAGAACATTTTATATATAGATGTGTTATATGTATCACAACGTCAAAACAACGTCTACCGGGTTTGCCAGTATATTATAAAATGGCGAAAGCAAACAACGAAAATCAAAAAAGATAGTTAACTTCGCTATTGCAGTGGGCTATTAACTACGTGCCCGAATATTTCGCTTGAGTGTCTCCCGATTTGGCTAATTTTTGGCAGGAGTATAATACATACTACTGAAAAACAGCTGACCAATTTTCATTGAAATATAAGCGATTGCCATTCATAGCAGACATTTTATGCTGAAAAGTTGGCGGCGCCACGCCTACTTCTTCAAAATTGACAATTTTTTTTTTAAAAAGCTTATTATGTGTGCAAAATCTGATTGATATAACTTGCTTAGTTGTAGAAATATCGCTTTTTAAATTTTACAAAAAAAATTTTCAGAACTATGTTAAAAAACTTGTCGTGGACAATAACCGATTTCGCCCATTTTAACAGTAAACAGTTACCTTTATTAGAGAACATTCTCACCAAATTTCGATTCCACAAATCAATTTTTGGCGGAGTTATGGCATAAAAAGGTTTGTGGAATAGTCCACTGCGTTACGCAAACGTCAAGCTGTGTAGTTCTGTTCATATTTTTCTCTGTTATTATATTTAATAAATTAATAATGTCTTTGATATTTTAAAGTTATAATTAAAGTGGATAGAGTTAAATACTTAGTGTGCTTCACTACTTGGTGTGAAAAGTGTTAAAAAGTTTCAATAGTTATTCATTATTATAAATTCATTTTGTTGAATTTGTGTGTGCCGAGTTTTTTGCATATTTTATTTGTTGCTATTGATAGGCTTTATTTCATATTGCAATTGTTGTTGTGCTCTGACTTGCTTTTCTTATTTGTTTTTCGTTACAGCTGTTTTGCGTGGTTTGTTGAACGTCAGATACAGTGTGTTTAAAACTGTTCGCTCAGTACTGTGTCACTTAAACTGTCAGGGTTGTTCTTTCTTTAATCCGCACATTTTTTTCTAACGTATAATTTTTCTTATAAATTTATATTAGTATTTATACGAAAATGTCGTGCATGATAGCAAACTGCCAGGTAAAAAGCGAGTCCGAACGCTTTGTGGCATGCGGTTGTGTGATGGACTTGTCCACGCCAAGTGCACTGGGTTAACCGTTAGAATAGCTGACCTGCTTAACGAAGGAAAAGGCCTGCGCTGGTCTTGTTCCAAATGCCGGTCGACGGAAATTGATCTCTGTAAAATCTTTAGGCATATCAGAAACGGTTTTTCTGAAATAAGCAAAGATTTTTCATTGCTGACCAAAAATTCTAAAAATATGAAAATATTTTCAAAACCTTGGAAACTTTGGAGGATTCGCCTCATTTGGAATGCCTTGATAATCGCGAAAACAAGCGCAGGCGTACAGATGATCGGCTCACTACCTCAACAGTCCCGAACTTGCCTCAACCCCTTGAACTTATAGATTTGGCTTTTCCAATTCCTAGTACGGTTGTCCGAGCAACGTCGAAGAACGCCCCTTCCAAAATGTCTACTAGGAAAAACCCGCAACCTCCAACTATTGCAATGGAGTCTGAACCAATCGTTGGTAAGCTGGTTGTGGTTCCTCGCAAAAAATCTATTTTTGTGTCTAGGTTCCATCCAGACACTACTGAGGATGATTTGATGTACCATATTTCGTCTAAAGTTAAAGATCAAAGCGTAACTGTTAGAAAATTTAATTTCACATATCAAAGAAGTATGTATTCGTTTAAGATTGATGTATCTGGGAAAGATTTCGATACTCTTTTGGACAGCTCTTTTTGGCCTCCCGGGGCTCTTGTGCGGGAGTTTGAATACAGACCGAATAGGAATGTTCAAACTGTAGCGAAAATTTCTCGTAATAACGTTGAGTCAAAAAGCTGAGCACTAAATCCGTGAATATCTTTTATCAAAATGTCAGAGGTCTAAATACCAAATTAACTGATCTCTTTTTGAAATCTTTTCATTGTAAATATAACGTAATTGCTTTTACCGAAACTTGGCTAAAACCTCATGTTTTCAATTCAGAGTTTTTATGTAATGAATATCAAGTATATAGAAATGATCGCTTGAACAGAGTCGGGGGTGGTGTTCTACTTTCCGTTCATTCCTCCATCCCTTCAGAAGAGGTTAATATTCCTAACATCGATTTCATTGAGTTCAAATGTATCCGCCTTCAACTAGACAACGTCTCTATGTACTTATATGTTTGCTACATCCCTCCAGCATCAGATTTTTCAGTCTACATGCAACATGTCTCTCTGCTCAAAACTGTTAACTTTATGACTAAAGCTTCAGATTCAATTATTGTTTTGGGTGATTTTAACTTACCTCATATATCGTGGAACATATCTGATGGTAACATTATTCCAAATCCGTCCAAACTGGGGTACAATGACTTTTTAGATGGAATTTCCGATCTTTGCCTTAATCAAATAAATGTTACCGCTAACAAGTTTGGGAAAGTCTTAGATTTAGTGTATGTTAATGATAAAAACCAATTTTCTGTAAATCGTTGTGATCCGTTGGTTTTACCAGAAGACATTTACCATCCTTCTATGGAAATAGTCTACGAAACCATAAGTAATGGACAAGGCACCCAATGTAGTAGCTTTGATTTTAACTTTTCCAAAGCAAACTACAAGAAATTAAGTAGAGAACTGTCTAAATTAACTTGGCCTGAATTTGGTTGTGATATCGATCTAAACGTCTCACATTTCAATCAAACTATTTACTGCCTATTTGAGAAGTTTATTCCCAAACGTAAATTAACTTATGATCATCCTACGCAAGCTTGGTTTACTAAAGAGCTTAAGGCTCTTAAAAATAGGAAAACGCGATCATTTAATTTATATAAGAAATCTGGATTAAATAAACATTACTTACTGTATTCCAGTCTACGTCAGAAGTACATAGATTTAAATAAAAAGGCCTATAAAGCTTATATCTCTAAAACCAAAAGAGACATTATTCTCAGTCCAAAGTCATTTTATGGTTTCGTAAATTCTAAACGTAAAGTATCAGGGTTTCCCTCAGCCATGAAATATTAAGACATTATATCTAGCGATAATCAATATATCGCAAATTTTTTTGCTCAATTTTTCACTTCTAACTATTCTGCTGTCACCAATTCAAACTTTCAAAACTATCCTTATAAGCTACACGGGACAAATTCAATTAATTCGCCAATTATATGCGCCAAAGATGTTCTAATTTACCTTAAAACTTTAAAAGAATCTGTTAAATACGGCCCTGATAGGATTCCTACATGTTTCTTGAAAAAGTGTGCGAACCATATTTAACAACCCCTTACCAATTTGTTCAATCTATCACTTAAGTGTGGTGTTTTTCCAACTGCGTGGAAATAATCGTTTCTTCTACCGCTGCATAAAAGCGGGAGTAGGTCTTCTATAGACAACTATCGTGGCATCGCAAAGCTTTCTGCCATCCCAAAATTGTTTGAAGCTATTGTTACAAATCAACTTACGGGTCCGATCTCTACTTTGATAGCTGACTGCCAACACGGGTTCAGTAAGGGAAAGTCCACAGTTACGAATTTACTTGAGTTTACCAGTCATGTCCCAAATGCCTTTAGAAAAAATCTGCACACCGACGTTATTTATACGGATTTTAGCACAGTGTGTCACGCATTACTTGTTCATAAACTCGATCAGTTGGGCTTCCAGCCGGGTCTCAATCGCTGCATCTCTTCTTAGCACAGTGACAGGACACAAAGAGTAATGTTTAAAAATTTAGTATCCGATGTCATTTATGTCTCTTCGGGGGTTCCTCAAGGAAGCCATCTTGACCCGATTCTGTTCATGTTGTTTATAAATGATATTTCTACAATAATAAAATTTTCAAAAATGTTAATGTATGCCGACGACGTAAAGCTTTTCATGTCATTCGTTTTTTAATTTGTTCTGTTTCTTTGTGTTACAGCTAAGTACACGCTGCTCAGGCCGTCAACGTCCTCTACAAAGTTAAGAGCTTTATCTATCTGTTCTTGTATACGTATGATCTCGAGAGTCAATCTTGTTCGGTCTCTTTTTTTCGATGTCCAATATTTTGATGTTTGTAAAGTCCGCTATGTGACTCCTCTTAGCTAAAAGTTGTGCCAGTGCCGTTTTCGTTTTCTTGTTTGCTGCATCTTTTTTATGTTCGTTGATCCTTATACCCAGTTGTCGTTTGGTTGTGCCAATGTAGCATATTCCACATGTCTCGGTTTCACGTCCATTGCATTGAATCTTGTAAACCACATTACTTTGTTGCTCCTTTCCACTGGGTTGTGTTTGGCCTGTGTGGGTATTTGGTGGGTTCATTATATATAATTCTATGTAGCATCTGATTGTTGGTTAGACCCGGTATGATCGCCGATGTATTTTTTGTTCGAATTGTCAGCATGTGCGTTGTTTTGGTCTGTACGAATTCCACTCATCACGCTTGTAATTAGCCTGTTGATTAATTTATGTGGATAGCTGTTTTTGAGTCTTCATTGCTAAGTAGAATTACTTTTCTAATTAAGTTTGTCGCTGACTTGATTTTTTGCTTCCACGTCCCGATGCGATTGATTTAGCACACCATTTCATTAGAAATACTAAAGAACACATACATAAAAATTGAGTACTTTGAAAGACTATAAAATACACACATTCATTTTTATTTATAAGATTACTGATTACATTTTAAGACCATCGCAATTGGAGGAAGGCTTGATTGTTTTGCGAAATTTAACAGAAGCACACCATTCAACCTATGTTAAAATTTACGGCGCACTAAAGTCTAAACACCACTTTCCTGTGCATTATTGTATGGCAATAAGAAAATGGTAGTCCTTAAATACGTTCAGGCAATGTGGTTTGAAGCAGGTTTAAGAATAAGCCACCCTTATTCTTTAGCAATAAAATCGGGAATTAAGTTTTCAAAATTCTTGCTAGATTATGAAAATGGAATCGAACCTCACACAAGCTTTCAATCAGCAGAACTTTGTGATTTTACTAAACAACACTATTTCTCTAAAGTACCTCAAACATAAGATATCGACTTGAAAAGAATTTAATCTTGCTATGATCTTTTGAATATTGGAACGAGATAAAAATAAATTTTATTTGTCCACTAATTTACATGGCAGCACATTTAAGTTACAAAAAATAAAAATGTTTTTCTATTAAAATAGCAAAGCTTATGTTTTATATCAAGAATTTTTTATTAAAAAATGTTGTTGGAACTTTATCTATCGCTATGCAATCGGAAAACATATGTCGGACAAAAATTTATAGCATAGTTGTTACATTGTAATTTTCATGAAAACCTTTTGAATAAATTTGTTTTATTTTGTGAACTACATTGTGTCTTAAATCTATTTATACTATTTATATTGCTGATAATTTTTATTTATTGGAAATTGTTTACATGTGTTTTATTTCTTATCTTATTCCTTTTGTTGGGCACTTAAAAGATGAACAAAGAATATGCTGTGTATTACGTTATCATGTGAGATATATAATTGTTTAGGGTACTTATTGCTTATCTCTATTTTAGCTTTATTACAATATTGCTTATCGGTATTCTAGTTTTCTTACAATATTTCTTATCAGTATTCTAGTTTTGTTACAATACTTATGTATGTATGTGTGAAGCGAATGTATGCAAGAAGTGCATATACCAACGTCGTTAACTCACCCCTGTGTTAAAAATTAAATAACCTCATTTCGAAGGGCTTAAGTTGTAATCGTTGTAGTTCGTTTAGATAAGCCAATTGGCAGTTTCTTTGGCGTCTGGTATTTAATTGTAGTTGTATAAATTTATAATTGAGTACGTAACTAAAACTAATATAGTTAGTACTATGGTTGAATATAAAGTAAATTTCCAATGATGTTCTTCAATTGGTATAAATTATTTATACATTTCTTGTATATTAGTAAATTTATAATCTAATTCAGAGTTTAAAATTCTCAGAACATTCACTTTTTCATTCTGGTCAGCATGCATTACATTTTTTTTTCTTGTTCGTGGTTGATATAAGTTTTATTATCAATAGAAGTATTAAAATTGAATTGGGTTAAATGTGGACCATTTACCTTAAGTCCATTCCATGTGTGTTCATAGTCGATAATAATGTTACCATTGTCTAATACTTGTAAAGGAATGTTATTTTCTTGAATAATATTACAATGGGCATTTTGTACATAGTACAATTATCCTTTGGTTCTTTTTTACAAATATGTGCTGCTATATAATTTTTGCATTTTGACAAGTTGGTAAAACTATTATTACACAAGCAATTTTATTATTAAGTTGGTATTTTCCGTAATTAAAGGCTCATGGGCTTCGATTGTATATTTTACATTTATTTGTTATTACAGGATATTTATAGATTGTAATAATAGCATTAGTAAAAGTACACATGTGGATATCAGAATATTCTAGTACATTTATTACTGGAATACCATACTTTTCGTTTTTTACTACTCGCTGTACATCTTTAAAATTAAGTGTGCCAGAAAAGAAATTTCCTGTTTTTGCAAAATTAATGGTGTTTGTAATAGTTAATAATTCGTTGTATACTTCTGTAAGACTCGACTGATAAAAAATGGATTATGGATCCAATGATGCTAAAATTTTTTCAAATGGGAAATTTATTTTCCTTTGCTGATTATTATTATCAATAAGCTGATTGAGTCCTGTTTTAATTTCAACAAGATCATCGTGATCTGGTATTGCTGTTACACATTTTAATACTGAGCCTAAAAAATTGAGGGCATGTTTTGCATGATACTCGGATGGTATTAATTGTCACTTCAAAGTTTCTATTTTATCAATTATTATATTTTATTTCGGTTTGAGTTGAGTCATAACTACTTCTCACAATTTTTTCCTATGGCTCTTGTTTAGGCGAGATGCCTAAATTCTAAAAAAATGTGCCACCCTAATGTAACTTTAGCGCCCTTCCAATCACTAACACCAACCCACCCACCTGTGTGGGCATGCATGCATATTCGTGTTTTGTCAGCACACATATACATGCATGGGGGTGTGCATGTGTGGGTTCACCTCCCCTTAAAACCGGAGGATAATTTTCAGGTTCAACGGTTGTCCTCGATTGCGAAACTATTACTTCTTCAACGACATTCAACGCAGTCACATCGTCACGGCCACCCCAGGATTTTTCACCTCATCAAATATTCTTAAAGGTAAACCAATTGTTTATAATTATATTTTATACAAATATACCGCCACTTTATTATAACGAAGATTCTAGTTTTCTTATTTCTTTCTTTCCATCAGAATTACAATTCGACCGCGGTGCTTCCGAGCCACGGCCGCTCCAGCGAAGCATCACTGTCGCACTTGTTCATGGTACTTCCATTCTCCCGTAGAAAGGAACCAGCCTGCCTATACAGTCCAAAACACAAGCATTTATTATCATCATTTGGATCAAACCACACCAACCAGAAGCTGCCAGATAAGGAAATTGGAAAAATACTCAACATTTTAATTTGCCACAAGCCGCTGCCGAAAAGTTCCAAAGTTTATATATTACAAACAACAAACAACTCTGCCATATACTTTGCCACATACCACAAACTATTTACAACAAATTCGGCCGATCACCACATCAAAGCACGTAAGTTGTATAATAGGGTTATGACTTTTAACAATTTTTTTTTTAATTTAAATTTACATGGCATAACTGAATGAGAAATAGTAAAAAAATGATAATTGCGTTTTTATTTTTTTATTTTATTTTAAAAACTTCCCGCAGGAGATAATATTAAAAAAAAGGAACATAATCTGAAAGAATTCATACAGATTTTTTGTAAAACGAAATTAAAATTATAATTTAATTGACAAACAAATAAATTCTTCTTAATTCTTTTAATTATTTGTGGAAATAAACTTAAGATTCAAAGTACGCGTTGTTTTGCATCGAGGAAAAATATCTGTGACAACTTTAATCGCACGTTCTGCGCAGATGTTAGATCGTTGTTGGTTTGTAAGAACGGAATTTTCTTTAACCCAGTGTTTTAAAAAACATTTATGAGCCTTTTTAAATTCTTTTATAGATGTGTCCAAATATTCAAATTACTATCCCGGAAACAGTGATCCGAAAACCATACATTATACCAAGCTCCAGATATAAATTTACAAACTGGGAGCAATTTTTCTCTGTACTTAGGTAGAAGTATAAATGTTAAAAGCGCGAGAATAGCTCTAGAATTCCAACGAGCATTACTTATTGGTGGAATGGTTTTAAACTTGATGTATGGAAAATCATTGTTTTTTCATAATATCTGGAGGACTCCCCAAGCTCAAATAAGTATTGCATATCATCTCTCCATTTTACGCATTTAAATTTGATGACTTCAGTATTTTGCTTGTAGTTTTTTTTAAGATTTTCAAAATTGTTTATTAATTCAGCAAATACATCATATGATATGTTAGGGGATGTTGATTTTCCGTCTAAATACTCGTCCATTACATGTCGAAAAATTAAATCCAGCACATGATGTTGACAGCCAATATATTGTGGTGGAGGTAATGCTAGAGAATTGAACTGTTTCAATAATAGACTTATTACCCCATTTTTATTCCCAGTATTAACGCTGGTGGTATCAGTGATTATCATTTTTATTGACGGCCAAAGTTTAAAATTATCTAATATTTTTTTAATGCCTTCGAAAATTGTAAGACTTTTGCCATTTTCGAGAATTAAAACAGCCAATCTGACTTCTCGCAGTTCATTTTTCAGCATAACGACCTGTATTTCTTTTTTTTTCAATTTTCTTTCCATCAAAATGGAGGCACCAATTTTCATTTTGAAGAGTGTTTTTATAATGCTGTTCTAAATCTTCTGCTGATTTTATAGCAGCTTTGTACACTCCAGATTGTGATGGCGTTGGCATGCTAACTACTGTTTTAATCAGCTCTTTGCATATTTTAGATGCTTTGTTGGCGCTAATATTTAGTGTATTAACCAGCGAAACTGCTGGAGCTGTTGAACACTTTACAATTTTTATTCTTGCTGGGGGTGTATAGAAATCTCCATGGTTTGAATCTAAGTCCTCATTTATTGATGTTGACAATGTTGAGTCCAAATCCATTTGTTCTTCTTCTAACGTCTTGGTGCTTATTTCAGTTAGATCCAATATACCTGCTTTTGATGGATGCAGTGCAACCGTTTTAGATGTTGTGTACCCTACTGTCCCATTTGTATCTTTCAAAAGTGTGTATAACTTTTTGCCTTCTGCACTGAGCCAGGTGCCTTCCAGTTTAGTTATATCGAATATTACATCAAAAATTGAAACACTTTTTCCATTTTTGTATTTTAAAAATGTTGAATAACTATTAATAAGTTTTTCGATTTTCCTTTCCACAGAAGTATTTGCAATACTTGGAAAATTGAGCTTCAACCACAAGTCAATTATTTCAGCAGCAATTAACTTATATCTTTTTTTTTATTTTTTTCTATTTTTGCCAATGCATTGAATCTTCCAATGATAGCAGTTTGCTTAGGTATTTTACAAAGCTCACTTAAAGAATTTTCAATATTAGGTTTTTCGCGTCTTTTTGTCGTGCTTTTTTTAAAAGTAGTTAGGTTTTTTATCCATTTTGTTTCATTTCTTTTAACATTCGTTTCACTTTTTTTAAAAGACATTTTAATAGCTAACGCAACGAAAACTTATGAGCAACTGAAATAATACGTTAAAATTGACTCGTGCCAAACATTTTGCACGCTACAATAAGCCGTTACTGTGGTGACAGCGACGCTATGAAACGAACAAAGAGCAAAAAAAAGTAATATGTACCGTTACTGTGGCGGCAGCGACGCTATGAAGCGAACGAAGAGCAAAAAGAAATTATATGTTTCAGTTGCTATGCAAAAATACCAACAAATTCGCTAAAGAACAGGCAAAATATGTCTGGGACCTCCTGCGGGAAGTTTTTGAAATAAAATAAAAAAATAAAAACGTAATTATCATTTTTTTACTATTTCTCATTCAGTTATGCCATGTAAATATATTGTTGCAAAAATGTCATAACCCTATTGTATATTTCTTGCCACTTAGTTTTTTTTTGTGTGTTGCAAACAATTGTATAAAAGTGCCGCCCGCGAGTGTAATCAGACATAAGTGCGTAAAGTGAATATTTAATAAAGGTGATTTTTTTTTGAACAGTTAACTGCTATACTTTTTCTTTAAATTTTAAATTAAATTAAACGCTTAAAATCCTTGCGACTATCCGGATTATCCCCCCACCAGTGATAAGGTTTTTTGGACACAGCGCAAGGCAAGAGGTAACATAACCTCATTTTCACAATAAAATCACTTACCCTTTCGCTCTTCACTTTGTTTTTGTTTTTTCCACTTGTTTTTTTTTCGGTAATATACAGAACAGTTTTTTAATCGAAGGTTATTTTATTATTTTCTTATTAATTTCACTAATTTTATATCACTTTTCTTTTCTTATCACATGTTTTCATTTAATATTCACTTTCGCTCGTTTGATACACCGCGCACTTTATGTGTTTTTACTATGTACTTCTTTATTGCGGCAACACATACACATATTTACATAAATATATCCCCTTATACATACGTGTGGGTGGCGAGTAAGTCACAGAACTTTAGTTTAAATTTTGCTTGTGTAGCAATCAAAATATTAGTCAGACAAATCGGCCAAGTCTGCAATATATAAATAAAAATAAATTAAATTAAAAAATACATTAATTGAGTTGATTGAAATTTTATTGAGTTGGGTTGTTTTGATTTTCCTGGGTAAAATACTGCCTTTACCTTTTCTATTCAGCATTTATCTTGTACGGTTGAGCATTTCATCGTACCTTCAGCTATATTTTTTCGGTTTTGTTTTGATTCTACAGATCCTCTAAGTCCAAAATATGGAAAGTTGCATTAGGCTGGCTGATACGATTTTTGAATTCGAATCAGACTACAATGAATTAAAGGATTCAGTCCACAGCAAGTACACTCTTGGGCTTCAACAAGAGGACTTGATAGCAATGTGGAGAAAAACCAGAACAGCTTATGAAGACTTACTTAATTCAGATAAGTTAGAGCCCACTGGTATAGTTTCTGTTAAACAGAAGTATAAGAGAGCATATGCAGTATATTTACGCTGCATGTCAGATATGGCTACACGCCAAGCGACATACAACAAACCAGAAAACAAAACCGAATTTGAACACAGTATCCGCCTGCCTCCATGTGATACTGAAGTTTTCAAGGGCGATTATCTGTCATGGCCAACATTTCGTGACATGTTCACGGCCATATATATCTTAAACCAACGCCTAACTCCTGTGGAGAAATTGTTCCATCTGAAGGCAAAAGATATTGTTAAAAAATGTCCGCTCACGAGTGAGGGATTTGATACGGCCTGGAGAAACTTATGCGAGAGATACGAAAACAAACGTATCTTAGTGAACTCGCAACTCCAAATTTTGTTTAACTTGAAAAAGGTAGAGAATGAGTGTGGTAGCGCGATTAAAACTCTTCAGCGCGAAATAATTAATTGCCTGTCGTCCCTGCGAGGTTATAAAATTGACACTTCGAACTGGGGTGCAATTATTACATATTTGTGTTCGACGAAATTGCCGGAAAGTACGCTTGGTCTATGGGAGCAAAACATAGACCACAAAGTGGAAATATCCAAGTGGGAGGATATGGACACATTTTTGTCCAACCGCTTCCACCGCGGCTTTTGGCTCTATTGAACTGCTTTCTACAGGATTTCTGAAGTGAGTCCAGATCTCAGGACCACCAATTAGGTTTACGTTTGCCGCGCGTAAACTCACTCTTTTCTAAGGCATTTGAGAGTGCCGCTGTGAAGGTCGTAACCATATCCTTCAGTTCCTCTACCGATGAGGGGCATTGCGAAAGTAGTTCCGGCAGACCTCTATACAGGAACTTATTATGCAGTTCCAGTTTGTGTCACGTGGGTTGTGTCTCATAATGGGTGGTTGAACGACAAAGTCTAAAACAACTTCAATATAGCGATGGCCTGAAAATGATTTATCATCAAGAACCCGCCAGTTCCTAACTAACTCATAAGCGCTTTCCCTACAAATAGTAAGCTCAATGACGTCCCTTCAATTTTTAATAATAAAATTTGGGTAATTGGCAAACTAGGAGGTTAGTCGTTAAAAGAAAATGAAAAAGTGACTCACCCCGAACATTTATATCTGAACTCCCTCATTGGAAGTGAAGAGCATTTGTATCCGTTCCGATAAACAAGTGGCCACCATCTCTTTTACCTCATCTTGCGGTGACGGTTCCTCCACATCATAGGGCATATATACCGAGGCTATCAACGATCACCAACTGAAAATGCAGGTTCTAACATTACCTCTATGTCAGCTCGGATGAGCTTGAAATCTTTAGTCCCCAGTCCGATGATCCATGAGTTGTTCACCCAGGGTTCTTGGATGAGGACTCCGTCAACGTCGCCCTTAGAAAGGCGACGTATTAAAGCAGCCGAGGCTACCTTAGATTTGTGTAGGTTTATCTGTGGTACCCTCAACATCAGTGTGCTTAGACTCCCCTACCACCAGAGTGAAGTCGAGGTCTTCCCCGTCGCTGTCCGGCAGGGTGTCTTCCATCGTCGAATTGTTCAGGGCACCTGCACAATTTGACGTGGCTGACACCATGCTTTCTGCGTCGGAGAGCTCCGCTTCCACTTCCGATCCTTCGATATCCGTGTCCACCGGAGCAGACGCTGCGCGTATACGTGTATTACGACATCGCCAATACTGTCATGTACACGCCTATTCCATCGCTTTAAAGGCTCCAGAAGCTCCCTATTTAGAGCCAGAAGCACTGCCCAACGTCCCCGACCTGAATGTCTCTCCAGTCCTACGTCGGGAGAGCCGGGGTCATGACCTGCAGCATCCTGAGAACTCTCTCAGGTTCCGCTGGGATCGCTGGAACCAATGCCCTTGCCCTAGATCGAGCTAAAATGTCCTTCCAATCGACGACGTCTATTTTCGCCTCGGGGTACACTGGCCCAACCTTGCAGCAGCTGCCGCAATACTATGGAACTTTGGTAGTAGAGCTCGCGTCTTCTCAACCGCATTCCTAGCACTTTGGGGCAACGAATCCAATGGTGCCCTCCTACTATTTCTTTACGAACTTCGCCGCCTGCATTTTCTCCCAATGCGCACCGAAGTTGTGGGGAGAATGGTTGCCGTGCCGTCTCCTGAAGGGCGTGCAGCATCATTAGGTGGCGCGCTGTTCGCCGTTGCCAGCGATACTCCGCACGCAGCTGTGCTGGTGCTAGCCCCTCCAGTTCGCTTTTGCCTTTACAATGTGTGAAGATTTCCCTCCACGTATCCGGAGGGAGCCGACCCGTGGTTTCTATCGCAGTCGGTCCCCCAGTTGTATATTTAAAATTAAAACTAAAGGCGGCATCCTTCTCCTTTGGCTCATAATGGCCCGGTCGTGAAATCCCTTGCCAACTATTTGGGGAGAATGGCTGCCGCGACATCCCTTGATGGACGTTCGGTACCAGCAAGTGCGGTGCAATCCCCCGTTTTCAGCTCAACTGCATTCGCATACGTGCTGGTGCTAATCCCCACCAAGTCGCTAGTAGTGCTTTTTGGGTTCGAGGTTGAACTCTTCGCCGACGCACCCCTTGGACGCGATTGTGCCTTTGGCACGGTCCTCCCCCGTGAGGAAGGGAACGAACTATTGTTTTGTTTTTTTTGTATTTGTTTTCATCATTTTGTTCGTACGAGTACTCGCCGCACAAGGCAAGCTTGTGGTCAAAGGTTAGGAAGGGGAAAAGTGTCGTCCGCCGCGGCACAGCCCCATACCGCAGTAGGACCAAATTACTCTCTAAGGTGGTCCGGTGTCAGAGAGGCTCCGTATGAATACAGCCACGATTAACCTCCCGGCTGAAAATGTCCAATGTGCGCGGCACCGCATAACACTCTCGGTAGATCTTAGTCATCGCTCTCCAGAGGAGCTGTAGATGTAGCTCCTTGCGGAACTATGATCATGCGCATAAGTTTACATTGGGGTTAGCGACTAAGCCCTCGCACCACGGCAAGGTGCCTACCATTCGCGAGGGACTTCCAAATTAAATCTATATGAACTACTCAATTTGTAGACTATTCAATAAATAAATAAGTAATACAAGTACTGGTTTTGCTCAGCAACCTGTAACCCGTGTTGCATGAGCCATGATTGAACACTGGCTATGCGTAAATTATATTTGTCGCATATGCCGCTTAGGTATTTGGCAGTAGCCACCAATGCGATACCATCCGCGAAACCCATCCAGAGTATCCAGAATGTTTGCCCAATTAGCCTTGGTGAATGCATTCTGTACATCCAAGTACAATATAGGGCAGTAATCTTTAGATCCCTCGAGCCATTGAGTGCCGCTTACTACCTATTGACCGACCTTAATAGCCATGTTCACGGCATTAATGGTGGATCTTCCTTTTCTGAACCCGAATTAGTTTTCAGATATGCCCCCCACTCCTTCAATTTATTTTCGGAGATGATTATAGATAACACGCTCAAGAAGTTTGCCTGCAAAATCGAGCAGGCATATAGGCCTATATCTGAATGCCTGGCTTTTCCAGATTGAAGGGAATCTCCTTTCAGCTAAGAATGCATTAAACAAATTTGTGATTGTTGACGTCTTCTGGGAAAAAGGAACCTTCAGGAAATTGTTGGGGACACAATCTGGCCCAGGTGCCTTGTTGCTATCAAGTCTGTTAACTGATTGGAGAGCTTCGTCCACAGTCCCTTCATTAAATGCGTATAATAAAGTGTTTGATGCAGAGGAAACTAGTTTTCTTTTGCGTGGGAAGAAAGTATCGACCACGTTTTTGAGAGTTGAGGCATTTGACGATTTTTGCGAAGTCCGGGATAAAACGTCTGTAATAATTGCAAAATGCAATGAATCTACTAGTCTCATCTGGATTGGGGTTTTTGCGTGCTACTTCGCATTTGGCTGGGTAGGTTTTACTACCTTTGTCCGTTATTAAATGGCCTAGATAAATTATTTCTGATTTAAGGAATTGACATTTGCTAGCTTTTAGTTTGAGGTTGTAATATTTTAATCTATGAAATCCTTTTAAAAGGTTTCTATTGTGGTGTCACTTTTCAAGGAAATATATGTTGACTGTGTCACACCCGCGAAATCCTGAACCTTTTTTTTTTTTTTTTTGGGGAAACAAGAACAACCAAAGCTGTAGAAGGACAAAATTCATGTAAAGCATTTCTTGAAATCAAAATTTTCTCAAAAACTAACTAACCGAGTTTAAAAAAATTAACATTATTTAATAGGTATTTAAATTACCTTTTATTAGGTTAGGTTGAAGTGGTTGCCGTAGAGGCACACACAGGCCAGGATCAGAAGGCCCTTTGTGATACCACGTAAAAGACACCGTTACTCCTCCTCTTCGAACCATTTTGAGGACCTGATGAAAGCCATCACGTCCTTAATGCCATACTACGCAATTCGCGCCATCTGGGGCCGCTTAGCGCTGGGCAGTTGCGAATGAGGTGTTCCACAGCTTCTTCCTCTTCGTTGTCTTTGCAACTTCTGCAGCACCGGCGATAGGGCGCGCCTAGCCTCTCTGCGTGCCTCCTAATAAGGCAATGCCCAGATAGTACTCCAATTAACTTAGAGATTTGCCCCCTTTTTAGGGCGTAGATACGAGTATGTTTAGATGTTATTATACATACTTTTCAAAAGTCAGAAACGACTATCGTACAGGGAAAAATCCAATCCTTTATTATCCCAAAAATATACAAAGCAACAATTTTAAAAATTGAGAGCTTTGATTTGGCAACAAAAGTATTTGTCCTCAGTGAAGCATACAGGTCGCACCTAGTTAATTTGTTAATTTCATAAAACAAGTAAAACTATCCTCCAAACATACGTCAAAGCATTGTCCACTTTCGATCAGCCGAAAAGCCTGACCATCATTGCACAAATTAATCCCCAATCCTGGAAAAGCCGAAGAACGGTCTCACTTATGGGTCCGTAACCCTGAACCCGAAGAAAGTGTATAATTTTAATAAATTAAAATTTTCCATTTTTTTAAATTCACAACACCGCACGATTAGCTTAGCAGAACTTTGTACACTTTAAAAACAAAGGTTAATATAATTTAAGCTTGTAGTGTTAAGCAACAATTGTATCTATAGCTAGTTCACACTTTTTATACCTATGCTTAAACGTAATTATACATTTACAGAAAATAGGAAAAACTTGTAATGTATAAATACGCATATCAAATTAAAAGATATTCAATTCCCTATCTATTTCAAATTAACGAGACCATTTAAAAAATAAATCGTTTATAAATTTTTTAAAATCAATTTTAAACGAAAATCAAATTTTTACAGAACTTAAAAGGATGGGTACTCACAGCGTATATCTAATAAAAGATAATTAAGTTACCTATCCAAGGATACCCAAATTTTGGAAATACGTTTATTGGTTTTCGAAAAATTTTTATTTTGAAAAACCCTTTATATGAATGTTGACCCTAGATAACTCTTGTTGTTATTGTTTCCCCGGAAAAAAAGTATATGTCTGTACTCAACCTACCAGTATCTATCCCAATAGTTTTTTTTTATTTAATTTGGGAGTTCAAGCTATACTGCATTTATGCCTTATTTTCCTATGCTGGTATGGAAGTGAGCCCTTGAGTATACTGTGAAAATTTCATAAAGATCGGTTAAGTACGTTGGCCGACCATAAAATACACACATCCACACATTCATTTTTATCTACGCACACAAGGTATTATTATTTAGTCGCCTAACGGCAGTATGTAACGGCATAAACGGATCGAGATAGATATTGACTTATGTATGTCAAAATTTTCAGGACGAAACGAGAAATTGATCAAACCATGTCCGTCCGTTCGTCTGTGAACACGATAACTTGAGTAAATTTTGAGATATCTTAATGAAATTTGTATACAGGTTTCTTGATACTCATCTCCGAGCCCTATTTAAAATGGGCGAAAGCGGATGATAGTCACGCCCACTTTTTATAAATATATAGAATATTTTCAAAAACAAAAAAGTGATTACTCAATAATAATACACCTATAAGGATAGCATTTTGGTGTATACATTAAGACTGAGGCATAAAATAAAATTTTCAAGAAATTTTTGAAAATGGGCTTGGTATCGCCCACTTTTGATTAAGTCAAATTTAGAAATGTTATTAATCATAAATCAAACACCGTTCAAGATATGGAATGCAAGTAATGTTCGAAGAACGAGAAATGGGCGAAATCGGTTAAGGTCCACGCCCACTTTTATATGAAAGATTTTGAAGTGGATCGTAGATATATTAAATAAGCAATAACTTTGCGTAAAATAGATTCACATCATTAATATTTCGCTTTTAAAGTTTCCGTAAACTAAGAAATCCAAAAACTTAAAATTTTCGAAAATAGGCGTGGCCCCGCCCCTTTTATAGTGGATTATTCCACAAAAGTTTGTATGCCATAACTCCGTCAAAAATTGATTTGGCGAAACGAAATTTTGTGATAACGTTCAATATATAAAGGTAACTGTTTGCCCTAAAAATCGGCGAAATCGGTTAATGAGCACGGTCAGTTTTTTAACATGGTTCTGAAAAATTTGTTTGTAAAATTTAAAAAGCGATATTTGTCCAACTAAGCAAGCTTTGTCAATCAGATTTTGCACACATAATAAGATTTTTAAGAAAAACTAGACCGCAAAAAAATGTTGTCAATTTTGACGAAGTAGCCGTGGCGCCGCCCACTTTTCAGCATAAAATTTCTGCTATTTTCAAAGGCAATCGCTTATAATTCAATCTTGATTTTTCAATGAAAATTGGTCAGCTGCTTCCCAGTAGTATGTATTATACTACTGCCAAAAATTAGCCGAATCGGGAGACATACAAGCAAAATGTTCGGGCACGTAGTTAATAGCCCACTGCAATAGCGAAGATCTATATCTTTTATGATTTTCATACCTTTCATAACCATTAAATGTATGTAAGTATGAGAAGAAAAAGAGAAAAGTTCACTGAAATGATCAGCACGATGAGCGAAGTCGATTTAGGCATGTCCGTCTCCCGTCCGTCTGTCTGTCTGTCCGTCTGTCTAATTAAACGCAAACTAGTATCTCAGTTTTACAAAACAATGCTGAAATTCGTTGTTTGCTTTCGCCATTTTTTAATATACAAAGTGGCGCAAAAGTAATCCTCCTATCAGAAAATACTATAAATTTTGCGATTGGCTCCTAAAGTCAGTTCTGTTTTGACGTTTGTGTAGTAAACACATGCGAAATACACGTTAATAAACAATGTTACGCTACACTGCTCCAGAACGCGGAATATTGCTGACTATTTATTTGACCAATAATCGGTCGGGGCCAAACGGTTACTGTGAATGGTGAGCGCTACAGAGCAATGATCAACGAGTTCTTATTGCCGCAACTTGATGAATTGGGATTGGAAAATATGTGGTTCCAACAAGACGGTGCAACAGCACACACTGCACGTGCCACAACCAATATGCTGAACATCGGAAGCTTACTTTTGCGCCACCTTGTACTAGCAAACCCGGTAGACATTGTTTTGACGTTTTGATACATAAAACACATCTATATATAAAATGTTATTAGCTTGAACCAAATAAACTCCTAGCTATACCGAATTGCAGCTTTTCAAAAGCTATATATATACTGGATCTTGCCCAGCGAACTCCTGAGCCTATCGTGAAAGTTCAAGAGCAAAAACAAAACACAAAATATGTGGCACCTCCCACTTTTCCAAAATTATGTAAATCTTGACTAAAGAACACATATATCAAAATATCATTAATTTAGGCCAAAAAAGTTCGGAGTTATGGCGAATTGAAACTTTAAATAGCCTGGGGGCGTGGCTTCGCCCCCTTTTCCAAAACTATATATTGTCTATGCTATACCCAGTAAACCCAAGTATATATTGTGAAAATTTTATAAAGATCGGTTGAGTACTTTCGCGCCTATAAAAGACACCCTTTTTTATTATTTATTTCTTTTTTTTTTACGCACACAAGGTATATTACTTAATTCGGCATAAACGAATCGAGATATATATTTATTAATGCATATCAAAACGTTCAGGATGAAAAGTAAAATATCCCAGCAAGTAGTTAATACCCCACTGCAAAAGCGAAGTTGTATATCTTTTTTGATTTTCATACCTTTCATGAACATGAAATGTTCGTAGGTATACTGAAATGATCAGGAGGATGAGCTGAGTCGATGTAGCCCTGTCCGTCCCTCGATACGTCTATCTATCTATTTGAACGCAAATACGAACTGAAAGTATTAAAATAGATCTGCGTAAATTGGGATGCCATAATAGATCACTGCTACGTATATAATGTTCGGTTCCACCCGAACTTAGACTTCCTTACTTGTTGTTTATAAAATTATTGATTACATTTTAAGACTATGATTCTTAGAGGAACGCTTGGTTGTTTTGTGAGATTTAATTGAAGCACAGCATTCAACTTATGTTAATGTATACGGCGCACTAAAGCCGTGGTGTGGCGGTCGTGTTGCTGGCCTACCACACCGAAAGTCCAAGGCTCATCAAAAGTTATTTGAAAAGGTTTTTTCAAAACGGGAACGCCCCTCGTTAGTGGTTTGGCAAACTCTCCGAGTGTATTTCTGTCATGGAAGGCTTCTCAGAAAAAATTCATTGTTTCAATTTTGCCATTCGGAATCGGCAAAAAACTGTAGGTCCCGCCAGTTTGTAGGAAGAATTAGAAGCAGCACACGAAAAATTGGTAGAGAAGCTCGGCCTTAATCTCCTCAGGAGGTATATATTACGATAATAATTTTTTTTTTTTAGGGCTAAACACCACTTCCTTGTGCATTATTGTACGGCAATAAGAAAATGGTGACCCTTAAAAGACGTTTAGTCAATGTGGTTTGAAGCAAGTTTAAGAATAAGCCACCCTTATTATTTAGCAATAAAATCGGGAATTAAGTTTTCAAAATTCTTGCTAGATTATGAAAATAGAATCGAACCTCTCATAAGCTTTCAATCAGCAGAATTTTTTGATTAAACTAAACAACACTATTTCTCTACAGTAACTCAAACATAAGATATCGACTTGAAAATAATACAATCTTGCTATATAGTGGAACGAGATAAAAAAAAATATTATTTGTCCACGAACTTACATAGCAGCACATTTAAGTTACATAAAATTAAAATGTTTTTGTATCAAAATAGCATAACTTATGTTTTATATCAAGAAAAAAGTTTGTTCACATTTCCAATCGTATGAAATTGGATCTTTATCTGTCGCTATGCAATGGTAAAACATATGCCAAACAAAAATATATAGCATAGTTGTTTCATTGCAATTTTCATGAAAACTTTTGAATCAAATTTGTTTTCTGTTGTAGATTATATTGTGTTTACATATACTTCACAAGAGATAGGTAAGTATAGTTTTGTAGTTCGCTAACGAATTAGTTCAATGAAACGACTCAGTTCACTACACGAACGAACTAACCGTCGTTTTGTATCCACCCTTTTTCTTTTGTTTCCTGTGTTCATTGATATACAAACTGGTTGAAAAGAAAAATTGGTATTAACAGCTGATGAAAAGTTCGCTTTTGAAAAAAGAACCAATCCGTTCGATCTTTAAATTGAATGAAGCTCTTTAAATCGGGGAATACGATATGAATTTTGTCACTGATTTGATCACTTGGCTTCTCGTGCACGTGGGCGCTGCATCACAGAGTACTCGACACGTATGTACTGCCATTTTGTTTGTGGAACCCGCCCAGCCGTCACTATAATGAAAGTGTTCTACAATCATTATATAATTTACTTTTAAATTCGTTAACCTTACTAGATTTAACATCATTTGTTAGCTCATTAAAGCATTTTGAACCTTTATAATACAAATTATGTTGGTCTGCTTCAGTCTTATGGTCATTGCGTTTCGTAAGAATGAATTTCATAGCTCGATTTTGTTGTCTTTGCAGTTTGTAAATATTAAAAATTATAGGACAGCATATTAAATGAGATTCGATTATCGATCTATAAACCTTTGCCTTGTACCTTCTTTTTAAAAACTTGCAGGTTCTTTGCGTAAAGTATAACTTTCTGGCTATTTTTACAACAGTGTAGTCAATGTGCTCATTAAAGTTGAGTCTGTCATTGATTTTGATACCTAAGTACTTGAAACTTTTAACTTATAAATTTTTTCATTGTTAACATTTAGATTTTGCAACTCGTTGCTCTGAAACTTCAGTCTTGATATCACCATAAATTTTGTTTGGGTGATATTTAGTTTCAGTCTATTCAAATATAGCCAATCATAAACTCGGCTTAGATCTTCTTGCAACTTTATATATACTTCAGTGGTATTATTTCCAACTACGTATGGTCCGAAAAAAGTTTAATATCCAGTACTTAAGGGAATCAATAATATAGTTGATATAAATATTAAGCAATACAGGTGTCAGTACAGAACCTTGCGGAAGTCCAACAGGTGTCTCTTTCTTATGATAGAGATAATCTAATTACAGCTCTTTGACTTCTATTTGTAATAAAGTCTTGGTACCATTTTAGTTCCGCACCAGTAACACCTGCATTATACAGTTGGCTAGCAACAAGTTTTGATCTATCGTCTCAAAGGTTTGTTTTAGGTCTACGGAAACGGCTATTATTGTTTATTCCTGCTCAAGTCTTCTTTGCAGTTGGCTATAACCAGGTTCAGAGCACTTTCACAGGTATGTTTTTTCGGAAACCAGATGGTTGCGGTATAATGACTTTATTTTCTTCTAGGTACTTCACGAGCTGGCTTTTAACCACCGCTTCTAAAATCTTTTTTTCGCATGGTGACGTATTAATTGGTCTGAGCTCATCAGCTTTTAAGGTTTTTTTAACTTTCTCTATTGGCACAACTGTGGATGTTTTCCATAAGTTAGGAACTAAAACCGTATCTAAACTTTCGTTTACAATTTGTTTATGGAAATATCCCGTATAATATATGGAGTCTTTTATGGCTCCTTCAGATAAATATTATTTCCCTCCAGTTTTGTTTTTAAATCTACTAACGATATCGAATACATCATTTGTAGATAATTTCTGAAATTTGAAACAAAGGGTCCCATTTTCCTTGGCCATTTCTAAGAGGAATATTCAAGCTGATTTGTTAACGTTGTAGCGATAGTTACCCTGCCTTATTATCACGTCCCTTACCTAACATTGGGTAATTGTTTCCTTTAGGAGACAACTGCTAAAACACGTCCAAAAATGTCGGAAGAGGTATCAAACAACGCGTTTTGACTTCGCTATTAACAAGCCGAAAGCGGATTTTCAATTTTTTGTTTCAGTGAAAAGTTATTCGCAAAAAACCCCAAAATGACCCAGGTCCGATCCCAAATAGGGGGCTTGATCCAAGGTATTTATATGCAGAACACGTTTCTGCGTAGGCGGCCTTCGGCCGCGCTTAAAAAAAATAGCCCTTAGCCGGTCCAACACCGGCTACGCGATCCACAGTATTTCTGCGCAGAACACACTTTTTGCATTTTTCGGTACACCCTAATCTGTGATTACAACAACCACATAAAAATAACAGTAAATTTTCAACTTTGATGGCAAATATCTCTTCACTGAAACAAAAACTCGAAAACTCGCTTCCGGATTATTGTTACCGAGGTCAAAACGCGTCATTTTGATACCCTTCCCGATAACTTTGGACGTGTTTTAGCAGTTGTCATCGCTCTCTTTGAACGGGAGTCCTAGGAGGGTTGGACCATAGTGAGATTGCTGTTAGAAGCGTAGGCTCAGTTGAGCAGATGCACAGATGGTTAGTGTCATGGGAAGACACGCCGCATCCCGGACAGACATTTGGCATGTCAGGGTTCAATCTAGACCGGTAAGAGTTTAGCCTATTACAGTATCCAGAACGAAGTTGGGCCAGAATGATCCTTGTCTCCCTAGGCAAGTCGCGTTGCTCTTCGGCAACAGGTGGAGCTTGTGCCTGTAGGACGGCGTTCACCGGACGATGGCTGACAAAGGAGCTTACCGACTCTGTGTGGATGAGATTGAGGGCCCACCGATGCACCTTTGGATCAAACGGCGGGAAAATATGATGACGGATCTCGTCATAGTGCTTACGGAGATGACTCCTTATTCCTCTGGGAGGCGGATTTTCATTGAGGAGGCTCCAGTTCGGATGTTGCTGTTTATAGCAGTTGAACCGAAATTGCCTGGTCAGCACTTCGTTATGCTCTGTTACTCCTAGCATTTTTGCCTCACTATGGAGATGATGTTCCGGAAACATAAGGAGGCATCCCGTGGCAGTTCTAAGAGTGTACCCCGGCGGGTTACGGGCTTAGAATATGCCCGAGGTAGGCATACCGGTCGTAAGAGGCGACTAATATGCACAAAGGTAATGACGTGCAACTCGATGGTTGATCTACGGATATGATGCCTCTCACCTCTCATTACCCATCTCTCTTTCCTTACGGAAGGAGGGGGGACATGACCTAGAAGGTTCCACTGGTCATAAATCGCTACCACGACAGTCGGGCAGTACCGCAAGGGAATACCGGAGCGTACCGGATTCATATCCGGCCAAGGACTGTCAGTTCGACAGCACTCCCCAAAACCTTCGGGGAGTGTTTTTGTCCTTACAACAACAACAACAACAATGTTCTTAGAGTGGTGTTTTGACAGGCCTGCAGCCTCCTCCAGTGTGTGTCTGCTAGCCCCGGCGACCATATAGGCTTCGCATAGCTCATAACCGGCTGGCCAATTCTACGTTGCCACCTAGTTACTTGAGGATTTTGTACTTTGGTGGTAGTTGAACATGTTACCGAACGCGGCCCCTAACATTTTGGGATGTGTGACAGTCGGAAGCTTGATGCCGTTCCAAGTTCTCCTGCGCTTTCCACGTCGTAAATAAGGTGGACGAGGACTTGGTCGGGGACAGTGTCAGATTTCGTCCAATAAGGATGGGAGGTAAACGGTTATTCTTGAACACAGCTCGTCCACGGAGGGAGCCGTCGCCAGGCTCGTGCAGTCATCGGCGTAGGAGACGATCGAGACACCCTCTGGTGGGGAGGGGAGCCTTGATATGTAATAATTAAACAAAAGCGGAGAAAGGACACCACCCTGTGGCACCCCTTGATTGATTATACGTGGTTTTGATCGTATCGAAGGCTTTCGACAGGTCAAGTGCAACCAGTACAGTAGTGGCATTAGAGCGATTTTAATTGAGATCGGCACATATCTGAGTGGTAATGGCGTTAAGCGCGGTGGTTCTGCTATGCATTTGACGGAAACCATACTGATGTTCGGCCCGTCGCAGTTTAGCAGTGTAGTAAAGGAGCAGGACTATCTGCAAGGTCTTCACTGCTGACGAGAGGAGCGATATCGGTCGATAGCACTTCCCCTCGTTAGTTGGCTTACCAGACTTTAGTAGTGGCACCACCTTTGCCTATCTCCATTTTTCTGGAATAACAAAGGTGATCATGGTCAAACTGAAGACAGTTGTGAAGTACCTCACTCCCTCATCGCTTAGATGCTATAACATCAGCACGGATATGCCGTTGAAGCCAATCGATTTGGAGCCCTTCGACCCCCGTATGGCCTCCCGAACTTCTGTGGTGGTAACGGCAATGAAGGTATGACTATATTTTCGTTTGTGGGCTTCCTTGGTGGCTCGTCTGATTTCCTTGTCAAGCGGCAGTACAAGTTGCCAGCAGAAAACGCTCACGCATCTCTTCGGTTAGGTTTCGTCGTTAGGTTTAGTCGGATTTTACCGTGAACCATAACTTGCCCACACCAGCAGAGAGGTTGCAGGACCTTAGGTGCTCCTCCCATTTGGCGCGTTTGTGTTGATCAACCAGCCGTCTGATTTCCGCATTGAGATCTTGAATTTGGCGATCCGTAGGGTCTAAGCGTCGCATATGATCACGTGCATTTGCCAGGGCCGCGGCCGCTACGGGGAAATGCGGACGAACCTCGTTGATTCTACCTGAGGGAATGTATTGATTTGAGGTTGGAGCAATGCCCATGCGAAACGCTTTTTCCCCTTCTTGTACGTCAGACGGGATGGGAAGAACAGCGAAGGAGCTCTCATTGAAGTTAAGAAAACCAACCCAGTCGGCTTTTCTGAAATTAGTGAAGGCGCGATTTCAGAGGTGACAAAGTCGGTGGGGCCATCGATTTACAAGACTATAGGTAAATGATCTGATGGAAGGGTCAACATCGGTCGCCAGTCAGTGCAGTTTATGAGACCACCGCTAACCATGGTAAGTCTGGCGAGCTTGAAAAATTTACAGCGACTCTCGTGGGGGCATCCTCGTTCACAGTGCAGAACGTCGAATCATCTATTTGTTCAGCCAGCTCCTATCCCCTACCATCGACCTGTAAGCTTGAGTGCCAAAAGCCATGGTGTGCCTTAAAGAGTCCGGAGATTACACGATTATCGCCTCTGAGTAATGCACGAACATCAGGGCGGTATTCACTCGAACCACAGGTGACAAGAGGTATATAAATGTTAATTATTTCGCGATCGACATCGCCTGACCTGACAGCCAAAAATTGATGTTCTAAGGTGTTATCCCTCATGTCGGCAAGGTCTGGTGCGGATGCCTAGGTGTAAGTACTTCGTCGCAATCTTGAAGACGAAGAATCTAGACTACCCGAAGGCGGCGAATCAGTCGACTTTGTAGGTTACGTAGCTCGACAACATGGCACTACGTACGTATCAGTCTATAAATTACTGTTACCAATTTGGAAACATATAAGCAGGTGACATAGGCCAAGGCAAGAGTTGCATTTGACTGACGTTGCAGGCGTATATAATCTCAAAAGACAAACAGTGCACATGGTGCGAGGGACCAGGGGCTGATGGTTTTCACTTACATTTGTGCTAGTGCTAGTGTCGGAAGAAGAAAAGGAGGTTGTGAGTGGGAGGGATGCTGTCTCCCAGCATGGCTCACATCTAAGAGAGAGGTACTACGCAGAAAGTAGCTGTGCAGTGATGTGTGAGGTGTTGCCGCCGATGGGTGTAAGCGGCAGTGGGAGTTGCACACTATTTCTCTCTCAATGGCGCGATATACAACAGGTATTTATATCATCATAAACCTCCTAAGAAATTTTTGCGCCAAGCTTCTCTTCCAATTTGTGGTGTGCCGATTTGAATTTTTCCCTACAAATTGGTGGGACCTACAGTTTTTTGCCGACTCCGAACGGCATCTACAAAGGAGACGAATTTTTGCTGAGAAGCCTGTCATGGCAGAAATACACTCGGAGAGTTTGCCAAACCACTGCCGAGGGGCGACCCCGTTTTGAAAAACTTTTTTTCAAATCACTTTTGATGTTACCTGTACCAGGGCTCGAACCACGGACCTTCGGTGTGGTAGGCCGGCAACACTACCTTCACACCACGGCGGCCGCTGTTATTCGTGGAGACTGTATGTTGAACTTGTGGCGGTGCCACACTGGATCGACGTTGGCCACGGAACGCCCTAGCACTAACACAAAAGTTTTGAAGAAACTAACGGGCCTATGTGTGGAGGGATTTAGCCGGGAGCAGCTTGTTTTGTGCAGCCATCTTTTACATTTAAAACATTGAACGGAGTGTGAACGTTGACATAAATCTTCTTCCAGGAAACGCAGCAGAATCATTCTTTTGGTCCTGGGTTAGGTTCAACACCCTCCCGGAGCAAAAGAGTATTGAGCAGCCCTGCTGCAAGGAGCTGCTTGGCGGATGACAATATTAGGGGGAGACGTGACGGGTCAGACAGGGTTACATCGAAATAACAGCTTGGTCAGGTAAAAAACCCCGAGTCATTCAGGTACGATAGAACCGACTGATTTCAACTATACTGTGGTTTGTGTAAAGTCGATCGTTTGTTAATATTTTATTGATGCCGTTAATTTCTTTGGACAGTCCTATGCCCTTTTTTAGGTGTTTCCACATAGACTTGTTGTCCCTTGCATTATCAATAATTAAACGTTATTGATCTTTTATAACTACGCTTATTATAATGTTGTATTCATTCAATTCACCTGTTCTTATGGCGAGCTTGTATAAATTATATTTATGCTTGTTCAGATTTGCTAGCTCGGTGTCATATCATTTGTTCATGGGTTTTACATTGACCTCCTCCGAGTATGTCAAAGTGGCCATCGCGTTAGATAAGTTAGTTTACAATAATGTTGCCTTATTTTCGATACTGAGGTTTTCAAAGTCAGTAAAGCTAAACTGTCGGAATTGGTTAAGAGGGCTCCTAAGTGTAATATCCTGAAGAGGTTATAGTTCTTCTAACCCTCATTCGAAAGTATTCTGTTTAATTTTGTTTTAAACTGTATAGTTTCGTAATCGGAAATCACATGTAATGGCTTAACTCTTGGTAAATAGCAGATCAATCATGGTTTTCGTGCTATCGCTCTTTCGAATATAAAAATAAATTTTTTGTTAAATTGCGAACTACCAAAATAGCTCAACCAACTGCTTACTATAAATCGTGCTATTTATATTGAAATCCCCAATGAAGACAATTTTATGACGTGTTAGACAGCTGTGGCTCAAAATTTCAGTCAAGTATTTAATGAAGTCAGCATCACTACTGCACTCGCCTACCTTGTGCTTATATCCCGAGCGCTTAAAGCACCTAAAAACAATGAAATGTTCATAAGAGGCACAGGCACTCCACTCAATATGCAGCCTCTTCTGTTGCACAATATCTTCTTAGTTTCTACTAATGCAATATAACACTCTTCCTCACGATTGGAGTTTCTATACGCGTATACGTCTATTATTTTGAAGTCTTTTCCAGCACATTAATCGTTCTGCTTTGTGAAACACTTTTTTATCTCACTTAAACTTTTTTGTTTTTTCTATTGCAGTTTCTCGCAAGCTTCCTTATTGTTGCATTCGGCAATTACAGCTCCTTTATTTACTTCCCTTACATTTCTTACGAGGCCCTCTGTATGCTTTTACTTTTTTATACCTAGTAGTACTACCCACACAACTGCATAAACGGATCGAGATCGATATAGACTTATTATATCAAAATGTTCAGGACGAAAAGAGAAACTGATTAAGCCATGTCCGTCCGTCTGTGGACACGATACCTTAAGTAAATTTTGAGATATCTTAATGAATTTTGGTATGCGGGTTCCTTGGCACTCATCTCCGAGCGCTGTTTGTTGAAATGTTATTAATCATAAATCAAATACCGTTCAAAATATCGAAATGAAATTAAGCACGCAGGTTTCCAGGTGTGCAGGAAATGGGCGAAATCGGTTAAGGTCCACGCCCACTTTTATATGAAAGATTTTGAAGAGGATCGTAGATATATTAAATAGGCAATAACTTTGCGCGGCCGCCGTGGTGTGAAGGTAGTGTTGCCGGCCTACCACACCGAAGGTCCATGGTTCGAGCCCTGGTAAAGGTAACATCAAAAGTGATTTGAGAAAAGTTTTTCAAAACGGGGTCGCCCCTTGGCAGTGGTTTGGCAAACTCTCCGAGTGTATTTCTGCCATGACAGGCTTCTCAGCAAAAATTCGTCTCCTTTGTAGATGCCGATCGGAGTCGGCAAAAAACTGTAGGTCCCACCAATTTGTAGGGAAAAATTCAAATCGGCACACCACAAATTGGAAGAGAAGCTTGGCGCAAAAATCTCTTAGGAGGTTTATGATGATAAACCTGTTGTATATCGCGCCATAGAGATAGAGAGAAATCAAAAAAAATAAAAATTTTCGAAAACCGGCGTGGCCTCGCCCCTTTTAAAGTGGATTATTCCACAAAACATTTTACGCCATAACTCCGCCAAAACTTGATTTGTCGGAACGAAATGGTAATGCTCAATATACATATAAAGGTAACTGTTTGTTGTAAAAATGGGCGAAATTGGTTAACGTCCACTCCCAATTCTTTAACATAATTTTGAAAAATTTTTTTGGAAAATTTAAGAAGCGATGTTTCTACAACCAATCAAGTTATATCAATAAGAAAAACTCGACCGCAAAAAAATTTTGTCAATTTTAAAGAAGTAGGCGTGGCGCCGCCCACTTTTCAGCATAAAATTTCATCTATTTTCAAAGGAAATCGTTTATAATTCAATTTTGATATTTCAATGAAAATTGGTCTTCTCAGTAGTATGTATTATACTCCTGTCGAAAACTAGCCAAATCGGAAAACACACAAGCAAAATATTCGGGCACGTAGTTAATACCCCACTGCAAAAGCGAAGTTGTATATCTTTTTTGATATTCAGTCCTTTCATGAACATGGAATGTTTGTACGTATACTGAAATGATCAGGAGGATGAGCTGAGTCGATGTAGCCATCCGTCTTTCGATACGTCTGTCTGTCTGTTCGTCGGTCTATTTGAACGCATATACGAACTGAAAGTATTAAAATAGACCTGCGTAAATTGGGATGACATAATACTGACGAGGCCCATTTCGATTTAAACGGCAACATAAACAAACAAAATTGTCGAATATGGAGTGCTTCCAACCCACAGATACTCCATGAGACGGAATTGCATCCACTTCGTGTCACAGTGTGGTGTGCAGTTTCATCACGCTGCATTGTCGGGCCCTACTTCTTCGAAGAAAACGGTCACACCGTTACGGTTACTGGAGACCGTTACTTGAGCATGTTGAGAGAGTTTTTCTATCCAGAATTACGCCGAATGAGAATTTCTTTCAACTCTGTGTGGTTTCAGCAAGATGGTGCAGCTCCTCATATAGCCCAACCTGTTATGACAGAATTGCGACGAAAATTTCCCAATAAGCTGATATCCAGAAACTCCACATTCCGTTGGCCACCCAGGTCGCCTGACCTTACTGCACCTGACTTTTTCTTGTGGGGTTATTGCAAACAGGAAGTCTTCAAAGCAAAACCAACAAATTTGAATGAACTAAGGCAATCCATTCGAGAAACAATTGCGGCTATTCCTGTCTCAACTCTCCAAGCAGTAATGAACAACTTTTTGGTAAGATGCCGCACATGCATCGACGAGCAGGGGGGGCATTTAAATTCCATTATTTTTAAAACTAATTAAGCTATATTTAATAAAATTTAATGAGATTTAACATGAATAAAAGAAAAATGAATTCCATACACTGAAAAAAAAATTATTTGAGTTTCTTAATGTAGCAAAATTCATCAGCCACCCTGTAGATCACTCTCTCTCTCTATGGCGCGATATACAACAGGTATATCATCATAAACCTCCTAAGACATTTTTGCGCCAAGCTTCTCTTCCAATTTGTGGTGTGCCGATTTGAATTTTCCCTACAAATTGGTGGGACCTACAGTTTTTTGCCGACTCCGAACGGCATTTACAAAGGAGACGAATTTTTGACGAGAAGCCTGTCATGGCAGAAATACACTCGGAGAGTTTGCCAAACCACTGCCGAAGGGCGACCCTGTTTTGAAAAACTTTTTTCAAATCACTTTTGATGTTAGCTGTACCAGGGCTCGAACCATGGACCTTCGGTGTGGTAGGCCGGCAACACTACCTTCACACCACGGCGGCCGCCTTAGTTTGACGTTTTAAAAAATACAGAATTGAATTGTTCATTATAATTCCAATGCTCGAAAGTGCATATTCTTATGAAAAGGATCTGTGCAAGAAACTTTTTAATTTTTATAAAATTGGAGTACAAACAACCTTATTTTTTTATATAAAATATTACATTTTTATATATTTTTATATACTTCTGAATAAAAAAACGAATAAAACTTGTGAAAAGATGACTTCCTTTTTAGCTGTGTTTTAGTCCTAAATAATTTTTTAAAGCCTTTATAGCTTTTTTTTTGGAATCTAGCTGGATTGCTGAAAAAATTCTGGCAACACTGGTTAAGACAAACATATGCAAAAACAATAACAGACATGGCTGAATCAACTCAGCTGATCGCCCTGATCATTTCGGTATACTTATCTATCTGTTCTTCCTCTCATACTTACAAACATCGGACCAAAGTTATAATACCATTTCATGTTCATGAAAGGTATAAATATGGTGTTGGGACTAGAAAAGCTTTGGAGTAAAAAAAGGCTAAACAAAGCCACGAAGCTAAAATAAAAACTATGAGGCTAAAGGACAAAAAAAAGCTAAATCTAGCCTCAAAAAGACTAACCTGGTCACACTGGTGGAGACACTTCTAGGTGAGGAAACTACCTCTCGGGCAGACCATTAAAGGCAGCATACAAGCAAAGGAGAGTGATCAGTTTATTTTCAAGTATTGTACAGTGAACTTACTGTGAAGTTACCTAGCTCGTAAATTTGTATTGCGTGTAGTGAATTCATTTCCACAAACACAGGTAGCGTACAACAGACACGACCTACATATACCGTTACTCTTCTTTACTCTCTTCATTTTCCTCTAACACCACCTATATATTTCAAATTTCTATTCCTACTTCCCTTCTTCTCCCATTTCTTCGGCGATTACTGTTATGTCCATAGTTCCAAAGATATATCGAACTAACTTTTATTTGATCCTGGTACTGCTTTCTGTTTCCAAGTTTTTTGATGTATAGAACACATATCTATACATATAATATCATTAACTTGAACCAAGTAAATTCCTAGCTGTGCCGAATTTCTACATAAAATAGCCTGGAGGCTTTTCCAAAAGCTATATATGGCATGTGGCGTCCCCAGCGAACCCCTGAACCCTGAAAGTTTCATTGTGATCAACAATAAACTTTTTTCATTAATGAAGGACAAACAAAACACAAAAAATTTGGACGTGGCACCGCCCACTTTTCCAAAATTATGTAAATCTTGACTAAAGGACACATATATCCAAATACCACTGATTTAGACAAAGTAAGTTCAGAGTTCTGACGAATGGAAATTTTTTTTAACCTGAGGGGTTGGCACCGCCCACTTTTCCAAAACTATATATAGCCTATGTTTTAACCATTGATACCGAGAATATACGGTGAAAATTTCATAAAAATCGGTAGAGTACTTTGTACGCTATAAAGGACACACAGACACCCAGACACACATTAACTTTTATTTATAAGATGAACAAATCCAAACGATGGGCCAATGGGTCACAATAAAGAATAGACTTAAATGTAAAAAAAATAAAAAAAAGCACCTCTTGTTTGCATTATTAGAAAATACTAGAAGTACTTTGTATGTGCACCTATTTAAATTAACTAATTAAGAGACAAGTTTCTAAGAATTTTATAGAAAAATTATTTTTTTTTAGTTTGTATAATAACTTGTATTATTATGAAAGCCTTTATAAAATAAAATAAAATAAATAATTTTGAAATACAAATTCCCCATGCAATACATATAGAAATTAGAGTACCACAAGAAATCGTAGGGGCCGTTTACTCTATGTCTTCTGATTAAAGTAATCAAACGATGGACCAAACCAAAAAGTGACAGCTGAAAGAAAAACTCTGATTTTGTGATAAATTCTTTTGCTAAAAAATTCTGTGAGTAATAGAGTTTAAGAATGTAATTAAAACAAATATATCACAATCGAAATTTGTACCCCAAAATAGTTAATTTAAATTCTTAACAAGAGCAGCTGTAACTTTTTACGCGTTCACAAGGTCACTTTTGTGAATTTTTTCCAAAAAAGGTTCACAATGACCAACTTTATCATGATAACTTAATCAGATTTTGGTATAAGCGAAAATGTCATTCTGAGGAAAGCCATGATTAGCTTATCATGGGATAAAGTTTATCATAACCAGACATTGAGTAAACTACCCTTAGATAACGAATCAGACCAATGCACATAAACATTGTCGGATTTTAATCTTTTATTAGCCTGGAAAGATATTCCGAGCTTTTCTGGAAACTACAAAGAATTAGGTTCTTTCCTAAAAATTACAGAAATTATATGTAATGATCTTTCAGAAGAAGGCAAAACATCACTTATAGACTTCGTAATTTACACTTAACTGAGTCAAACGTTAAGAACTAGTGTAACTGCATTACAAATACCACAAACTTTTGAAGAATTAAAAAATCTACCACAAACTTAGTACAAAAGCACAGCAACGATTCCACATATACAGAACCAAATAGGTAATCTAACACAAAGAAACACTAATGTAACAAATGTTAAAACAAAATCCTGGAGTTAGCTCAATAAATGAAATGAAATGAAATTAGAATTGAATACATTACAAATAAGCCAATTGGCTGCAACTGCAAACCCTGATCAGAAAATCCTAATTTCAAATCTCAATTCGCCTAACACTTACAAATACACTTTTACTGACTTCAAAAATATAAATGACAATTCGACAGTATTTGCTGCATTCAGAGGCGGCGTAAGGCGTGGGCGTAGTGGGCCACCGCCACTGCCTCGCGGTACTCGCGCCCCACGGACGAAAATAAATTTAGAAAAGTATGGAAAATTTAAAAGTAAATGGCGCAGGGATTTTTTTATAATGAATACAGTAATTCTCAACTTAAACATATTCCACTCTTCGGTGCCATAAAATTTTGTTAATGAAATAAGCAATAATTCTTATAAACTACTTGTATTATATTATAAAATCAATTAATTATGAATCTCATATCTGTCGTTTCTGATAACTCGTTTTTTTTAGGGCCGCTTTCATAAAGGCCGGTTAAGGCAAATCGACGATTAATTTGACAGCCAAACGAAAGGTTTACAACAATTAAACCCCGGTTAACGTTAACTGGCCAATGTAAAAACGGCCCTTAGTTTAGCCACATTAGTTGGCATTAAGCTGCTCTTGCGGGGAGTCCCCTCTCAAAGACGTAGCATTTCCCGGGACTTCTCCTTTTTAAAAAGCATTGTATATCAAAACAAGTGTGATATGTTATCTGTAAAATTTGAAGGCATTTCAATATGGAGTTTTACAAGCACTTCAATATGGCGGTGCACCCGGTGCAAAGTGAACTCCTATCTTTATCGAATGATAGAAAGAGACGCAGGATGAGACCAAAATAGAGTTAAACAAGTAAGAAAGTCTAAGTTCGGATCTATTATGTCATCTAAGTAGTGATCTATTATGTCATCCCAATTTACGCAGGCCTATTGTAATACTTTCAGTTCGTATTTGCGTTCAAACTATACACGACGAACAGACAGACAGACGTATAGAAAGACGGATGGCTACATCGACTCACCTCATCCTCCTGATCATTTCAGTATACGTACAAACATTTCATGTTCATGAAAGGTATGAATATCAAAACAGATATACAACTTCGCTTTTGCAGTGGGGTATTAACTACTTGCACGGATATTTTACTTTTCATCCTGAAGGTTTTGATATACATTAATAAATATATATCTCGATTTGTTTATGCCGAATGAAGTAATATACCTTGTGTGCGTAACAAAAATAGATATAACAAATAAGAAAGTCTAAGTTCGGGTGGAACCGAACATTATATACCTAGTAGTGATCTATTATGTCATCCCAATTTACGCAGGTCTATTTTAATACTTTCAGTTCGTATTTGCGTTCAAATAGACCGACGAACAGACAGATAGACGTATCGAAAGACGGATGGCTACATCGACTCAGCTCATCCTCCTGATCATTTCAGTATACGTACAAACATTTCATGTTCTTGAAAGGAATGAATATCAAAAAAGATATACAACTTCGCTTTTGCAGTGGGGTATTAACTACTTGCACGGATATTTGCTTTTTCATCCTGAAGGTTTTGATATACATCAATTCGTCATAATTCTGAAGTTTTTTGGTGTAAATTAATGAAATTTGGATATATGTGTCACTTAGTCAATATCTACATCATTTTTCAGAAGTGGGCGGTGCCACTCCCACATATTTTGTGTTTTGTTTTGCTCTCAAACTTTCACGATAAGTTCGGGATCTCGCTGGGCACGATACAGTCTGCATATAGCTTTTGGAAAATCCCCCAGGTCATATAAAGCTGCAGTTCGGTATAGTTAGGAGTTTATTTGGTTCAAGTGAATGCAATTTTATATATAGATGTGTTCTATATATCAAAACGTCAAAACAACGTCTATCGGGTTTGCTAGTATATTATAAAACGGCCAAAGCAAACCACGAATTTCAGCATTCTTTTGTAAAACTGAGAGACTAGATTGCGTTCAAATAGACAGACGGACAGACAGACAGACGGACGGAGAGACGGACATGGCTAAATCGACTCCGCTCATCGTGCTGATCATTTTAGTGAACTTTTCTCTTCTTTTTCTCATACCTACCTACATTTAATGTTTATGAAAGGTATGAAAATCAAAAAAGATACATGCTATTACAGTGGGCTATTAACTACGTGCCCGAATATTTCGCTTCTGTGTATCCCGATTTGGCTAATTTTTGACAGGAGTATAAAACATACTACTGAGAAGGAGCTGACCAGTTTTCATTGAAATATCAAAATCGAATTATAAGCGATTGCCTTTGAAAATAGCAGAAATGTTATGCTGAAAAGTGGGCGGCGCCACGCCTACTTCTTCGAAATTGAAAAAATTTTTTTGCGGCCGAGTTGATCTTAAAAAGGTTATTATGTGTGCAAAATCTAATTGATATAACTTGCTTGGTTGTAGAAATATCGCTCTTTAAATGTTACAAAAAAAATTTTCAGAACTATGTTAAAAAACTGGGCGTGGAAATTAACTATTTCCCCCAATTTTACAGCAAACAGTAACCTTTATATATAGAACATTATCACCAAATTTCGTTTCCACAAATCAATTTTTGGCGGAGTTATGGCATAAAAAGTTTTGTGGAATAGTCCACTATAAAATGGGCGGGGCCACGCCCATTTTCGACAATTTTAAGTTTTTGGATATCTTGTGGGCGTAGACCTTAACCGATCCCGCCTATTTTTTTCTGGAACATTCCCTGTATACTTGTTAACCTGCGTGCTGAATTTCGTTTCTATACCTTGAACGGTTTCTGATTTATGATTAATATTATTTCTAAATTTGACTTAATCAAAAGTGGGCGGTGATACGCCCATTTTCAAAAATTTCTTGAAAATTTGTTTTATGCCACAATCTCAATGTATTCACCAAATTTTATCCTTATAGGTGTATTATATACTGAGTAATAAATTTTTTTGTATTTTCGAAAATATTCTATATATAAAAAGTGGGCGTGGCTATCATCCGATTTCGCTCATTTTAAATAGCGCTCGGAGATGAGTGCCAAGGAACCCGCATACCAGATTTCATTAAGATATCTCAAAATTTACTCAAGTTATCGTGTTCAGAGGCGGACGGACGGACGGACGGACATGGCTTAATCAATTTCTCTTTTCGTCCTAAACATTTTGATATCTATAAGTCAATATCTATCTCGATCCGTTAATGCCGTTACGTACTACCGTTACGCGACTAAAGTTAATATACCTTGTGTGCGAAGCACTACTAGGTATAAAAAAACAAGTGACTGGGGCTGATTCTTTTTTTGACGTCTATGTCTTAGATATCACACTTGTCTTAATACACTACACAATCGCATGCAGACTCAGTCTCGCTCATGTTAAAATTAACAATTGCGTCCCATATTTCTTAACGATAGCTCGTGTTTAATAAGTAAAAATAGGTAAGAAAACATTACGTGACTTAAAATTGGGGTTATTATTTGTTTTATATCTTCTATTTGTTGTGCTAGAAGTCGCTTTCTTTTACGGATACAATATTAATTTATCAACCATGTCAGGGTTAAGCACCAAGAGAGATAGAGATAAAGGGAGAAAATGGGAATCTGGTTCAGCAAAAAGAAAGAGAAAAGCGGAGAGAGCTGTATCGAACCAGGTTTTAAGTTCAGGTATGATGAAATTTCTCAGTCGAACTGAATCTGGTAGTACAGAATCAATTGAATCGCTTGCTTCGACTTCTCAACAACATGTATCTGTATTCGACACTTCGGAAATTACTCCAGATGCAACGACTATTGATACCAAACGACGTAATTCGGAAACAGAAATAGGTTGTCAATCAAAATGTGATGCTGAAATTTCTGTGTTGACTTTATGTAATGTAAGTCACAATCAAGAAGAAATGATTGAAATAAGTTATCCGCCTGTTAACAGAGATGCCTGTGATGTAGTGAAGCAAGCAGTTGCCAGTTTTGACGCGGGATTGTGGACGTTTTCCATGACGGCTGCTCAGCGTAGTGATATAGTTCAAAGCGGTCCCACACATCAGTTTAATCACAGAGATGAATATTATCCTCAAGATGATGATAATAGGCACTTTTCCAAATTTAATTTCTCAAGAAAACTAAATAACAGTGAAACTCAGGGTAGGCGCTGGTTTGTTTATTCAAGTTCGAAAATAAAGTTTTCTGTTTTTCATGCAGACTTTTTAGCAATTCACGAACTCAAATGGTAGAGAAAGGGTGTTGTGATTGGATACATTTGAGTGATATTTTACGCAGGCATGAGAATACGAAAGAACATATGACCTATATGTTCCAATGGATAACATTAGAGCAGGGAATGAAGCACGGAAAAATATTAGACCAAAAAAACGAAAGGCGAATTCTTGAATCTCAAAGGCATTGGCACAAATTGTTTGAGAGATTAATTGATATCATAAATTCAATCATTTAGAGGTCACAGAGAAACTCTCAAAACTGACGAAAACACTAAGAATTTTGGCAACTTCATAGACTTATTTAAATTGATATCTCAATATCATCCTACGTTACAAGAACACATAAATCGCATTAATAATAAACAACTTGCACACCATTATCTAAGCCACGGTATTCAAAGTGAATTGATTTTATTAATGTCAAATACGATTACAAGTGAAGTGACTGGTAGGATAAAAAATGGCAAAATATTATTCTATTTTACTCGACTGTACTAGAGACTATAGTAGAGTTGGACAAATGTCGGTTATCTTAAGCTATTGTAGTACATCAACTGGAACTACAGAAAAAAACTTTAACGGATTTCTTGCTGTCACTGAAACGACTGGAGAATATTTGACTAATGCAATACTGGGAGAGCTAGAAAAAAGGGCTTAGATATTCAGAACTGTCGCGGCTAAGGATACGACAACGGTGCTAATATGGTAGGCATAAATAGTGGAATTAAAACTCTAATTTTAAATTTAAATCCAAGGGCATTTTTCACACCTTGCGGTTGTCATAGCTGGAATCTGTTGTTAGTAGACACAGCTAATTCTTCGGTGACAGCAAAAACATTTTTTGGTTTTATCCAGAAGATTTTTTTGCTATTTTCAAGTTTCCAAGCGCTGGAAAATAATCAAAGAGAAATTAAAACTTACTATGAAGCCTTTATCAGACACAAGGTAAGAAATAAGAATCCAGGCGGTGAAGGCAGTATTATTGCAATTTGATGATGTTGTTGAATGTATAGAAAACTTACAACGCCAAACGGTTTTCTCTATGACTTAAACAAGTTAAAAAAATTCCAAAAGAGCAAATACTGCAAAATTGTCAAGATTTACACACAGTCCCGCAAGTAGGTGAGATCAGTGACTTCCAACCGTATGAGTTGTATGAGGAGTTACAAAATATTATCCCAAATTTACCCAACTCTACTAAAAACGTGAAACATCTGCTCCAATACATCATAGAGAACAATTTGAAAGAAATTAACCCAAATGTCTACATTGTCATTCGAATTTTGTTAACAATACCTGTAAGTACTGCTTCCGCTGAAAGGAGCTTTTCAAAATTGAAATAAATTAAAAATACCATGGGCCAAGAAAGACTTTCGGCTTTGGCAGTTTTATCTACTGAGGCAGATATAGCATCTAAGATAAATTACGAACCAATCATCAAGGAGTTAACCCAAAAGTAGAAAATCTCTGTTTTTTTAATTTTTCTTTATTCCATTTTCACTTTTTGAATGTTCCAAAAAATATAACTTCAAATGCATGTCTGTTTTTGAATGAATAAAAAACTGTTTAATTTGAAGTGATTTTTTATTATAAATTCCCTTCTTCTTGCACCATGAGAGGGCCTTTCCAAATGTACCTTGCCCACATTAACTTTGTATCTTGCGCCGCCACTGGCTGCATTGTCCAAAACTTTTGACAGCGCGGTTGAATTAGCCCTCGAAATTGAGCAAACTCATCACAGCAACAGGAGTGCTATGTTTGTAAGAATTAATTAAAATAGCAATCACACTCATTTAAGTCAAAACAATAATAGCGGCAGCAATTTTCTATTGTACAACAGGTACAACAAAAATAATACCTATAACAATACCAAGTATAATAGCGATAATACATATATCAATATTAATAGGTCACAAAATAATTCAAGGGATAGTACCGACTAGAGGAGGTGTAGTTACCACAACAATATTTAAAACAGCAATTTAGATAATTCGAGACCTAGTATCTATGGAAACAACCAAGGATAGAGTGCAGTAACTCCAATCAGAGCTACAGTTACCCATCCAAAAACCAGCGCTTTAGGAGTAATGACGGAAATAGTCACCGAGTCTACGTTTACAATTTCAGGGAAACTCAGACGACACCGGGGGCACCCCTCCGGGGGCAGGGAGGAAAACAAGCACGAGGCCCAATCGTATTTACGTTATGACAGAAAATTTAACCAACTACGTAATAATAAGCAATTTAGAATTTAATAAGAAAATTACATTCCTCATAATGGGGTCTATCAGATAATCCCGCGGAACTACCGGCGGGGAAAAATTGTAATAGAGTTTTGTGATCTCCATCGACTTTGGCAAAATTCACTTGCAAATTCCGATTAAATCGACTGAATTCTCTCATGATCTATTATATTTCTTCCGTCTGCAGTTCCGTCGGAATAACTGATAGATGAATTTGATTTTGACCATATTTCAAAAAGCAAATTAACTAGTGTAACAAAAGAAGAGATTTACTCAGTAGGTTCATCAGAACTGAATTTTCCAATAGGTAAAACATGGCGAGCATAGACTTCCAACTGGTGAATGGTGATTTTCCGATAGCAACTGACGGACTTTTGTCGATTTTTTTGCAAAATCGACTACGAAACCTTTACCATTACATTAAATTTTGAAAACAAAGAATCTATTTTACCAATTACCACAAAATTACCCGTTACAGTTCCCCTAAGACCGTTACAGTTCCCCTAAGAACGGAAATGGTTTTACCAATTAACTTGAATATAGAAGAAGATAGTGTAGTCTGCAACCAAGAAATACAGGAAGGAGTATTTTTGGCAAACTTCATTGCACCCGCCAAGATAATTGTCCACGTAAAAATTCAGAACGTTAACAGTCATGCAGTCAATATCAAGGAATTAAAATTTATGACGGAGAAACAGACGAATTACAATTTATTAAATACAAAGAGCGAGAGAAACACTTATATCACTGAACGTTTTAATAGATTTATAAAATAAGTAAAGCTAGATAAGACTACAGAGCCTGAACTAAAAGAAATTTTTCGCAAATATTAATCAATTTTCCACCTAGAAGAATAAACACTTTCAGTAAATAACTTTTATAAACAAAAACGGAACCTAGCGGACAACTCACTCGTATACATAAGAAACTATAGGTTACCACAAACTCATCAGGATAAAATATAAAAACAAGTACATTATTGACAGCGATATCATGGAACCGTCAGTCAGCCCGTATAACTCCCCCTACTGTGAATACCCAAGAAAAGCGGAAATGACACAAGGAAATGGCGTTTAGTAATGGACTACGGAAAGCTGAATGACAAATTAGTAAACGACAACTTCCCATTAGCACGGTTAGAGGATGTATTAGATGTTCTAGGCAGAGCAAAATATTTCACAACGCTCGATATGACAAGTTCATCGCACCAAATACTTCTACAAATGACTTAAGACCACTAAAGGCATTTTCGACCCATGACGGTCACTACCAATTCTGACACTTACCATTTAGATTGAAAATATCCTCAAACAGTTTCCAAAGAATGTTAAGAATAGCACTAAGCGGTCTAAAATCTGAAGCTTTCCTTTACGTAGACGACATTGTTCTTTTCGGATGTTCTTAAGACACCACAATAGAAACCGTTTAAAAGTATTTGACAGATTAAAATATTAAAACCACAAACTAAATGCCAGCAAATGTCAATTCCTTAAATCAAAACTGATTAGACCATTTCAGGAAAACCCTTTATCTGGACAGGTAAATGCGAAAAGGCATTCAATAGCCCAAAAGCGAAACTAAAAACTATTTTACCCAAGGTTATTATATTAATATATCTACGATCCTCTTCAAAATCTTTCATATAAAAGTGGGCGTGGTGTAGCATGACAGGTAAGCAAAACAAATTGTCAGTAAAAAGTTCAATATACTTTTGGCAATAACTAGGCCAAAGTATTCAAATCAATTTAGCTTGCGCTGCACTTCTCCAATAACATAAACTCGATTGAACCCATATACATTTATGTATGTATGCACAACAACGTAGAATCATAAGCATGACTAACTACTTAGAAATGTAAGTTTGTAAATTAGATTACTCATAAGGTAGATTGTAAGCATATAAAAGGAACGGCGATGAGCCGAATAAAACATTCCGAATTTAAGACTCAACCACTGTGTTTTTCAATTGGAATCATTGTGGGGCATTTCAATGCTCACCTAAATGCGGCTGTAGAGCTTAGTAAATACTCGTTCACCTACCTACCACCTCATGGCGATCCTGCCAGCTCAAATCTAGATCCTAATTTACCCAAATCTAGACCCTGCCAACTCTAACTAGATCCTGCCAGTTCATTATGGTAGAGGAATACGTTCCTAAAGGATCGAAAAACCCAGAAGAATACCCCAAATACATCTCTACAAAAATTGTAGTAGGACCCAAGCCAATATCCCTAGAGGAATACCGGCAAAGACAAAACCACCAAAAAGCCAACTTACAAGAGTTTAGGCAAAGAATAAGCTGCGAACATAAACCAAAAAAACGTGGAGGTAGAAAGCGAAGGCACCAAACAGAATGTACAGAACTCCAACGAATAATCAATATCAGTAAAGGGCAACAAAAGAAGAAGTTGATAGCCAAATTAGAAGAATTGCGCTAAAAAAGGGTGGAAACCCAGCAACAATAACAACGTAGCAACACCCAAAGGATAATGTTAGAATAAGAACTAACAATAACAAGGAAAATTGTTTTTCTCATTCATATTTTTTTTAAATAAATATTTTGTTAACAGAAAAATTGCCTCATGGTGGAAAATAGTTCTAAATAGCATTTTAGTAGGATTAGCAGGATTTGAAATAGGTAAGGAAAGTTCGGTAAACAATGCAAATGAAAACAGGGTAGTCAAATACGAACCACACCCCATTGTAGAAAACAAGGAAGAGCTATTTTCGCATGCGTAACTACATTGTTAATTGTCGCAGTTGCAATTCTAATAAAAAATTATATAAAGAATAAACTGAGACAATTAAACAATGTACAACAACGAATTTAAACAAAAAAGCCATATGTCCAGAGATGAATACATGGCAAGAAAATCAGCGACACATTAACTGAAGAGAAAAATCAAGCCATTAAGTCTTACAAATGCATAAATAAAAGCAATCATATCTCAACAGAAACCATAGTAAAGCACTTGAACATAATCCTAGAAGCTCTAAATAACATAAGACAGGTAATTAAAGCTGCAAATAGCAGACTTACCGAAGAACACAGAAGAGAAGCGTACCAATTTTTCTCTGCCGTGCGAGATAAACTCGTATCTTCCTTAGCTAGACACAATATAGAAACAACAATACCAACCGCATTAGAGGAAAACCTCCAGGTTGATTTCAACTTACTTTTGTCAGAACGTGTCCGCAGCCGGACTCCATCACCTTCCTTAAATCAAGGGGAAGAAAATAAAAAGACAAACATTCCAATTATAAACGTCACAATGCCACAAACAGTAGTCGAATTTATTAAAACTGCTTCATCAGTGCTACCATAGTTTGATGGTAAGCCCGAGAATTTACACAGTTTTTTGGACGCCCTGGATATACTTGAACAAATCAAGGATGACCATGAACCTTTAGCCATAACCATGATTAAGACCAAGCTAAAAGGCACGGCAAGGAATTTTATAAGCAACGAAAGCACGATAGAACAAATAAAATTAAAATTTAAAACCGCGATTAAGGGTGAATCAGTAGAAGTTTTAACCGCTTAACTCCTGAACATCCAGCAGCGTAGCAAAACTGCAAATCAGTACACAGCGGAAGTAGAGAAAATAACAAGGTCTAGAAGGAGCGTATATCTCGGATGGATTAAACCCAGACCTAGCCACGAGATATGCAACACAGGCAGCAGTCAAAGCCATGTGCAAAAACTGCTCCAACACCCAAGTTAAAAAGATAATGCAGGCGGGAACGTTCACAACAATGAACAACGCAATCTCTAAAATTACAAATAGCTGTACCGAAATTACAGGCAGCTCTAATACAATTTTAAATGTACGACAACAAGGTCAGTATCGGAGTAATTTCCGTGGAGGTTACCGAAGTAACAACTATGGGAATTACCAAAATAAGAGATTTAGACCACAACCAAGGTACAACAATAATTCTAGACCAAGTAGTACCAACAATAATAGTTATAACAATAACGAAAGAGGATCACAATCCCGAAATAGCAACAGACCCTACAACCAGACCCGTAACGTGCGCAGCTGCACGCAGACGGAAAACCAAGAAGATCCACTTCAAGAGTAAAAGAAAGAAAAATATGCGTACTAAACTTACATCTAAACAGCTATATAGCAACAAGGACATCTCTAAATAATGTAATTTCAAACTTTTAATCGATACAGGAGCAGACATCTCCATTATAAAAAAGAATCAAATTAATCAAAGTCATAAAATAAATACGGAACAAATTACAGATCTAAAAGGCATTGGTCAGGGAATGACCAGCACTCTAGGCACAATTAAAGCAGACTTAAAAGGCGATGACCTTCTTATTTACCATAAATTTCATGTCGTAGACGACGATTTCCCAATTCCATGCGATGGAATAATAGGGCTAGATTTCATAAAAAAGTACAATTGCATTCTAGACTATGGAAAAAACAGAGGATAAATTAATCCTAAGACCATATGATTTTCCCCAAACAATAACAATGCATCTTACAAATTGTCTGTCTGTCAATACAATCACAATCCCTGCTAGATCAGAAGTCATTGGACAAATTAAAGTAAATACCGATAACAAAAACATTTTTATCCCACACCAAGAATTATCTGAAGGCATTTTCATAGCAAACACAATAACAAATAAGGATCAAACTTTCGTTAGAATCATTAACACTACACATAAAAACAGAACTATCCAAAATTACAAAATCAATACCGAAAACTTGGATGATTACACACTAATTAAAACACAAACACACAGTAAAAATTGCACCGATACAGAAAAATTAAAAAGATTAACAAAAAATTTTCCAAAATTCGTCAAACCTCAATTAACAACACTTTGCACAGAATTTATAGACATATTCGCATTAGAAACCGAACCAATCACCTATAATAATTTCTACAAACAGAAATTATACATGAAGGATGACACCCCAGTCTACATAAAATCAGCAAACAAGTAAATAAGCTAATAGAAGATGTTATAATAGAACCTTCCATATCGGAATATAATAGCCCAATCCTACTAGTCCCTAAAAAATCACTTCCAGGAAAAACAGAAAAAAGATGGAGACTAGTGGTCGATTACAGACAGGTAAATAAAAAGCTAGCAGCGGAGAAATTCCCACTTCCAAGAATTGATGACATTTTAGACCAACTTGGAAGAGCAAAATATTTTTCATGCCTAGACCTTATGTCAGGTTTTCATCAAATCGAACTACACCCAGATTCGAGGGATATAACTTCATTTACAGCCGAAAATGGCACATATAGGTTCAAAAGACTACCCTACGGTTTAAAAGTAGCACCAAATTAATTTGAAAGAATGATGCCCCTAGCATTCGCAGGTCTCAAACCATCCCAAGCATTCCTCTACATGGATGACTTAGTTGTATTAGGTTGTTCCGAAAATCACATGCTAAAAAATCTAAGAGACGTATTCTCCACTTGCCGTAAATACAACCTAAAATTACATCCAGATAAATGCCTATTTTTCAGTCAAGAAGTAACTTATTTAGGACATAAATGCACAAACAAAGGAATATTACCCGATCCAAGCAAATTTGAAACCGTTCAAAACTATCCAATACCGAAAACAGCCGATGAAGTTAAAAGATTCGTAGCTTTCTGCAATTATTACAGCAGATTTGTACCGAATTTTGCAGAACATTCTAGAAAATTAACTAGGCTGTGCAAAAAGAATGTTTCCTTCGAATGGACAGAAGATTGTCAAAAAGCTTTTGTCTACTTAAAGGAAGCATTAATTAGTCCAAAACTTTTGCAATACCCAGATTTCGGAAAAGAATTTTGCATAACAACAGACGCTAGTGGATACGCTTGTGGTGCAGTCCTTCGCCAAGAACACGATGGCAAACAGTTACCAATTGCTTACGCTTCAAGGTCCTTTACAAAAGCGAAACCAACAAGGCTACAATAGAAAAAGAATTAGCCGCAATCCTTTGGGCCATAGCCTTCTTCAGACCATACGTATATGGCAGAAAATTCCTAGTTAAAACCGACCACTAACATACCTATTTTCAATGAAAAGTCCTTCCTCAAAGCTGACACGAGTAAGACTAGATTTAGAAGAGTACGATTTTGAAGTGGAAAAGAAAACCATATAGCGGACGCATTATCCCGCATAACTATAACAAATTTGAAAGACTTGTCAGTGGAAGCAAGCAAAATATTAAAAGTAACTATCAGATCAGCAGCTAAAAAGAACAGCAATAATATTGAGAAAAAAGAAAGTCACACAGAGAACCCCAAAATTTATGAAGCGCTAAATAAATTTGAAGTAAAAAGACATGTCGAGCTCGTTTTCAATCCTCCGAAATTAAATTTCAAAAAAGGAAAGAAAATTTGTAGCAATTTAGATACAAGCAACCTAAGCCATCAGGCTACATGGCTGTCCCCCGATCGAAAAACACGCAACCAGATCGACCACGTTGTGATAGACGGACGGCATGCTTCCAGCGTTTTAGATGTTCGCACAATACGAGGACCTAACATCGACTCTGATCACTACCTAGTAGCAGCCAAGATTCGTACCCGCCTCTGTACGACAAAACAGGTGCAACAAAAAACGCAGGGAAATCTGGACGTCGAAAAGCTGCAATCGCAACAGACCGCCAATTATTTCGCAGATCGCCTCTCACACCTGCTCTCCGAGAGCACAATTCAACCTAGTGGAATGCATGCGCAGTGGGATCATATCTCAGGAGCACTCCGTACCGCAGCCGAAGAAGTAATTGGATTCCAGCGAACGCGAAAAAACAACTGGTATGATGATGAAGAGTGCCGCGCTGCAACGAAAAGAAAGGACGAAGCCTACAAGGCAACGCTGAGATCGAATGCAACGAGGAGTGTGTGTGAACACTACCGCGAGTTGAAGAGGGAAGCGAGGCGGCTTTTCCGGTCGAAAAAAAGAGAGTCAGAAAAGCGTGAAATAAGGGAGCTTGAGATGCTGGCCAACGGGAATAATGCCCGAAAATTCTATCAAAAAATTCGGCGAATGACAGAAGGTTTCAAACCCGGGGCAAACTCCTGTAAGAATGAGAATGGCGACCTGGTGACCGATGTTCAGAGAACACTCAGAATATGGAGGGATCACTTCTCTGCCCTTTTAAATGGAGAAACTGAGCAAGAAACCAGAGAAGATGCCGAACCCGAGCCCACAATCGAAGATGATGGAATTGACGTTCCACAACCCGACTACAATGAGGTGCGAATAGCAATATCCCGATTGAAAAACAATAAAGCAGCTGGCGGTGATGGTTTGCCTGCTGAGCTATTCAAACACGGAGGCGAGGAGCTGGTAAGGCGCATGCATCAGCTTCTATGCAGAATTTGGTCGGATGAATGCATGCCTGAAGATTGGAATCTAAGTGTTCTCTGCCCAATCCACAAGAAGGGCGATCCTGCAAACTGCGCCAACTATCGCGGAATCAGCCTTTTGAATATCGCATATAAGGTCCTATCAAGCGTATTGTGCGAAAGACTGAAACCTGATGTGAACAGACTGATTGGACCTTATCAGTGTGGCTTCAGACCTGGTAAATCTACCATCGACCAGATTTTTACAATACGCCAAATCTTGGAAAAAACCCGTGAAAAAAGAATCGACACGCATCATCTCTTTGTTGATTTTAAAGCCGCTTTCGATAGCACGAAAAGGAGCTGCCTATATGCCGCTATGTCTGAATTTGGTTTCCCCGCAAAACTTATACGGCTATGCAAAATGACCTTGAGCAACACCGCCAGCTCGGTCAGAATTGGGAAGTACCTCTCCGAGCCGTTCGAAACTAAACGAGGTTTCAGACAGGGTGACCCCCTATCGTGCGATTTCTTTAATTTAATGCTGGAGAAAATAATACAAGCTGCAGAACTTAACCGCGCTGGAACAATATTTTATAAAAGCGTCCAACTGTTGCCATATGCTGACGATATTGATATCATTGGCCTTAACAACCGCGCCGTAACTTCTGCTTACTCCAAATTAGAAAAAGAAGCGGAGAAAATGGGATTGTTGGTGAACGAGGGCAAAACGAAGTACCTTCTGTCATCATGCAAAGAGTCAGCGCATTCGCGCCTTGGCAACCAAGCCACTGTTGGCAGCAATAATTTCGAAATAGTAAAGGACTTCGTTTACCTGGGAACCAGCATTAATACCAACAATAATGTTAGCCTAGAAATCCGACGAAGAATCACTCTTGCAAACAAATGCTACTTCGGACTGAGTAGGCAATTGAAAAGTAAAGTCCTCTCTCGACGAACGAAAATAACACTCTACAAGTCACTCATCGCACCCGTCCTGCTATATGGTGCAGAAGCGTGGACACTAACAACATCTGATGAGGCGGCTCTGGGAGTATTCGAGAGAAAGGTTCTTCGAAAGATTTGTGGACCTCTACGCGTTGGCAACGGCGAGTACAGAAGAAGATTTAATGATGAGCTGTATGAACTTTACGCAGACGCCGACATAGTTCAGCGAATTAAAACACAGCGGCTTCGCTGGCTAGGCCACGTAGTGCGAATGAGCGAAGATGCTCCAGCCCAGAAGGTATTCTTATCGGCACCCGCCGGTGGAAGCAGAGGAAGAGGGAGACCACCACTCCGATGGAAGGACCAAGTGGAGACCGATTTGCGATCCCGCGGTGTTTCCAATTGGCGCCAGTTGGCGCAACGAAGAAACGACTGGCGAGCTATGTTGGACGGTCAAAATCGCCCAGGCGGTTAGATGACCATTTAAAGAAGAAGAACCTAATTGTTGAGGATAAGATTGATTTAGATCAATTCTTTACCAGGCTTGAAAGAGAAGCCGGCAATTTAGGACTTGTACAAGTAAAGTTGTCCTTAGGGGAAAAATTGTTTAAAAAGAATTATACTGCAGTAGGCAAATTTATTGAAAAGGGTAATAAAGTTCTCAAAAGTTAAAATTAAAGAAATTCTGCACAAATATCATGACGATCCTATTAGTGGTGGCCACCCAGGAATAAATCGCATGACAGATAAGATCAAGCAGAAGTATAGCTGGCTGAACATGAAAAGTGATATAAGAAAATATATAAAAAACTGCATCCACTGCAAGAAAAATAAGACAAACAAACATATAAAAGAGCCAATGACAATAACGGAGACACCTCCGAAGGCATTTGATATTGTACAAATCGACACAATTGGACCCTTACCAAAGTCGATAAATGGCAACGAGTACGCAGTTACCATCATTTGCGACCTAACCAAGTATCTAGTAGCCATCCCGGTCCCAAGCAAACACGCAATAACAGTAGCTAAAGCCGTGTTCGAGCACTTCATCCTAACTTACGGACAAATAATGACGATAGTAACCGACATGGGCACAGAATACAAAAATAGCCTGTTCAAAGAACTTTGTAAATTGTTAAAAATCGAACACAGAACTTCAACGCCGTATCACCATCAAACTTTGGGTACTGTAGAGCGCAGTCATCGGACATTCAAGGATACGTTCCTATATATCCAGTGACAAAAATTTGAACGAATATTTGTAAAAAACCCACCGAACTACGATTTTTTAAAAGAAAATAAAATCAGCCCATTGTATAACCACGAAGCTTATGACAAAGTGGTAAAATATAGACTTCAAATAGCACAGCAAAGAGCTAGGAGATTAGTCCAAGAGGCTAAAGAAAAACAAAAAACAAATTATGATAAAAGTAGCTATAGTAAAGAAATAAACATAGGAGATTTAGTATTAGTTAGAGAAGAGGCCTCCCATAAGCTAGAAAATAGATATAACGGATACTACAAAGTTAAAAATATCGATGAGAACAACAATTTCACTTTAATACCGCATAGCATAGGAAATAGTAATAAAAACAATAAAGAAATTATAATTCATAAGAATAGACTTAAAACAAAATAACTCCACTAGTAAAAAAAAAAAAAAAAAAAACCCAAACAATAAATCCATTTTAATAAACAGGCGCACAAACCAAAGTTACAACATATCATGTCCAAAATACAAAAAAAATATCAGTACAATAAAGACACATGTGAAACAACTGTAAACAAAATAAAGTAAGAAAACCTTTTTCCGATGGCATAACAATAAACGATAAGTTAGGTAAGCCAAACATTTTTAATTAATTGTTACTGATTAGGTCATTGAAATAGAATACTCATACATTAACCCAAATGTATGAGCATTCTTTTAAAGGGAGGAGGTGTAGCATGTTAGGTAAGCAAAACAAATTGTAAGTAAAAAGTTCAATATACTTTTGGCAATAACTAGGCCAAAGTATTCAAATCAATTTAGCTTGCGCTGCACTTCTCCAATAACATAAACTCGATTGAACCCATATACATTTATGTATGTATGCACAACAACGTAGAATCATAAGCATGACTAACTACTTAGAAATGTAAGTTTGTAAATTAGATTACTCATAAGGTAGATTGTAAGCATATAAAAGGAACGGCGATGAGCCGAATAAAACATTCCGAATTTAAGACTCAACCACTGTGTTTTTCAATTGGAATCATTGTGGGGCATTTTAATGCTCAGCTAAATGCGGCTGTAGAGCTTAGTAAATACTCGTTCACCTACCTACCACCTCAGTGGACCTGAACTGATTTCGCCCATTTTTTCCTCGAACTTTCCTTGCGCACCTGGAAACCAACGTGCTGAACTTCATTTCGATATCTTGAGCGGTGTTTGATTTGTGATTACTAACATTTCTAAATTTGACTTAATTAAAAGAGGGCGGTGCCAAGCCCATTTTCAAAAATTTCTTTAAAAATTTATTTTGTGCCTCAATCTTAATGCACACACCAAATTTTATCCTTATAGGTGTATTATGTACTGAGTAATAACTCTTTTTGTGTCTTCGAAAATATTCTATATATAAAAAGTGGGCGTGGCTATTATCCGATTTCGCCCATTTTAAATAGCGCTCGGAGATGAGTGCCAAGGAACCCGCATACCAAATTTCATTAAGATATCTCAAAAGTTACTCAAGTTATCGTGTTCAGAGGCGGACGGACGGACGGACGGACATGGCTTAATCAATTTCTCTTTTCGTCCTGAACATTTTGAGGTATGTAAGTCAATATCTATCTCGATCCGTTTATGCCGTTACGTACTGCGTTAGGTGACTAAAGTTATTATACCTTGTGTGCATAGCACTACTAGGTATACAAAAATTGATATGAATTCATTCAAGGAGAAGTATAATGAATTAGTAATGAATATACGCCAGCCGATAAAAATACTTATATACAAAGCTTCAAGGGAAATAGATAGCATGATACTTAAATACAAACTGATAGATGCATTTCGCTGCTCAAACATCGGAGGCCATTTAGGAATTAGAAAAACTATTTTAAAACTCAAACAAAGATACAGTTGGTAGAATATGAGACAAATGGTTAAAGAATTTGTAAACAACTGCAGAATTTGCACACAAACAAAATTGTAAGGCAGAAAAACAACCACTTGTAGTGACAGACACGCCAATGTGGACATTCGAAACCATAACTATGGACGGCTATAGATATACATTAACAATGCAATGTGATTTATCAAAATTTTTAACAGCGCACCCCATTGAGAGCAAAGACGCAAACACTATAGCAACCACTAATTCTCAAGAGCGGTTTCATAACATCCTTTGTCAGCTCTCGTCCGGTGAACGCCGTTTTACTGACACAAGCTCCACCTGTTGCCGAAGAGGACTCTTACCTATCCAGACTGAGCCCTGACATGCCAAATGTCTGCCCGGTATGCGACGTGTCTCCCCACGACACTAACCATCTGCTCAACTGAGCCTACTCTTCTAACAGCAATATCACTTTGGTCCAACCCTGTTGAAGCCGCGACGTTTCTGGGACTCCCGTTAGAAGGGCTTGACAATGTTGGGAAAGGGAGGCGACATTTTAGGCATGTTAAATGGTCGCTACAAAAACAACAACAACAGCGGTTTCATAAACACACTAAACTCAGACAGAGGAACAGTATTTGTAAATGAAATAATGAAGCAAGTGTGCGACCTACTTAACACTAAACAAGTATTTTCCAAACCGTACCACCATGAAACGATACGTTCACTGAAAAAAAAACCATAGGACACTTAACGAATGTTTACTTTCATTTGCCGACGTTTATGAATGGGACAAGTGGATCCCATATTACACCGTACGAGTAAGTATTGGGTAAATTAAACATACTTCCAAGCGACAATATAAACAAACCAAGACAAATGTATGACATTGATAATTATGGCAATGAACTGAAACTCAAACCTCATTTGAGAATGCCAGAAACATAATAAATGTTGTAAAACACAAACGTAAGTCAAAATATGGAAATAATAAAAACAAGGCCAAGTTTGAAATAGGGGATTTAGTTTATGTAAGAGTATAAATTAAAAAGAAAAACCAAATCGCGTATCATGGCGCATGTGGAATTGTTAAGTGAAACGTAGTAAACTCCATATTAGACATTAATGGAACACTTTAGGAATTACATAATAACATTTTAAAGAAACACTTAGAAATAAGCTTAAAAAACAACATATGTGTATAGTAGACCTGGCGTTGGTCATATGGCGTAAATTTTTTTTTGGAATTTCGAATTCGGCTAGCGATCAAAATATGCGATTTGATGCTAAAAACGATGTAGCAAATTTTCAGGCTGATTTGATGTTGACAACCCGTGCCACAATGAGGTCAAAGGTCAAAATTTTTGAAAAAAAAACACCCAAATACATTTTTTCAATTAATTTTTTTTATTTAATTAGATATACTATACGTATTATTATTATTTTAAATCAATGAAGATTTTATATAGGCTGGGAAGTCCTTTCGGTAGCCTTCTACAATGTGTAACAAGTACTGTTTATCGTCTTCATTGCGCGTCAAGCATCTGTTAAAGTCAGTTATTAGTTTGACTTTCCTTTCCGCGGCATCATTCACAACAGTAATGCATTTGACGATCTGTTCCCCTTTACAAAATGCTTCATTTTTAGGCCAATTTGATGGACCTAAACGTAAGAAATCCATTGAAATTTCCGTTTCGTTATACAGCAACGAGCAAGCATATGTGTATGATAGAGTCGAATTTTTTTAATGTAAATTGCAATAATAAAATATTTCTCTTACATTTCTATGAATATACATTATTGCTTTTTTATACCAACAATTTTTGTTGATTTACGGCCTGTACATATTCAAGTATTCATGAAACGAGCTCAAGGCCAAGAATAATAATTTTTCACTTTTTGAATTTTTATGAAAATTATTATTGTTTTTATTTATTAATAATCATTTTAATTAATTATTAAAAGTTTTTTTTAAAAGTTTTTTGATTGAATAGAGTAGGAAAAATGTTAAGAGACAACTGTCATAGCTTTTTCTTATAGATCCATTTCGGAAGCTGCTAGACTTCACTCATCAGAGAAATTTTGGCACGCATTGCTAACCATTAAGCTAACAATACGCTGGTTTTGATGTCATCTAAACTCCTAGTTCTATTCTTCTTTTTACCATATGCATGAACCACTTCCGCCATTGGACAGTTAGTAGTGTGATCATGATGGATTTTTGACAGATCTGTTTTATCAACTGCCTAACCGTGTGCTCTCGGTTTTGATATTGTTTTTTATACCATTAATTTTTGTTGATTTACGGCCTGTACATTTTCAAGTATTCATGAAACGAGCCAAGAATAATAAGTTTTTACTTTTTGAATTTTTATGAAAATTATTAACGGACTTATTGGTCTAAACTCTTTGTAAGACCTCGGCGATTTGGTTTTACAAACTGGGATAACATAGCCATTTTCCAATGACTAGGAAAACTACTGCTTGTGATCGAAAAATTAAAAACGTGAGTAAGCGGAGAGGTGGCAAACGTCAAGATAAGTTTGATAAATCGTATGCCAATTCCACCAACTCCTGCGGCGTGTAGTATACCGAATATACTTTACGCGCACTAAAATAAACAACCGACAGCTACTTTTGTTCGTCACAGAACGATCTCGTCTTTTATTTCTTTCTCTCAAGCCGCAATCACGAAAATACCGTACTGGAACTTTTTAAACATGTCTCATAAAAAAATTATATTACATCAAACATCTCTTTTATCCATACATATTACTTATCGTACTAATTCTATCTCAATTACAAAATGGTATCCTGCCTCTTAAGTTCCACAAAAGTGCATGCAACCTAATACATTTCATTTTCTATATTAACCCTTAGTGCACTACTATTTTTGTAAACTTTAATAACCCTTTGCATACTTTTACATACTACAACTCGGATGTCCTGCCCATGTAGAATCCCCTAATTCTACGCCTGGAGATAAAATGATTCTAAGAAAATTTGCTGAAGACACCACAGCTCCAGGTCCGACTTCGAGACCCCCACTTTTGCCAAATAGATATTTTGCCATAAGAATGTAGGGTTTGGCCAAAAAATCTTCATAGCTTCTGATATAATTATTGGAAAAATATCATATTGGGCTTACTTTCGGGGTATTTTACGTACATTTCAGAATCTGTATTAATATCTTTAGTGTTTTTGAATTTTGGTAGAGATATCAGGCTTAAGTTATGAGAAATTAGCCTAAAATGAACTTCTAACTGCTATATTATCATTTTTAACAAATTTCTTATGGAAAAAATTTTTTTTTCTTTACAGCTAAAATAAGTTCAGAGCATTTTCAACAACTTTCATTCAGACAGCAACATTTTTGTATTTCAATTTCAAATGGATGAACCAAATCCTTCCACATTATCTGAATCCACTTTATCACATATACTTGAACACGATATTATTGTATTTGGGTTTTCAAGTCAAGTTCAATTAAATAATCTGAATTTACCGTGTAGTCGTGACATTTTAAGATTCATTTTTTTCATGTAATTGATAAATTGGTTGAAATTTGGAATACATTGAATATTCAACTAATTGATAGACGTAGTATTCTAAGAAAACTAAATGCTTTAATTGAAAAATATCACGAAAGCCTTAAACACAGAAAAAAAAGTTCAGAAATTTGCAGCGTTCGTACCATCAACAAATAAATTATTTTACATAGGAAAATGTAAATGCAAGTTAAAAACAACAGAATGCTCATGTGGTTCAATACCAAACCATTTAAAAGAAGTTATGATGGACCAACACATTGATAGAAAATTCACAATACCTGAATATATGGATGACATTTTAGAAGAAACACCTACAACAATACCAACAATGCCAACAGTTAGTGATGATCCAACATACGAACCACTTGGAACAGATATGGAAACAGGTGAAGCACAAATTGCAAATGAAGCAGTTGCAGCAGTATCTGTTACAATGAAACGAGGACATTATACTCAACGATACGATGCTATAAATTTTGCTATGATGTGTGACAGATTCGGTGTTTCAGATAGATTTGCTTCATGTTTAGCAACAGCCCTTTTCGAAGATATACATTTTCGAGATGTTCGTGGTGAACTTGTCATAATGGATAAATCTAAAGTTGCAAGAGAAAAAATTAAAGCTAGAGATGAAGTAAACGATACATAGATTCTAACATAACTGCATTTTCTTTCGATGGCAGAAAAAATGATTCATTAACTAGAGAGAAAATTTATGAGAAATTTCATAAAAATATGGTAAAAGAACCCCATTTAGTTGTTCTAGAAGAGTCTAATGCTGAATTACTTGGATATGTTAATTTGGGGGAAGAAGAAAATGCAAAACACAAATTAAAAAAATTAAACGAATTCTTTAAAAGCAAAAAACTGTCAATAGAGCAATTAATTGGCATATTCAGCGATGGAGAACCAGCTAATACTAAAATAGAAAATGGTGTTATAAGACTTTTTGAAAAGCATTTAAATATACTTTTGCACTGGTTTATATGTTTACTTTATTTCAATGAATTACCATTTGGTCATTTATTCAGAGCATTAGATAAAACAGTCACGGGTGGACCAAGAGAAGCAAGTGGAAATATATTCAAAGACATTTAAGACTGTGAAAAATTTCAGGTATGCATTTGTTAAAATTATTTCATAATATTTTTTCAATCAAATTAAAATAGGAATATTATACTAATTTTAGTTGATCTAAAAAATTTATTTTTCAGGTTGTAAGTGATTTTGAACCAATAGCATTGGAAAATGTGCCTCATATGATCAGTGATGAACAAACACGAGAATTATCTACAGATGTTAAATATTTATATCAAATGGCCAAAGCAATTTCAAATGGTGCTGTTTCAGTTGATTTAGCTAACATAAAACCAAGACCAGTTAACCAAAGCAAGCAGGATATTACGTCTAACATACCATCGGAAAATTTTAAAACTCTAGCAGTTTATACTATTAGAATTTATGTGCCAATGTACTTCAATGTAAAATACTATAATTCTGTTGTATACGGCAGTGTACTTTTATCAAAGTTAGAGCTATCAAAAAAATTGTATACTATCGAGAAAAAATACTTGATCCAACTAAACTCAGAGTTTACAAAAAATATAATATCAATTTTAATGCTTCAGATTATACTGATATGATTGATCTGAATGACGATAATTTACTATCTGAACTGGCATTCACAAGAAATATTCCATACGCTCACTTGGTACAATTCTTAGATTATGATGAGCCAACACTAGATGATCCTATTATTCCAGTGCATATACAAGGAACAGGAAGATATGTACAGTTGTTAACATCTGTTTCCAAACGTGTTATAGAAAAAAACGTGAAGGTGTTATGGCTGTTACAGCAGAAAGTCGTGAAAAACAACCACGAATGAAGAGCAAAACAGATTTTAAAAATTAATAACATAACATTACTTTTATTTTGAAAAATACGTTAAAATGGTAAATTCTAAGTAAAAAAATAAGTTTTTAAATAAATTACATTAAAATTTAAAAAATAGTGTTTTTTTTCTTATTACTTGAAAATATAGGTTTTTTTTTGAAATTTTTTTTTTTTACTAAAACAAATTCGAGAAAAGAAAAACTGTCTGAATGAAAGTTGTTGGTAATGTTCTAAGCTTATTTTAGCTTTAAAAAAAAATTGTCCATAAGAAATTTGTTAAAAATGATAATATAAACGTTAAAAGTTCATTTTAGACTAATTTCTCATAATTTAAGCCTGATTGATATCTGTACATTCAAAAACACTATAGGTATCAATACAGATTCTGAAATGTACGTAAAATACCCTTAAAGTAAGCCCAATATGATATTTTTCCTATAATTCTATCAGAAGCTATGAAGATTTTTTGGCCAAACCCTACTTTCATATGGCAAAATATCTATTTTGCAAAAATGGGGGACTCGAAATCGGACTTAGAGCTATGGTGTCTTCAGCAATTTTTCTTAGAATCGTCTGTAGCTTACTTTTTTGCTATACTCATGATGAAAAAAAAATCCATCCATACAATTTGACCCGCTCTAAGATATACGAGTATACATATATTTCTTAATCTAGAAGTATGTTGAATTCTATACACGTGTCTTAACATAGTAGTACATTGAATTCTACAACTCGGTCATCCTGAATAACATAGAATCCCCTGATTCTACGCTCAATTAACGACAATCACAATATATACACATAGATATATCAGTTTGCTAGAGGCCCCTATTTGCGAACCTAGGTTTGAGATCACCGCATAGTCTCCCATGCTGAATTTACGTGGTTTCTGCAGACAAGCGTCTGCATATTCTTTGTTGTACTCATGGGATCTGCTCTGAACTGCTTCTGCTTCACTCCTAATGCTCTCCAAATCTCTAGTTTCCGGCGATCCTGTTATTTCTAGAATAATTTCTCTCGAATTATCTGCAGCTTTACCTCTTTGTATTTTTCCAAACAACAGTATACTACAACGTTCTTTAGTCGCCTTATGTATCATGCTATTCATTGACCGTTCTGGGAATTCTACCACTTTATCCCAACCTAAGGCTCTAACAGAATCTGTCAACTTCGCTATCATCGGGCCTAGTGTCTTATTCACCATTTAAACTTGTCCATTCGCTTGAGAGCAAGTCGCTACTTTTATGTGAGCTATTTCATTAATTTCTATAAAATCCCCAAACTCGTGAAACATGTGCCCCGATTTGAAATTGACTTCTTAGGTCTGCTATATGCTCAAAAATAATCTTTTAAAGCAGCCATTGCCTCTTTGGAGGCTGTCGTCCCCGCTGGATATAAGCGTGAAAATGCGTCTATTATAACTAATTTGTTTTGTGCAGTTGATGGCCGCGCTTCAGGCAGTTTATACAAAGAGCGAGCTTTTTAACTTCTTTAAGGCGTAAGTTTGGAGATAAATTTGCAAAGCGTTGGCAGCTATAAATTGCGTGATCGACAGACTCACAAAACACACAAGAACTTGTTGAGCCCTTTGACGCAACGAATGATTTCTTTTGGCTTGTACTTACACCTTTGCTCGGTTCCACGACCTGACCAATCTGTACCTGAGTGGCATGCTCAACATTCTCGAGTGTTCGACAGCTGCCTTTCCAAAAAGGCAGCCAGCTGTTCCCATGAAGGGAACTCACTAACAGAATAGTTCTCCTCCCATTTACCTTGTGTTGTTTTGTCGAGCTTCTGGAGTATCAAGTGAATGATGATGCAATCTGCTATTTGCCCGTTGGTTGCCAGTGACTGCAATGCCCGTGGATGCGCAGTTACCTTGTCTGTCAACTCTCGAAGTTTGATTGCGTTGGAATCTGCCTTGTCCAGCCCGAATATCTCCCTGATGTGTGCCTGAAAAATAAGACGTTTGTTATCGAAACGCTTGTGTAAGAGTTCTAACGCGATTTTGTAATTGGAATCACTTATCTCTAGTGATCGCACGGTGTCGAGGGCAGCGCCGCTCAAACACGACCGCAAATGCTGCAATTTGTCGATGTTAGTCAGGTCACTGTCCTTGTTGATGATTGAGGTGAACATAGATTTGAAATTCGTCCACTCAGTATAAGCGCCGCTGAATTTTGGTAGTGTTAACAGTGGTAAGCGGGAACTATTGGCATTAACAATGATGGATTGCCCCTCGCTGGAGTTCATCTTAAGCGTGGAGCAATGTTGCGGTACACTACGTTTGCCAATCTCCCTCTGTATAGTTGCTCTTAGGTTGATTAAGGCGGTGTCGAAATTGGCTGGCAAGTCACTGCTGATAGATTCAGAGTCCAATTCTTCCAAGGTTGTATGGGCGACTGCGAAACTGGATTTTAAGTCAGTTATAGACTCCATAGTTGCAGAAAGGCTGTACTCATCCATGCTCCGAAGGTTCTCGGAATTCAATTCGATGGTTATTTGGCCAAGTCTCTCGAATAGAGCTCTTGTTTTCTTCTTTAAGAAATCTACACGATCGGGACTTTCTTCCGGCATGATTAGGCTTTTTGTTGAAATAGCAATAATATGCGTTGCAGATTCAACGAGAACTGTACGCAGCGATAAATTACGTGTGTGATCACGTCGGGGTCACCAAATGTTGAGCTACTAAACCTTTTTAGCAGCTATGCAAAACGAAGCAAAAAACGCGATTCCAATTTGCACTACATTATTTCAGCAAAGTTTTACAACGAATGACTTAAGAACTACTTTGCGTTTACACTTAATAATTTATGATTACTCCAATTACAAAAGAATGTGTCCCAAAACTGTTTTTATATATTCTTAAACAATTGTTTTTTGGAGCTCTAAGTACATGCATTCCATACCATATATTGCATGTGTGAATATACGAGTACACACATTACGCACATAAATATTTATGCGCGTAATTGTTTTTCAGTTACCGTACCTATGTTCATATGTTTCTACAATAGGTTTGTGTGTTACTAATGGGGGAATAAGAAAATATGCAAAAAAGGTTATCGTACGTATGTACATATGTTTACACTGTAATAGTTAAATTAGGGTGGTTCTAAAATTTGGGATTTCAATACGTGAATATAATCTACTGATTTTCAATATCGGCTGCTGCTCCGAACAGTAGTAGAGACAGTTGGCAGAAGCTATTGGTTTCTAGCAATTGGGAAAAAGCGGCTGTTCATATAGAAAATTGTCTGAAGTGCATAGCATTCTCACATAAGAGTGGTAAAAAGGAAGGATTTCTAAACATGATACCCAAGGGCGCTACACCTTTTGACATGATTCATGTCGACCATTAAGATCCGGTCCACAGTGAACGCACAAAGCAAAAACACATATTAGTTATAATAGACGCATTTTCACGCTTATATCCAGCGGGGACGACAGCCTCCAAAGAGGCAATGGCTGCTTTAAAAGATTATTTTTGAGCATATAGCAGACCTAAGAAGTCAATTTCAAATCGGGGCACATGTTTCACGAGTTTGGGGATTTTATAGAAATTAATGAAATAGCTCACATAAAAGTAGCGACTTGCTCTCAAGCGAATGGACAAGTTTAAATGGTGAATAAGACACTAGGCCCGATGATAGCGAAGTTGACAGATTCTGTTAGAGCCTTAGGTTGGGATAAAGTGGTAGAATTCCCAGAACGGTCAATGAATAGCATGATACATAAGGCGACTAAAGAACGTTGTAGTATACTGTTGTTTGGAAAAATACAAAGAGGTAAAGCTGCAGATAATTCGAGAGAAATTATTCTAGAAATAACAGGATCACCGGAAACTAGAGATTTGGAGAGCATTAGGAGTGAAGCAGAAGCAGTTCAGAGCAGATCCCATGAGTACAACAAAGAATATGCAGACGCTTGTCTGCAGAAACCACGTAAATTCAGCATGGGAGACTATGCGGTGATCTCAAACCTAGGTTCGCAAATAGGGGCCTCTAGCAAACTGATATATCTATGTGTATATATTGTGATTGTCGTTAATTGAGCGTAGAATCAGGGGATTCTATGTTATTCAGGATGACCGAGTTGTAGAATTCAATGTACTACTATGTTAAGACACGTGTATAGAATTCAACATACTTCTAGATTAAGAAATATATGTATACTCGTATATCTTAGAGCGGGTCAAATTGTATGGATGGATTTTTTTTTCATCATGAGTATAGCAAAAAAGTAAGCTACAGACGATTCTAAGAAAAATTGCTGAAGACACCATAGCTCTAAGTCCGATTTCGAGTCCCCCATTTTTGCAAAATAGATATTTTGCCATATGAAAGTAGGGTTTGGCCAAAAAATCTTCATAGCTTCTGATAGAATTATAGGAAAAATATCATATTGGGCTTACTTTAAGGGTATTTTACGTACATTTCAGAATCTGTATTGATACCTATAGTGTTTTTGAATGTACAGATATCAATCAGGCTTAAATTATGAGAAATTAGTCTAAAATGAACTTTTAACGTTTATATTATCATTTTTAACAAATTTCTTATGGACAATTTTTTTTTAAAACTAAAATAAGTTTAGAACATTACCAACAACTTTCATTCAGACAGTTTTTCTTTTCTCGAATTTGTTTTAGTAAAAAAAAAAAATTTCAAAAAAAAACCTATATTTTCAAGTAATAAGCAAAAAAACACTATTTTTTAAATTTTAATGTAATTTATTTAAAAACTTATTTTTTTACTTAGAATTTACCATTTTAACGTATTTTTCAAAATAAAAGTAATGTTATGTTATTAATTTTTAAAATCTGTTTTGCTCTTCATTCGTGGTTGTTTTTCACGACTTTCTGCTGTAACAGCCATAACACCTTCACGTTTTTTTCTATAACACGTTTGGAAACAGATGTTAACAACTGTACATATCTTCCTGTTCCTTGTATATGCACTGGAATAATAGGATCATCTAGTGTTGGCTCATCATAATCTAAGAATTGTACCAAGTGAGCGTATGGAATATTTCTTGTGAATGCCAGTTCAGATAGTAAATTATCGTCATTCAGATCAATCATATCAGTATAATCTGAAGCATTAAAATTGATATTATATTTTTTGTAAACTCTGAGTTTAGTTGGATCAAGTATTTTTTCTCGATAGTATACAATTTTTTTGATAGCTCTAACTTTGATAAAAGTACACTGCCGTATACAACAGAATTATAGTATTTTACATTGAAGTACATTGGCACATAAATTCTAATAGTATAAACTGCTAGAGTTTTAAAATTTTCCGATGGTATGTTAGACGTAATATCCTGCTTGCTTTGGTTAACTGGTCTTGGTTTTATGTTAGCTAAATCAACTGAAACAGCACCATTTGAAATTGCTTTGGCCATTTGATATAAATATATAACATCTGTAGATAATTCTCGTGTTTGTTCATCACTGATCATACCAGGCATATTTTCCAATGCTATTGGTTCAAAATCACTTACAACCTGAAAAATAAATGTCTTAGATCAACTAAAATTAGTATAATATTCCTATTTTAATTTGATTGAAAAAATATTATGAAATAATTTTAACAAATGCATACCTGAAATTTTTCACAGTCTTAAATGTCTTTGAATATATTTCCACTTGCTTCTCTTGGTCCACCCGTGACTGTTTTATCTAATGCTCTGAATAAATGACCAAATGGTAATTCATTGAAATAAAGTAAACATATAAACCAGTGCAATAGTATATTTAAATGCTTTTCAAAAAGTCTTATAACACCATTTTCTATTCTAGTATTAGCTGGTTCTCCATCGCTGCATATGCCAATTAATTGCTCTATTGACAGTTTTTTGCTTTTAAAGAATTCGTTTAATTTTTTTAATTTGTGTTTTGCATTTTCTTCTTCCCCCAAATTAACATATCCAAGTAATTCAGCATTAGACTCTTCTAGAACAACTAAATGGGGTTCTTTTACCATATTTTTATGAAATTTCTCATTAATTTTCTCTCTAGTTAATGAATCATTTTTTCTGCCATCGAAAGAAAATGTAGTTATGTTAGAATCTATGTATCGTTTACTTCACCTCTAGCTTTAATTTTTTCTCTTGCAACTTTAGATTTATCCATTATGACAAGTTCACCACGAACATCTCGAAAATGTATATCTTCGAAAAGGGCTGTTGCTAAACATGAAGCAAATCTATCTGAAACACCGAATCTGTCACACATCATAGCAAAATTTATAGCATCGTATCGTTGAGTATAATGTCCTCGTTTCATTGTAACAGATACTGCTGCAACTGCTTCATTTGCAATTTGTGCTTCACCTGTTTCCATATCTGTTCCAAATGGTTCGTATGTTGGATCATCACTAACTGTTGGCATTGTCGGTATTGTTGTAGGTGTTTCTTCTACAATGTCATCCATATATTCAGGTATTGTGAATTTTCTATCAATGTGTTGGTCCATCATAACTTCTTTTAAATGGTTTGGTATTAAACCACATGAGCATTCTGTTGTTTTTAACTTGCATTTACATTTTCCTATGTAAAATAATTCATTTGTTGATGGTACGAACGCTGCAAATTTCTGAACTTTTTTTTCTGTGTTTAAGGCTTTCGTGATATTTTTCAATTAAAGCATTTAGTTTTCTTAGAATACTACGTCTATCAATTAGTTGAATATTCAATGTATTCCAAATTTCAACCAATTTATCAATTACATGAGGAGTTAAATTTTTATGCGAAAACATTTTGCTTTGAATTTTAGCATGATCACTTAGAAAAAATGAATCTTAAAATGTCACGACTACACGGTAAATTCAGATTATTTAATTCGCTTCAAAACCCAAATACAATAATATCGTGTTCAAGTATATGTGGTAAAGTGGATTCAGATTATGTGGAAGGATTTGGTTCATCCATTTTAAATTGAAATACAAAAATGTTGCTGTCTGAATGAAAGTTGTTGAAAATGCTCTGAACTTATTTTAGCTGTAAAGAAAAAAAAGGTTTTCCATAAGAAATTTGTTAAAAATGATAATATAGCAGTTAAAAGTTCATTTTAGGCAAATTTCTCATAATTTAAGCCTGATATCTCTACCAAAATTCAAAAACACTAAAGATATTAATACAGATTCTGAAATGTACGTAAAATACCCCGAAAGTAAGCCCAATATGATATTTTTCCAATAATTATATCAGAAGCTATGAAGATTTTTTGGCCAAACCCTACATTCTTATGGCAAAATATCTATTTGGCAAAAGTGGGGGACTCGAAGTCGGACCTGGAGCTGTGGTGTCTTCAACAAATTTTCTTAGAATCATTATATCTCCAGGCGTAGAATCAGGGGATTCTACATGGTCAGGACATCCGAGTTGTAGTATGTAAAAGTATGCAAAGGGTTATTAAAGTTTACAAAAATAGTCGTGCACTAAGGGTTAATATAGAAAATGAAATGTATTAGGTTGCATGCACTTTTGTGGAACTTAAGAGGCAGGATACCATTTTGTAATTGAGATAGAATTAGTACGACAAGTAATATGTATGGATAAAAGAGATAGTATATGTTTGATGTAATATAATTTTTTTATGAGACATGTGTAGAAAGTTCCAGTACGGTAGTTTCGTGATTGCGGCTTGAGAGAAAGAAATAAAAGACGAGATCGTTCTGTGACGAACAAAAGTAGCTGTCGGTTGTTTATTTTAGTGCGCGTAAAGTATATTCGGTATACTACACGCCGCAGGAGTTGGTGGAATTGGCATACGATTTATCAAACTTATCTTGCCGTTTGCCACCTCTCCGTTTACTCATGTTTTTAATTTTTCGATCACAAGCAGTAGTTTTCCTAGTCATTGGAAAATTGCTATGTTATCCCAGTTTGTAAAGCTAAATCGCCGAGGTCTTACAAAGAGTTTAGACCAATAAGTCCGTTGCCTGCTCTATCTAAGGTATATGAGAAGTTATTAGGAACGCAAATAACTCAACATATAAGGAATAATAATTTCCTACCCGAGGTCCAATCCGGATTTAGACAAGGGCATAGTTGTGCCTCATCTATGTTAAAGATTCTTGAAGACATACGTTCGGCCTACCACAATAATGAGCTAACAATACTTGTACTACTGGATTTTTCCAGAGCTCTTGATATGGTGGACTTCAGAATACTACTTCGTAAGCTCGAAAGCGATTATAATTTCATCCCTTTTGTGACAAAACCAAACTTGAGAAGGGATGACGGAAAATCGTTCCAACAAAAAATCGACTTAAACAGCCTTCCTGAAGTTACGCTTAACGGGGATAAAATTTCTTTCCACGATGTGGTAACAAATTAAGGTTATAAAATCAACTCTAAGCTGACCTATGTTGACTATATTAACCTTTTGGTCAGCAAGATATATAATATCCTGAGAAATTTGTGCAGAAATGCCTATTTGATAACACGGGATACAAAAGTGAAGCTGATCAGAGCACTTATAATACCCAAATATCTTTTGGTAAACTAATTTACAGTAACCTGGATTCAATTTCTCTCAACAAATTGCAACGTGCTTTTAACAACGTTGCCCAGTTCGTTTTTTCTGAAATATATCTTTATATTGCTCGCAAATTCTGGGATGTGATTATATAATTTCCTAAAATTGAGAAATCTCTGTTTCCTCCACAAGTTGATACATTATCAAAATCCACCCTCCGAATGTTCTTTGTCAGTACAAGACGTCTGTGGAACCCATTTCCCTCCAAGACAACAGCTATTCAATTTAAATTAAAGTCCTATCTTTATTTTACAAACCTAAGGTTCTAAGATGCTTTAATTGCATAATTTTTAAGTTATTTTCTTTGGTAATTTTTATAATAGTTTAAGCTACATTTCCTTTGTAAGTGTATAATTATTTAATCAGATTGATGTACTTCCAAAAGACTTAGTCTTACTTGTACAAATAACATAAAGAAATAAATAAATATCCCAAGCACTTAAAACACCTAAAAACATTTAAATGTTCATAAACGACACAGGCAATATACAGCCTCTTCTGTTTCACAATAACTTCGATTGTTACTGCATCAGTTTCTAATAATGTAACACTCCTCCCTACGATTGGAGTTTTCATATACCTTTATTGTTTTGAAGTCTTTTTCAGCACATTAATCGTTCTCCTTTGTGAATCACTTTTTTTTATCTCATTTAAGCTTTTTGTTTTTCGGTTGTATTTTCCTGCAAGCTTGCTTATTCTTGCATTCGACAATTATAGCTCCTTTATTTACTTCCCTTACATTTCTTACGGGCCCTGTGTAAGCTTCTACTTTTTTTCTTTCGTTTCCTTTACTTTCTTCCTTTTTTTTGGTTTAATAACAATCTTTTTCACATTTGATTTGATGGGTTGGGAAAATGTCATTTTAGTACTAACATTCTCGTTGGTTACTCGTAAAATACTAATATTTTCCGTACTCTTGTGAAGTTTTTTTGATATTACCTTTATAATATCGTTTTTAATTTCGTTTATTTTAATTTCTATATTGTACTCAAGAGGGGTGTTGAAGTCTTTTAGGATGCTCATTTTTAATTGAGAACACTTATTTACAAATATCTGCTCAACTATTTGCTTCACCTCAGAAGCTTTCATTTTTGATTGTTCACTTTTGCCTATTAGGTGTTTAATTTCAATAAACTTTGTATTGGTATCGGACAAAGTGCATTGGTTACAGAACCGTGTCAAATTCTTTGTTAGAATTTATGTTTAATTTCTTTTAATATTGCTACATTTAAGACAAAAGCTTTAACCCACCCACCAGAGCAAGCTATCATTTCATCTATCTGAAGCCATTTTGCGCTACATTCTTTACACTCCAGCCCAGCATTATGACTGCGCGTTAAGACAAACATATGCAAAAACCAGAAAGGAAGTCTTGGGTCGGGTGGAACCGATCATTATACACCTAGCAATGATCTATTATGGTATACAAATTTACGCAGGTCTATTTTAGTACTTTTCAGTTCGTATTATAAAGCCAGCTGATTGTTTTCAATAAAAACACTTTTGTTATGAGTTTTGAGGGGTGAATTAATTTAAAAAAAATATAAATGTACGGCGCGATATACAACAGGTATATCATCATAAACCTCCTAAGAGATTTTTGCGCCAAGCTTCCTTTCCAATTTGTGGTGTGCCGTTTTGAATTTTTTCCAACAAATTGGCGGGACCTACAGATTTTTGCCAACTTCAAACGGCATCAAAGAAGATAAACTTTTGCTGAGAAGCCTTTCATGGCAGAAAGACACTCGGAAAGTTTGCCAAACCACTGCCAAGGGGCGTCTCCGTTTTGAAAAATTTTTCAAACCAGTTTTGATGTTACCTGTCCCAGGACCTTCAGTGTGGTAGGTCGGCAACACTACCGCCACCCCCACGGCAGCCGCTATTAATTTATTTGTATATAAATAGCTTCCCTACCAGCAACTGCTAACCACATTTTTACAAAATACAAATACGAGTACATGCACATTTTATGTTTGAAAAATCTGCGTTCAAAAAGTCAGACGGATAGACATACACACGGACGGTGAAACGGACATAGGTAAATCGACTCAGCTCATCGCCCTTATTATTTAAGTTTACTTATTGATGGTCTCATCTCTTCTTCTTCTCGTACTTACAAACATTTCATTTTCATTAAAGGTATGAAAATCAAAAAAGATATATAATTTACCTATTGCAGTGGAGTATTAATTACTTGCCCGGATATTTTGCTTGTATGTTATCCGATTTGCCTGATTTTTACAGAAATATACTACATACTATTGAGAAGCAGCCAAGCAATTTTCATTGATATATCTAGATGAAACTACTATCACCTTTGAAAGTAGCACAATCACCTTTGAAAATAACACAATGCTGCTATCCCAAAATCCAAATAATTTTTTACGGTCGAGTTTTGCTTAAAAAGATTAGATTTCTTAGTGTACGGAAACTTTAAAAGCGAGATTTAAATGATGTAAAGCTATTTTACGCAAAGTTATTGCTTATTTAATATATCTACGATCCACTTCAAAATCTTTCATATAAAAGTGGGCGTGGACCTTCACCGATTTACTTGCATATCTGGAAACCTGCGTGCTGAATTTCGTTTCCATATCTTGTACGGTGTTTGATTTATGATTAATAACATTTCTAAATTTGACTTAATCAAAAGTGACATGCCCATTTTCAAAAATTTCTTGAAAATTTGTTTTGTGCCTCAATCTTAATGTGCACATCAAATTGAATCCTTATAAGTGTATTATGTTCTGAATAATCTTTTTTTTTTTATTTTCGAAAATATTCTATACATAAAAAGTTGGCGTGGCTTTTATCCGATTTCGCCCAATTTAAATAGCGCTCAGAGATGAGTGCTAAGGAACCTGCATACAAAATTTCATTAAGATATCTACAAATTTACTCAAGTTATCATGTTAACAGACGGACGGACGGACATAGCTCAATCAACTTCTTTTTTTCCTTATGAACATTTTGATATGTATAAGTCAATATCTATCTCGATCCGTTTATGCCGTTACGTACTGCCGTTAGGCGACTAAAGTTAATATACCTTGTGTGCGTAGCACTACTAGGTATAAAAATAATAGAGCAATAGTATTGAATTATAACAATGGCCGGCGTTTCATAAAATAATTGTTCATTCTCAGCTCACACAGATATATTTTGCTCTTTCTTTTTCGATTCTTTTAGTCGTCGTGATTGTATTTTTTGTAATGTAAATATACCTTATAAAATGAATAAGTTAAAAAAAACAAATAATTATTTATATTCAAGTATTCATGAAACGAGCTCAAAGCCAAGAATAATAATTTTTCACTTTTTGAATTTTTATGAAAATTATTATTGTTTTTATTTATTAATAATCATTTTAATTAATTATCAAAAGCTTTTTGATAAAATAGAGTATGTACAAGTAGCAAACCATCAGGCTAGTATAAAGTATCATTTGGAAATAGATATGCAATGTGCCTGACAAACCGCCAAGCGGGTATAAACAAAGTAAGATTTTGAAGTACATATATATTTGAAGGTGTATACATGTGCAAATAATATACATGTCCGTTCATGCAATGTACATTTAGTAAACATACAAGCTAGTATAAGCAAAATATCATTTTGAGGTAGAATTAATAAAAGTAATAAAGTAGTTTGGACAATCCGTGCACTGGATATATATATTTTTCTTTTTTTAAATTTATTCAATGTCAAGGAAGTGTTATAAACTCTAAAAATTGTATTTTCAGAATAAAAAAATTTGAAAGTTGATCACAAAAAATCAAATATTTAAAATTAAAGAATTGAAATACATTATTAAATTCAAGGAAATTAAACAAAGTAATATAAAGTAAATTTATAAATTGAACTTAAAACAAAAGAAATATATAATTCTTTGGAATCGGCGTTGCCACGCTCACTTCCTAAAATTAAAAAAAAGTGTGATTAAGATCATCAGGTAATTGTAACTAACAAATTGTAGCACTCTATCTGCATCAGTAATGGAGATATGGCATGTTCTGTTTACCTACCTTCATCTTAGAAAACTTTGGTACAAAATTGAGCGTGGTCGTCCACCGAGTTTGCTTATTTCCGGTGGGCGTACTCTACACGTAGATAGTATACCTCGTATCAAGTTTCGTAATTCTATCTTATACGGCTATGAAGTTATTACAGTCGAATTTGAAAATTAATCGACTAATAAGTGTGCGGTGCCACGCCCAATTTACAAAATATTTTAAAAAACATATACAGAATAGGAAAAATGATGTAATTGCTAAATTATATCATTATATCTGTATCAGTCAATGAGATATGGGCAGTTCAGTATTTCTACCTCCTTTTCAGAGAGCTTTCATGAAAAAGTATGCGTGGTCGAAAAGCGATTTCGCTTATTTTCTTGGAGTGTATTTACCACAATAGTATACATACATCCTACCAAATTTCGTTTTTCTAGCATACAAGTTTCTTAGTTATTTACAGTCGAAGTTTGAAAATTGGTTCACTCAAAAGTGGACGGTGCCACGCCCCATTTCCAAAAAGGTGGTAAAATTGTCAACCAAATAAATAAATCTACCAAACTTCATTGTAGCTCCTTTTATTACACTGTGGAACAAATTCAGGTTAGCAAAAGTTAGGTCGATTCTGAGAGGGAGGGGTGAAAATAGAGGCTAAATTAGAAGACCCGTATCACGGCGTTTGTTTAGGTTAGTTCGAATTTTTTTTTAATCGACCTTCGAACTTTGCAGTGAAATGCCGATTTTCATCACATTGTTTTTATGGTTTTTTGGCTATAACTCGTCGACTAATTGATATTTTTCAATCTGTTAAAGCCAAATTATTGCTAGAGACCTGTGGAGCAACGGCAACAAAATTTTCATTTCAGGAACAAGACTTTCGTGTAGCCTATTGTCTATTCCAGTTATTGCGACTATTCCAGTTATGCTGTTTGTACTGGTTTCTTCCTCTAATACCTTCTCCGTGTCGTGAATCCCAATCGCACAAAAAGCACGGATATTTTGGACGGCCAGATGCTGTTAAGACTGTAATCAATGAAACTATTTTGAGGTGGCAGCAAATGCGCCACTGGTGTTCATTATATTTGACTACTTTCAGAATGTGTTTCAAATTATCGAAATTTTCACGAGCGTCAGTGCTATACGCAATTGCAACAGAAGGCATTCTATACGTCTTGTGCAAAAGCGCAACTTTTAAGCTAAATAGTGAACTATCGATAAATAAACGCCAATCGTATTTTTTATAGTTTAACCCTATCGTCTCCATTAACTTTTCGATATCGTTGCAATAAGCGAAATTTTTTGCATCATTCACATTAAAGAACTTTTCTAACTCTTTTTGGCGTTTTCGATATGCTGTTACTTTGGTACCTTTCGCCAGCAAATTATTTCCTTTCAAAAATGAAGCTAGTTCTTCTGATTTCTTCTGAGTCAAACACAAAATTGCAACAATTGCATCCAATTGCTTTTGTGTGACTAGAATTGGCTCCTTTGATATTTCATAGGATGTACCTTCAACATGGTCGTATTCTGAGAAGAAATGCATGGATATAGCAGCAGCGGTTGTAGTACTGATATCTGTTTGAAGATCAATACTTCGGTATGTTGGTACTGGAACGAATTCTGAGTGCGGTAATGGTAATTGGACACATGGCACTGCTACATAAGTTTTATTCTTTGCTTTCCTTGTATTCAAAGTTTTATGGTAGTTGATATATCCATAACAATTTTTTTGTTGATGTGAGCTGTTGTCTAACCACATCATTGGTATACCAAAAGGCATAGCCGAGCGAAAATTAAAAGACATCAGCTTCGGCTGAGTTTCGAGTCTTAACTGAATCTTTATTTTTGATATTAGTTCGCTTGTACGAAATAAATAAAAATCGCTACCTGTGCGGTGGTTGGAAACAAAAAAGAGGAAGACGTTGAAAGAGAGGAAGAAGGGAAATACATTTATTGCATTTGACTGCAAAGTTCGACGGTCGATAAAAAAAAAATTCGAACTAACATAAACAAACGCCGTGGTACAGGTCTTCTAATTTAGCCTCTATTTTCACCCCTCACTCTCAGAATCGACCTAACTTTTGCTAACCTGAATTTGTTCCACAGTGTTATTGAATTATCTCATTTTAAACGTTTTTCGAAATTTTCGATCTGGAAAAAAGCGTGGTTATTGTTCGATTTCGCCCATTTTAATAGCAACCTACCTTGTCCAGAAAGCAACCAGCATGGCAATCAGTATGTCCCCCACCATCGACCTCTAAGCTTGAATGCCAATGTCATGGTATGAGTTATAGTCTCCGGAGATTACACGATTATCGCCTGAGAGTAACGCAGGAATATCAGGGCGGTATTCACCCGAACAACAGGTTACAGGAGGTATATAATAGTTTAACGTTCTAAGGTGTTATACCTTGTCTCGACATCAGGCTCAAATAGACTGGAGAAATAGTCACGCTGGGAGTCCCGGACTGGTGCGGATGGCTAGGTGTAAGCTAGCTGGGTCGCGCACTTCGTCGCAATCTAGAGGCGAATCAGTTGACTTTGTAGGTTGCGTAGCTCGACAACATCGCGCAACGTACGTATCAGTTTATAAATCACTGTTTCCAAGTTGAGAACATATAAACGTGTGGCAAACAGTGCACATGGTGTATGTGACCAGGAGCTGGTGGATTTTCCTTACATTTGTGGTAGTTCTAGTGCTGGAAGAAGAAGAGGTGGTTGTGAGTGGGAGGATGTGTGGGCTGTCCCTCAGCATTGCTCACATTTAAGAGAGAGGTGCTATGCCGAAAGTAGGTGTGCGATGATGTTTGAAGTGTTGACGCCGGTGGGCGTGAGCGGCAGTGGCAGTTGAACAATACTTCCTGGGCAGTATTAGTGCTCTTATTCGTAGAGACTGTATCTGGAACTTGTGGCGGGGGGGCGGGGGGGCGGTGGATCGACTTTGGCCACGTAACGGCCTAGACGTGAATAACAAGGGGTCACAAAAGTTTTGAAGAAACTAGGGGGCCTGTGTGTGGAGGGATTTAGCCCGGAGCAGCTTGTTTTGTGCAGCCATCTTTTACATTTAAAACATTGAACGGAGTGTGAACGTTTAACATAAATCTTCTTCAAGCAAACGCAGCACATCCGTTCTCTTGGTCCAGGATTAGGTGCAACACCCGCCCGGAGCAAAAGAGTACTGAGCAGCCCTGCTGCAATGAGCTGCTTCGAGGATGACAATATTAGGAGGAGACGTGACGGGTCAGACAGGGTTACATCGAAATAAAAGTTTGGCCAGGTGAAAATACCCGAGTCATTCAGGTACGATAGAACCGGCTGTTGTGGGAATGTAAGCTGATTTCAACTATGCGGGGGTTTTTGTAAATTCGGCCGTTTATTGATATTTTATTGAAGCCGTTCATTCTTTGGAGAGACCTACGCAATTTTTTAGATGTTTCCACATAGCCTTGTTGTCCCTTGATTTATCAATAATTTTATGCTAAAGAAAGTAGGGCTTTTTAACCATTATTAATCTTTTATAACTACGGTTAGAAAAGTTGTATTCATTCCATTCGCCTGTTCTTATAGCGAGCTTGTATAAATTATATTTATGTTTGTTCAGATTTGCAGCTCGATGTCATGCCATTTATTCATGAGTTTTACATTGACCTCCTTCGAGTATGTCAAAGTGGTCATCGTGTTAGATAAGTGATTATACAATAATGTTGCCTTATTTTCGATACTGAGGTTTTCAAAGGCAGTAAAGCTAAACTGTCGTTACTGGTTAAGTAGGCTCATAAGTATAATAGGTTATAGTTCTTCTAACCCTCATTCGAAGTATTCTGTTTAATTTCATTTTAAACTGTATAGTTTCGTGATGTGAATTCTGATGTTCTCCCAATCTTTCACATGTAATGACTTCACTGTTCTTAAATAGCAGATCAATCATGGTTTCCGTGCTATTGCTCTTTTGAATATAAAAATTAATTTTTTGTTCCATTGCGAACGACCAAAATAGCTCAACCAACTGCCTACTATAGATCATGCTATTTATATTGAAAGCCGCAATGAAGACAATTTTATGATCTGTGGTTCAAAATTCATTCAAGTATGTAATGAAGTCAGCATCACTAGAGCTAGGCGAATGATAAAGAAGATCCATTTGGTATTGTGGAAAAACATTCATTATTACACTCCTGATATTTTTATTAATTGTGTTATTGTAGCTTGTTTTATATTCAAGTAATTCATGTATATATGCTGAGACACCACCAGTATACCTACTGTTTTTAGGACAGCTGTATGAACAAAAGATAACACAATTCAACAGAAAAATTTTTTTTCTGTACATGGGTTTTGCAATTAAGAATCAAAAATATTTGGTTTTGTAGAGGTTATAGCGATTTGAAAATTTTGCACCAGGCTAATGTAGGTCCTTTCGCGCTATTTCGCTCGATAGAGGGCGGCGGGTAGCTACCTGATGCAGCGATGCATCGAAAAAAGATCTACTTAAAGCACAACATACTCATCTTAAAAAAAAAACCAAAAAAATGTGGCTGAGAAACAGTAAAAAGGAGATAAAAGGTCCCAGATACACATGATTTTAGGTAGATTTGGCAATTCGTTAAGTATATAACGGGTGGCGCAAAAGTAAGCTTCCGATGTTCAGCATATCGGTTGTGGCACGTGCAGTGTGTGCTGTTCGTCTTGTTGGAACCACATGTTTTCCAATCCCAATTCATCAAGTTGCGGGAAAAGAACTCGTTGATCATTGCTCTGTAGCGCTCACCATTCACAGTAACCGTTTGGCCCCGACCGATTATTGGTCAAATAAATAGTCAGCAATATCCCGCGTTCTGGAGCAGTGTAGCGTAACATTGTTTATTAACGTGTATTTCGCATGTGTTTACTACACAAATGTCAAAACAGAACTGACTTTAGGGGCCAATCGCAACGAGTAAGTATTGGGTAAATTAAACATACTTCCAAGCGACAATATAAACAAACCAAGACAAATGTATGACATTGATAATTATGGCAATGAACTGAAACTCAAACCTCATTTGAGAATGCCAGAAACATAATAAATGTTGTAAAACACAAACGTAAGTCAAAATATGGAAATAATAAAAACAAGGCCAAGTTTGAAATAGGGGATTTAGTTTATGTAAGAGTATAAATTAAAAAGAAAAACCAAATCCCGTATCATGGCGCATGTGGAATTGTTAAGTGAAACGTAGTAAACTCCATATTAGACATTAATGGAACACTTTAGGAATTACATAATAACATTTTAAAGAAACACTTAGAAATAAGCTTAAAAAACAACATATGTGTATAGTAGACCTGGCGTTGGTCATATGGCGTAAATTTTTTTTTGGAATTTCGAATTCGGCTAGCGATCAAAATATGCGATTTGATGCTAAAAACGATGTAGCAAATTTTCAGGCTGATTTGATGTTGACAACCCGTGCCACAATGAGGTCAAAGGTCAAAATTTTTGGAAAAAAAACACCCAAATACATTTTTTCAATTAATTTTTTTTATGTAATTAGATATACTATACGTATTATTATTATTATTATTATTTTAAATCAATGAAGATTTTATATAGGCTGGGAAGTCCTTTCGGTAGCCTTCTACAATGTGTAACAAGTACTGTTTATCGTCTTCATTGCGCGTCAAGCATCTGTTAAAGTCAGTTATTAGTTTGACTTTCCTTTCCGCGGCATCATTCACAACAGTAATGCATTTGACGATCTGTTCCCCTTTACAAAATGCTTCATTTTTAGGCCAATTTGATGGACCTAAACGTAAGAAATCCATTGAAATTTCCGTTTCGTTATACAGCAACGAGCAAGCATATGTGTATGATAGAGTCGAATTTTTTTAATGTAAATTGCAATAATAAAATATTTCTCTTACATTTCTATGAATATACATTATTGCTTTTTTATACCAACAATTTTGGTTGATTTACGGCCTGTACATATTCAAGTATTCATGAAACGAGCTCAAGGCCAAGAATAATAATTTTTCACTTTTTGAATTTTTATGAAAATTATTATTGTTTTTATTTATAAATAATCATTTTAATTAATTATTAAAAGTTTTTTTTAAAAGTTTTTTGATTGAATAGAGTAGGAAAAATGTTTAGAGACAGCTGCCATAGCTTTTTCTTATAGATCCATTTCGGAAGCTGCTAGACTTCACTCATCAGAGAAATTTTGGCACGCATTGCTAACAATTAAGCTAACAATACGCTGGTTTTGATGCAATCTAAACTCCTAGTTCTATTCTTTTTACCATATGCATGAACCACCTCCGCCATTTGACAGTTAGTAGTGTGATCATGATGGATTTTTAACATTCTTTTTTATCATGAGAACTGGCTTACCGTGTGCTCTCGGTTTTGTGACAAACGCGCACATACACATCCCCACGCACTGAGAAAACGGATCTAAATCGCTTTTCTTTCTTTAGTTGCAGCGCATGCCATAATACCTCGCCTATAAGCACAAGGTAGGCGCCTGCAAATGTGCTGGGCCCGACGATAACAAAGACTGTACCTAAAATACAAGTAAATGTGTAAGCTGTAGCGAATTGGTTAAGAAAAAAGTAAGCATAAAATGCGAGCTTAGCAACGAGTAATCAAAGAGCTGAACTGCATTTATTTAAATATTAATAGTATCGTTGCAAACAAATGGGAAGTAGAGCATCTAATAGAAATTCAAAACCCACATATTACACTGGTCAACAACATTTTTGTACATATATTTTTTTTTATTGCTTTTGCACCTAGAAATAAGAATATGAACATAAAAAAGTTTTTGGTTTAGTTTTGTGTGAAAAAAAAAATGAGAAAAACGAAAATCATGAAAATTCATCAAAATTTGACACAGCTTTGATTTATTCTAGTATAGTAAAAATCAATTTAAAATGTATTTTTATAAATTTAGTTTCAGAATACAGTAAAAATGTTTAATGCTTTTTCCTGCCATATTCGGTAACATTTTCTCTTATTAACGTCCAAACATAGTCCCCCATCATGCTTTCCGTATACTGGCCTTGGTAGCGTTTCTCAAACTCCATTATATCTTGATGGAATCGCTCCCCGTGTTCTTCTGAATAAGCTCCCATATTATATTTGAATTTATCCAGATGTGAATGTAACATGTGCATCTTTAGCGACATTCTACATCCGAGGGCGGAAAAATTCGTAATCATGCCAGTTTTCAGCTCTTCATAATTTTCATCAATATGATTTCCAAGAAAGCCATGAACTACTGCCTTAAAACTGTTCCACGCTAGTTTCTCCTCATTGCTAAGTAGGTCCGGGAAAATATCGCATTTCATAATTTTTTTATTTGAGGGCCAACAAAGACTTTAATTTTTGCCTCTGACAGCTTTGGAAAAAAAGTCTGCAAATATTTGAAAGCTTTAGACTCAATATTAAGAGCCTTCACAAATTGTTTAATAAGGCCCAATTTAATATGTAATGGCGGCATCAATATGTTTTTAGGATCGATAATTGCTTCATGTTTAATATTAAATCTTCCCACTCCATACTCAGTACGTTCAGGCCAATGTTTTTGGCGATAGTGGGCGGCATCATTTCTGCTATCCCATAGGCAAAGATAACGGGAGTGTTTGGTATATCCACCTTGCATTCCAGTAAAAAACAAACCACCTTGAAGTCTGCAATAGCTTCCCACTTGTATTCCGTATATTTGATTGCAGTTAGTAGCATTTTAACCCTCTGCGACTGACGTGTTAGTGTGACAGACACCAATAAACGGAAAAATGTCTTTGCGCCACTATTTTATAATCATCGATTCCCGGGCTTTCCTTACATTTTTATTTTATGCACATGAGTATATTACTTTGATGAAAAGGGTCCAATCAGCACACTACACATTGGTTTCACTACACAAAAATAGAAATCAGTGTCATGATTACTCGGCTCCCTCCAAACCCTCGGCAATGCGAACTTCATGGCTCTTTTCTCACCCCGGTACCAAACTATAATAAAACGTAAAGCATTTCATAACAATTTCAGTTATTATGCAATTATATATAGATATATGTATATATATATGAAACAGTTTGTACAATAAAAAAGAGAAAATAAACTTACGCTTCAGAATGCTTCCGCAAGAGTTACATGAAACATGTGGAGCCCACTTTTTGTCCTGGTTTTTAACAAGTAGGCCGAAGTAGGCTAGGTAGGTCTCGCAAATCCTTGTGTTTTTAGTTAAATCAAAGTTTTTTTGTCTTCTTTTAATACATTCGCCACATATATAGCAAAACGAATTAGCCGCTCGTTTACAGCTTCTCGAAGACATCATTCCTCTGTGATATGCAAAAACATAGTGTCGCCCACAACGAGTGACCCAAGAAACTACAGCTTCTTAAAAAAAATTTTACTTACAAAAACGCTATCAGGTAGCTGGCATGATCTATTGCTAGGCCTGCCAATCCGTCAGTAAAAGTTTCGATGAGTTTCTTAATACAGGGTGGCGCAAAAGTAATCCTCTTATCAGAAAATGCTTTAAATTTTGCGATTGGCCCCTAAAGTCAGTTATGTTTTGACATTTGTGTAGTAAACACATGCGAAATACACGTTAATAAACAATGTTACGCTACACTGCTCCAGAACGCGGGATATTGCTGACTATTTATTTGACCAATAATCGGTCGGGGCCAAACGGTTACTGTGAATGGTGAGCGCTACAGAGCAATGATCAACGAGTTCTTTTTCCCGCAACTTGATGAATTGGGATTGGAAAACATGTGGTTCCAACAAGACGAACAGCACACACTGCACGTGCCACAACCGATATGCTGAACATCGGAAGCTTACTTTTGCGCCACCCGTTATATACTTAACGAATTGCCAAATCTACCTAAAATCATGTGTATCTGGGACCTTTTATCTCCTTTTTACTGTTTCTCAGCCACATTTTTTTGGTTTTTTTTTTAAGATGAGTATGTTGTGCTTTAAGTAGATCTTTCTTCGATGCATCGCTGGATCAGGTAGCTACCCGCCGCCCTCTATCGACCGAAATAGCGCGAAAGGACCTACATTAGCCTGGTGCAAAATTTTCAAATCGCTATAACCTCTACAAAACCAAATATTTTTGATTCGTAATTGCAAAACCCATGTACAGAAAAAAAATTTTTCTGTTGAATTGTGTTATCTTTTGTTCATACAGCTGTCCTAAAAACAGTAGGTATACTGGTGGTGTCTCAGCATATATACATGAATTACTTGAATATAAAACAAGCTACAATAATACAATTAATAAAAATATCAGGAGTGTAATAATGAATGTTTTTCCACAATACCAAATGGATCTTCTTTATCATTCGCCTAGCTCTAGTGATGCTGACTTCATTACATACTTGAATGAATTTTGAACCACAGATCATAAAATTGTCTTCATTGCGGCTTTCAATATAAATAGCATGATCTATAGTAGGCAGTTGGTTGAGCTATTTTGGTCGTTCGCAATGGAACAAAAAATTAATTTTTATATTCAAAAGAGCAATAGCACGGAAACCAGGATTGATCTGCTATTTAAGAACAGTGAAGTCATTACATGTGAAAGATTGGGAGAACATCAGAATTCCCATCACGAAACTATACAGTTTAAAATGAAATTAAACAGAATACTTCGAATGAGGGTTAGAAGAACTATAACCTATTATACTTATGAGCCTACTTAACCAGTAACGACAGTTTAGCTTTACTGACTTTGAAAACCTCAGTATCGAAAATAAGGCAACATTATTGTATAATCACTTATCTAACACGATGACCACTTTGACATACTCGAAGGAGGTCAATGTAAAACTCATGAATAAATGGCATGACATCGAGCTGCAAATCTGAACAAACATAAATATAATTTATACAAGCTCGCTATAAGAACAGGTGAATGGAATGAATACAACTTTTCTAACCGTAGTTATAAAAGATTAATAATGGTTAAAAAGCCCTACTTTCTTTAGCATAAAATTATTGATAAATCAAGGGACAACAAGGCTATGTGGAAACATCTAAAAAATTGCGTAGGTCTCTCCAAAGAATGAACGGCTTCAATAAAATATCAATAAACGGCCGAATTTACAAAAACCCCCGCATAGTTGAAATCAGCTTACATTCCCACAACAGCCGGTTCTATCGTACCTGAATGACTCAGGTATTTTCACCTGGCCAAACTTTTATTTCGATGTAACCCTGTCTGACCCGTCACGTCTCCTCCTAATATTGTCATCCTCGAAGCAGCTCATTGCAGCAGGGCTGCTCAGTACTCTTTTGCTCCGGGCGGGTGTTGCACCTAATCCTGGACCAAGAGAACGGATGTGCTGCGTTTGCTTGAAGAAGATTTATGTTAAACGTTCACACTCCGTTCAATGTTTTAAATGTAAAAGATGGCTGCACAAAACAAGCTGCTCCGGGCTAAATCCCTCCACACACAGGCCCCCTAGTTTCTTCAAAACTTTTGTGACCCCTTGTTATTCACGTCTAGGCCGTTACGTGGCCAAAGTCGATCCACCGCCCCCCCGCCCCTCGCCACAAGTTCCAGATACAGTCTCTACGAATAAGAGCACTAATACTGCCCAGGAAGTATTGTTCAACTGCCACTGCCGCTCACGCCCACCGGCGTCAACACTTCAAACATCATCGCACACCTACTTTCGGCATAGCACCTCTCTCTTAAATGTGAGCAATGCTGAGGGACAGCCCACACATCCTCCCACTCACAACCACCTCTTCTTCTTCCAGCACTAGAACTACCACAAATGTAAGGAAAATCCACCAGCTCCTGGTCACATACACCATGTGCACTGTTTGCCACACGTTTATATGTTCTCAACTTGGAAACAGTGATTTATAAACTGATACGTACGTTGCGCGATGTTGTCGAGCTACGCAACCTACAAAGTCAACTGATTCGCCTCTAGATTGCGACGAAGTGCGCGACCCAGCTAGCTTACACCTAGCCATCCGCACCAGTCCGGGACTCCCAGCGTGACTATTTCTCCAGTCTATTTGAGCCTGATGTCGAGACAAGGTATAACACCTTAGAACGTTAAACTATTATATACCTCCTGTAACCTGTTGTTCGGGTGAATACCGCCCTGATATTCCTGCGTTACTCTCAGGCGATAATCGTGTAATCTCCGGAGACTATAACTCATACCATGACATTGGCATTCAAGCTTAGAGGTCGATGGTGGGGGACATACTGATTGCCATGCTGGTTGCTTTCTGGACAAGGTAGGTTGCTATTAAAATGGGCGAAATCGAACAATAACCACGCTTTTTTTTCCAGATCGAAAATTTCGAAAAACGTTTAAAATGAGATATTTCAATAACACTGTGGAACAAATTCAGGTTAGCAAAAGTTAGGTCGATTCTGAGAGTGAGGGGTGAAAATAGAGGCTAAATTAGAAGACCTGTATCACGGCATTTGTTTATGTTAGTTCGAATTTTTTTTTTATCGACCGTCGAACTTTGCAGTCAAATGCAATAAATTTATTTCCCTTCTTCCTCTCTTTCAACGTCTTCCTCTTTTTTGTTTCCAACCACCGCACAGGTAGCGATTTTTGTTTATTTCGTACAAGCGAACTAATATCAAAAATAAAGATTCAGTTAAGACTCGAAACTCAGCCGAAGCTGATGTCTTTTAATTTTCGCTCGGCTATGCCTTTTGGTATACCAATGATGTGGTTAGACAACAGCTCACATCAACAAAAAAATTGTTATGGATATATCAACTACCATAAAACTTTGAATACAAGGAAAGCAAAGAATAAAACTTATGTAGCAGTGCCATGTGTCCAATTACCATTACCGCACTCAGAATTCGTTCCAGTACCAACATACCGAAGTATTGATCTTCAAACAGATATCAGTACTACAACCGCTGCTGCTATATCCATGCATTTCTTCTCAGAATACGACCATGTTGAAGGTACATCCTATGAAATATCAAAGGAGCCAATTCTAGTCACACAAAAGCAATTGGATGCAATTGTTGCAATTTTGTGTTTGACTCAGAAGAAATCAGAAGAACTAGCTTCATTTTTGAAAGGAAATAATTTGCTGGCGAAAGGTACCAAAGTAACAGCATATCGAAAACGCCAAAAAGAGTTAGAAAAGTTCTTTAATGTGAATGATGCAAAAAATTTCGCTTATTGCAACGATATCGAAAAGTTAATGGAGACGATAGGGTTAAACTATAAAAAATACGATTGGCGTTTATTTATCGATAGTTCACTATTCAGCTTAAAAGTTGCGCTTTTGCACAAGACGTATAGAATGCCTTCTGTTGCAATTGCGTATAGCACTGACGCTCGTGAAAATTTCGATAATTTGAAACACATTCTGAAAGTAGTCAAATATAATGAAACCAGTGGCGCATTTGCTGCCACCTCAAAATAGTTTCATTGATTACAGTCTTAACAGCATCTGGCCGTCCAAAATATCCGTGCTTTTTGTGCGATTGGGATTCACGATACGGAGAAGGTATTAGAGGAAGAAACCAGTACAAACAGCATAACTGGAATAGTCGCAATAACTGGAATAGACAATAGGCTACACGAAAGTCTTGTTCCTGAAATGAAAATTTTGTTGCCGTTGCTCCACAGGTCTCTAGCAATAATTTGGCTTTAACAGATTGAAAAATATCAATTAGTCGACGAGTTATAGCCAAAAAACCATAAAAACAATGTGATGAAAATCGGCATTTCACTGCAAAGTTCGAAGGTCGATTAAAAAAAAATTCGAACTAACCTAAACAAACGCCGTGATACGGGTCTTCTAATTTAGCCTCTATTTTCACCCCTCCCTCTCAGAATCGACCTAACTTTTGCTAACCTGAATTTGTTCCACAGTGTAATAAAAGGAGCTACAATGAAGTTTGGTAGATTTATTTATTTGGTTGACAATTTTACCACCTTTTTGGGTATGGGGCGTGGCACCGTCCACTTTTGAGTGAACCAATTTTCAAACTTCGACTGTAAATAACTAAGAAACTTGTATGCTAGAAAAACGAAATTTGGTAGGATGTATGTATACTATTGTGGTAAATACACTCCAAGAAAATAAGCGAAATCGCTTTTCGACCACGCATACTTTTTCATGAAAGCTCTCTGAAAAGGAGGTAGAAATACTGAACTGCCCATATCTCATTGACTGATACAGATATAATGATATAATTTAGCAATTACATCATTTTTCCTATTCTGTATATGTTTTTTTAAGAATTTTGTAAATTGGGCGTGGCACCGCACACTTATTAGTCGATTAATTTTCAAATTCGACTGTAATAACTTCATAGCCGTATAAGATAGAATTACGAAACTTGATACGAGGTATACTATCTACGTGTAGAGTACGCCCACCGGAAATAAGCAAACTCGGTGGACGACCACGCTCAATTTTGTACCAAAGTTTTCTAAGATGAAGGTAGGTAAACAGAACATGCCATATCTCCATCACTGATGCAGATGGAGTGCTACAATTTGTTAGTTACAATTACCTGATGATCTTAATCACACTTTTTTTTAATTTTAGGAAGTGAGCGTGGCACCGCCGATTCCAAAGAATTATATATTTCTTTTGTTTTAAGTTCAATTTATAAATTTACTTTATATTACTTTGTTTAATTTCCTTGAATTTAATAATGTATTTCAATTCTTTAATTTTAAATATTTGATTTTTTGTGATCAACTTTCAAATTTTTTTATTCTGAAAATACAATTTTTAGAGTTTATAACACTTCCTTGACATTGAATAAATTTAAAAAAAGAAAAATATATATATCCAGTGCACGGATTGTCCAAACTACTTTATTACTTTTATTAATTCTACCTCAAAATGATATTTTGCTTATACTAGCTTGTATGTTTACTAAATGTACATTGCATGAACGGACATGTATATTATTTGCACATGTATACACCTTCAAATATATATGTACTTCAAAATCTTACTTTGTTTATACCCGCTTGGCGGTTTGTCAGGCACATTGCATATCTATTTCCAAATGATACTTTATACTAGCCTGATGGTTTGCTACTTGTACAGGGTGGCTGATGAAATCCGCTACCAAAAAAAAATTAAATAACTTTTTTTCTATTTAATGAATCTGGTTAATTTTTTTTTTATTTTGCAGATTGACTTTTACATTTAACAAAAATGGATAACTGGGACACTGAAACAAGAATTTGGATTGTCCGCCGCTATCACGCACTGGAGTCCGTAGTTTCGGTTCAAAGAGAGTATAGGCGCACGTTTGGCGGCAATCCTCCGAGCAGATGGACCATAATAAGACTTGTAAACAATTTTGCCGAGCATGGGACACTCAACAGAAGACCTTACCATCGAAACCCTTCAGTTCGAACGGAGGAAACAATCGCTGCTGTAGCTGCTGCCATACAAAACAATCCACGTGTTTCGACAAGAAGCTTATCTGCTCAAATAGGTGTAAGCAGACAGTCATTACAGTCAATTATGCACAAAGATTTGACTTATTCCCATATAAAATTCAAATGGCCAACAAACTGAACGCTGCAGACTTGTCGATTCGCTTGGAATTTTGCCAGAAGATGCTTCAAATGGTGGAAGAGGATGGAAACATGTTGAACTGTCTTTTCATGTCTGACGAGGCCCATTTCGATTTAAACGGCAACATAAACAAACAAAATTGTCGAATATGGAGTGCTTCCAACCCACAGATACTCCATGAGACGGAATTGCATCCACTTCATGTCACAGTGTGGTGTGCAGTTTCATCACGCTGCATTGTCGGGCCCTACTTCTTCGAAGATAACGGTCACACCGTTACGGTTACTGGAGACCGTTACTTGAGCATGTTGAGAGAATTTTTCTATTCAGAATTACGCCGAATGAGAATTTCTTTCAACTCTGTGTGGTTTCAGCAAGATGGTGCAGCTCCTCATACAGCCCAACCTGTTATGACAGAATTGCGACGAAAATTTCCCAATAAGCTGATATCCAGAAACTCCACATTCCGTTGGCCACCCAGGTCGCCTGACCTTACTGCACCTGACTTTTTCTTGTGGGGTTATTGCAAACAGGAAGTCTTCAAAGCAAAACCAACAAATTTGAATGAACTAAGGCAATCCATTCGAGAAACAATTGCGGCTATTCCTGTCTCAACTCTCCAAGCAGTAATGAACAACTTTTTGGTAAGATGCCACACATGCATCGACGAGCAGGGGGGGCATTTAAATTCCATTATTTTTAAAACTAATTAAGCTATATTTAATAAAATTTAATGAGCTTTAACATGAATAAAAAAAAATGAATTCCATACACTGAAAAAAAAATTATTTGAGTTTCTTAATGTAGCAAAATTCATCAGCCAGCCTGTACTCTATTTTATCAAAAAGCTTTTGATAATTAATTAAAATGATTATTAATAAATAAAAACAATAATAATTTTCATAAAAATTCAAAAAGTGAAAAATTATTATTCTTGGCTTTGAGCTCGTTTCATGAATACTTGAATATAAATAATTATTTGTTTTTTTTAACTTATTCATTTTATAAGGTATATTTACATTACAAAAAATACAATCACGACGACTAAAAGAATCGAAAAAGAAAGAGCAAAATATATCTGTGTGAGCTGAGAATGAACAATTATTTTATGAAACGCCGGCCATTGTTATAATTCAATACTATTGCTCTATTATTTTTATACCTAGTAGTGCTACGCACACAAGGTATATTAACTTTAGTCGCCTAACGGCAGTACGTAACGGCATAAACGGATCGAGATAGATATTGACTTATACATATCAAAATGTTCATAAGGAAAAAAAGAAGTTGATTGAGCCATGTCCGTCCGTCCGTCTGTTAACATGATAACTTGAGTAAATTTGTAGATATCTTAATGAAATTTTGTATGCAGGTTCCTTAGCACTCATCTCTGAGCGCTATTTAAATTGGGCGAAATCGGATAAAAGCCACGCCAACTTTTTATGTATAGAATATTTTCGAAAATAAAAAAAAAAAGATTATTAAGAACATAATACACTTATAAGGATTCAATTTGATGTGCACATTAAGATTGAGGCACAAAACAAATTTTCAAGAAATTTTTGAAAATGGGCATGTCACTTTTGATTAAGTCAAATTTAGAAATGTTATTAATCATAAATCAAACACCGTACAAGATATGGAAACGAAATTCAGCACGCAGGTTTCCAGATATGCAAGTAAATCGGTGAAGGTCCACGCCCACTTTTATATGAAAGATTTTGAAGTGGATCGTAGATATATTAAATAAGCAATAACTTTGCGTAAAATAGCTTTACATCATTTAAATCTCGCTTTTAAAGTTTCCGTACACTAAGAAATCTAATCTTTTTAAGCAAAACTCGACCGTAAAAAATTATTTGGATTTTGGGATAGCAGCATTGTGTTATTTTCAAAGGTGATTGTGCTACTTTCAAAGGTGATAGTAGTTTCATCTAGATATATCAATGAAAATTGCTTGGCTGCTTCTCAATAGTATGTAGTATATTTCTGTAAAAATCAGGCAAATCGGATAACATACAAGCAAAATATCCGGGCAAGTAATTAATACTCCACTGCAATAGGTAAATTATATATCTTTTTTGATTTTCATACCTTTAATGAAAATGAAATGTTTGTAAGTACGAGAAGAAGAAGAGATGAGACCATCAATAAGTAAACTTAAATAATAAGGGCGATGAGCTGAGTCGATTTACCTATGTCCGTTTCACCGTCCGTGTGTATGTCTATCCGTCTGACTTTTTGAACGCAGATTTTTCAAACATAAAATGTGCATGTACTCGTATTTGTATTTTGTAAAAATGTGGTTAGCAGTTGCTGGTAGGGAAGCTATTTATATACAAATAAATTAATAGCGGCTGCCGTGGGGGTGGCGGTAGTGTTGCCGACCTACCACACTGAAGGTCCAAGGTTTGGGTCCTGGGACAGGTAACATTAAAACTGGTTTGAAAAATTTTTCAAAACGGAGTCGCCCCTTGGCAGTGGTTTGGCAAACTTTCCGAGTGTCTTTCTGCCATGAAAGGCTTCTCAGCAAAAGTTTATCTTCTTTGATGCCGTTTGAAGTTGGCAAAAATCTGTAGGTCCCGCCAATTTGTTGGAAAAAATTCAAAACGGCACACCACAAATTGGAAAGGAAGCTTGGCGCAAAAATCTCTTAGGAGGTTTATGATGATATACCTGTTGTATATCGCGCCGTACATTTATATTTTTTTTAAATTAATTCACCCCTCAAAACTCATAACAAAAGTGTTTTTATTGAAAACAATCAGCTGGCTTTATAATCCGAACTGAAAAGTACTAAAATAGACCTGCGTAAATTTGTATACCATAATAGATCATTGCTAGGTGTATAATGATCGGTTCCACCCGACCCAAGACTTCCTTTCTGGTTTTTGCATATGTTTGTCTTAATGCACAGTCATAATGCTGGGCTGGAGTGTAAAGAATGTAGCGCAAAATGACTTCAGATAGATGAAATGATAGCTTGCTCTGGTGGGTGGGTTCAAGCTTTTGTCTTAAATGTAGCAATATTAAAAGAAATTAAACATAAATTCTAACTAAGAATTTGACACGGTTCTGTAACCAATGCACTTTGTCCGATACCAATACAAAGTTTATTGAAATTAAACACCTAATAGGCAAAAGTGAACAATCAAAAATGAAAGCTTCTGAGGTGAAGCAAATAGTTGAGCAGATATTTGTAAATAAGTGTTCTCAATTAAAAATGAGCATCCTAAAAGACTTCAACACCCCTCTTGAGTACAATATAGAAATTAAAATAAACGAAATTAAAAACGATATTATAAAGGTAATATCAAAAAAACTTCACAAGAGTACGGAAAATATTAGTATTTTACGAGTAACCAACGAGAATGTTAGTACTAAAATGACATTTTCCCAAGCCATCAAATCAAATGTGAAAAAGATTGTTATTAAACCAAAAAAAAGGAAGAAAGTAAAGGAAACGAAAGAAAAAAAGTAGAAGCTTACAGAGGGCCCGTAAGAAATGTAAGGGAAGTAAATAAAGGAGCTATAATTGTCGAATGCAAGAATAAGCAAGCTTGCAGGAAAATACAACCGAAAAACAAAAAGCTTAAATGAGATAAAAAAAAAGTGATTCACAAAGGAGAACGATTAATGTGCTGAAAAAGACTTCAAAACAATAAAGGTATATGAAAACTCCAATCGTAGGGAGGAGTGTTACATTATTAGAAACTGATGCAGTAACTATCGAAGTTATTGTGAAACAGAAGAGGCTGTATATTGCCTGTGTCGTTTATGAACATTTAAATGTTTTTAGGTGTTTTAAGTGCTTGGGATATTTATTTATTTATTTATGTTATTTGTACAAGTAAGACTAAGTCTTTTGGAAGTACATCAATCTGATTAAATAATTATACACTTACAAAGGAAATGTAGCTTAAACTATTATAAAAATTACCAAAGAAAATAACTTAAAAATTATGCAATTAAAGCATCTTAGAAACTTAGGTTTGTAAAATAAAGATAGGACTTTAATTTAAATTGAATAGCTTTTGTCTTGGAGGGAAATGGGTTCCACAGACGGCTTGTACTGACAAAGAACATTCGGAGGGTGGATTTTGATAATGTATCAACTTGTGGAGGAAACAGAGATTTCTCAATTTTAGGAAATTATATAATCACATCCCAGAATTTGCGAGCAATATAAAGATATATTTCAGAAAAAACGAACTGGGCAACGTTGTTAAAAGCACGTTGCAATTTGTTGAGAGAAATTGAATCCAGGTTACTGTAAATTAGTTTACCAAAAGATATTTGGGTATTATAAGTGCTCTGATCAGCTTCACTTTTGTATCCCGTGTTATCAAATAGGCATTTCTGCACAAATTTCTCAGGATATTATATATCTTGCTGACCAAAAGGTTAATATAGTCAACATAGGTCAGCTTAGAGTTGATTTTATAACCTTAATTTGTTACCACATCGTGGAAAGAAATTTTATCCCCGTTAAGCGTAACTTCAGGAAGGCTGTTTAAGTCGATTTTTTGTTGGAACGATTTTCCGTCATCCCTTCTCAAGTTTGGTTTTGTCAAATTATAATCGCTTTCGAGCTTACGAAGTAGTATTCTGAAGTCCACCATATCAAGAGCTCTGGAAAAATCCAGTAGTACAAGTATTGTTAGCTCATTATTGTGGTAGGCCGAACGTATGTCTTCAAGAATCTTTAACATAGATTAGGCACAACTATGCCCTTGTCTAAATCCGGATTGGACCTCGGGTAGGAAATTATTATTCCTTATATGTTGAGTTATTTGCGTTCCTAATAACTTCTCATATACCTTAGATAGAGCAGACAACTTATTGGTCTAAACTCTTTGTAAGACCTCGGCGATTTGGCTTTACAAACTGGGATAACATAGCAATTTTCCAATGACTAGGAAAACTACTGCTTGTGATCGAAAAATTAAAAACATGAGTAAGCGGAGAGGTGGCAAACGGCAAGATAAGTTTGATAAATCGTATGCCAATTCCACCAACTCCTGCGGCGTGTAGTATACCGAATATACTTTACGCGCACTAAAATAAACAACCGACAGCTACTTTTGTTCGTCACAGAACGATCTCGTCTTTTATTTCTTTCTCTCAAGCCGCAATCACGAAACTACCGTACTGGAACTTTCTACACATGTCTCATAAAAAAATTATATTACATCAAACATATACTATCTCTTTTATCCATACATATTACTTGTCGTACTAATTCTATCTCAATTTCAAAATGGTATCCTGCCTCTTAAGTTCCACAAAAGTGCATGCAACCTAATACATTTCATTTTCTATATTAACCCTTAGTGCACGACTATTTTTGTAAACTTTAATAACCCTTTGCATACTTTTACATACTACAACTCGGATGTCCTGACCATGTAGAATCCCCTGATTCTACGCCTGGAGATATAATGATTCTAAGAAAATTTGTTGAAGACACCACAGCTCCAGGTCCGACTTCGAGTCCCCCACTTTTGCCAAATAGATATTTTGCCATAAGAATGTAGGGTTTGGCCAAAAAATCTTCATAGCTTCTGATATAATTATTGGAAAAATATCATATTGGGCTTACTTTCGGGGTATTTTACGTACATTTCAGAATCTGTATTAATATCTTTAGTGTTTTTGAATTTTGGTAGAGATATCAGGCTTAAATTATGAGAAATTTGCCTAAAATGAACTTTTAACTGCTATATTATCATTTTTAACAAATTTCTTATGGAAAACATTTTTTTTCTTTACAGCTAAAATAAGTTCAGAGCATTTTCAACAACTTTCATTCAGACAGCAACATTTTTGTATTTCAATTTAAAATGGATGAACCAAATCCTTCCACATAATCTGAATCCACTTTATCACATATACTTGAACACGATATTATTGTATTTGGGTTTTGAAGCGAATTAAATAATCTGAATTTACCGTGTAGTCGTGACATTTTAAGATTCATTTTTTCTAAGTGATCATGCTAAAATTCAAAGCAAAAATTCAAAAATTTAACTCCTCATGTAATTGATAAATTGGTTGAAATTTGGAATACATTGTATATTGAACTAATTGATAGACGTGGTATTCTAAGAAAACTAAATGCTTTAATTGAAAAATATCACGAAAGCCTTAAACACAGAAAAAAAAGTTCAGAAATTTGCAGCGTTCGTACCATCAACAAATGAATTATTTTACATAGGAAAATGTAAATGCAAGTTAAAAACAACAGAATGCTCATGTGGTTTAATACCAAACCATTTAAAAGAAGTTATGATGGACCAACACATTGATAGAAAATTCACAATACCTGAATATATGGATGACATTGTAGAAGAAACACCTACAACAATACCGACAATGCCAACAGTTAGTGATGATCCAACATACGAACCATTTGGAACAGATATGGAAACAGGTGAAGCACAAATTGCAAATGAAGCAGTTGCAGCAGTATCTGTTACAATGAAACGAGGACATTATACTCAACGATACGATGCTATAAATTTTGCTATGATGTGTGACAGATTCGGTGTTTCAGATAGATTTGCTTCATGTTTAGCAACAGCCCTTTTCGAAGATATACATTTTCGAGATGTTCGTGGTGAACTTGTCATAATGGATAAATCTAAAGTTGCAAGAGAAAAAATTAAATTTGTACAATAAAAAAGAGAAAATAAACTTACGCTTCAGAATGCTTCTGCAAGAGTTACATGAAACATGTGGAGCCCACTTTTTGTCCTGGTTTTTAACAAGTAGGCCGAAGTAGGCTAGGTAGGTCTCGCAAATCCTTGTGTTTTTAGTTAAATCAAAGTTTTTTTGTCTTCTTTTAATACATTCGCCACATATATAGCAAAACGAATTAGCCGCTCGTTTACATCTTCTCGAAGACATCATTCCTCTGTGATATGCAAAAACATAGTGTCGCCCACAACGAGTGACCCAAGAAACTACAGCTTCTTAAAAAAAATTTTACTTACAAAAACGCTATCAGGTAGCTGGCATGATCTATTGCTAGGCCTGCCAATCCGTCAGTAAAAGTTTCGATGAGTTTCTTAATACAGGGTGGCGCAAAAGTCATCCTCCTATCAGAGAATGCTATAAATTTTGCGATTGTCCCCTAAAGTCAGTTCTGTTTTGACATTTGTGTAGGAAACACATGCGAAATACACGTTAATAAACAATGTTACGCTACACTGCTCCAGAATGCGGAATATTGCTGACTATTTATTTGACCAATAATCGGTCGGGGCCAAACGGTTACTGTGAATGGGGAGCGCTACAGAGCAATGATCAACGAGTTCTTTTTGCCGCAACTTGATGAATTGGGGTTGGAAAACATGTGGTTCCAACAAGACGGTGCAACAACACACACTGCACGGGCCACAACCGATATGCTGAACATCGGAAGCTTACTTTTGCGCCACCTTGTACATTACATGAACATTGCGTGAATAAATATTGTTGTACCCGTTGGCCGACTTGATATGTATATCAGATATACACGTATAATGATTTACAAACATTCAGTTTAAAATGCTAGTTTGCTGTACACCGAAGTGTGCATTTTCCCTGACCTACTCTACAAAGTGACTGAGGACGACTTTAATCTAAATATGTGGGTTGGGGTACTCTGCCACTAAATGTCACTTTACCTTCTCGCGTGCCTACTCTAACCACTTGGATTCACGCTGTTCGATTTCTTTCATGTTGCTACTACTATCCGGACAATGCATGCCAAGGTAGAAGAGCTCCTTGCAAACGCCTTCAAGCAACAACAGAAACTATTGAAATGCAAGCGAACTACTCATTTGTACTTAACTTCGCACAGTGCAAAGCGATCTTTGTGAAACCAACCAACCATTTATGGGAGCTGTTCCACCCTGCAGTGCCTCCACCAGATCTTGCCCCATTTAATACTTTTTGCTGATATTATTTGGTTGCGCCACCCGCACGCGAACCACTGGCATGAATATAGGCATATATGTAACTAAATTTGGATCCAAAGTCGACTAGAAACCCTACTAGTTCGAATTCAATCTCTTATACATGTAATTATCTGGCGAATTTAACATGGCGACCCTTGGGCCTTCAGTGTGGTAGTCTATCAACACTACCGCCACCACGGCAGTGGGTGGAACAGTTTTTTTTATACCCAGCGTGTACTAGTACGCAGGGTATTACAGGATTGGTAATATAACGCTAGTTTGTAATGGTACCAAATTATGCAGATAGATAAAGAGTTCCATATATCATAGTTCTTAGAATGAACAGAGGAATCCATTAAGACACGTCCGTCCGTCCGTCAGTGAACATGATAACTTGAGTACAAATTTAGATATTGGAATGAAATTTCGCACACAGGTTGCTTTCTGGCCAAGGTAGGTTGCTATTTAAAATGCGCGAAATCGAACAATAACCACGCCCCTTTTTTCGATATCGAAAATTTCGAAAAACGTTTAAAAAGAGATAATTCAATAATAAAAGCAGCTACAATAATGAAACTTGGTAGATTTATTGAGTTGGTCGTCCCATTGACAATTTGACCAAATTTTTGGAAATGGGGCGTGGCACCGTCCACATTTGAGTGAACAAATTTTCAAAATTCGACTGTTAATAACTATAGAACTGTTTATGCTATCTAGTCTTGGTAGGATGTATGCTATTATTCTTTCTTTAAATGGTCATCTAACCGCCTGGGCGATTTTGACCGTCCAACATAGCTCGCCATCGCCAACGCGTAGAGGTCCACAAATCTTTCGAAGAACCTTTCTTTCGAATACTCCCAGAGCCGCCTCATCAGATGTTGTTAGTGTCCACGCTTCTGCACCATATAGCGAGTGCGATGAGTGACTTTTAGAGTGTTATTCTAGTTAAAGTCGAGAGAGGACTTTGTTTTTCAATTGCCTACTCATTCCGAAGTAGCATTTGTTTGCAAGAGTAATTCTTCGTCGGATTTCTAGGCTACCATTATTGTTGGTGTTAATGCTGGTTCCCAGAAAACTCAACTCCAGTTTCCTGGAGTGCCTTTAATTATAATTTTTCTTAATCTAATTATTGTACGTAGTACGTATGTAGATATACGTCTACATACATATATCTTAATCCTAAGTAAACCCAACAATCTATCACTAAACTATTCAACTTAATCTAACTTTTGTACGTAGTACGCATGTACATATGTTTATACATACATTTGTCTATCTTAATCCTAAGTAAACCCAACAACGTGGATGGCACATGTATGTGAAACCTATCACTACACTATTCGACCCGTGTTGTTTACTCAACTGATAGCCATACTTGAGTTCCATCGTTAGCGTCCTAGACGACAAACACAAGAGTGCGATAGCGGTCTCGCCGTAATACATATTAACTAAATATGCATAGCTATGATCGCTGCGCATCTACAGATGTTGGAAGCTGTTAAGAACTCTGAACAGCTTTACTATTTCGAAATTATTGCTGCCAACAGTGGCGTGGTTGCCAAGGCGCGAATGCGCTGACTCTTTGCATGATGACAGAACGTACTTCGTTTTGCACTCGTTCACCACCAATCCCATTTTCTCCACTTCTTTTTTTAATTTGGAGTAAGCAGAAGTTACGGCGCGGTTGTTAAGGCCAATGCTGGTTCTTCCGTCTGCCATCCTATATTTTCCGTCTGGGCCAAGTATTATTGGTCTTCTCCACTGCACCGGTGGAATATTATCTTTTTGAGGAGAACTAAAGTAAAGTTACTCTATCATGTGGCAAATTTCCCAATAGCCGATGTAAGGGACGTGGGCTAGCTTTAAAACATCTGTAGCATTTGTTTACTACTTTGCCTGCTAGTTGCCTGCCGCGCAGAATCCAAAATTTTTGTCTGGTTATTGCTAATAATCCTTGCGGGCCAACGTGTAGATGTTTTTGATGGAGGTACGTCATTAGAAGTAGTACGAATTCATCTTCATACGGCAATAATATAGGGTGTTTCGCATTTGCTGGAAGTGTCGAATTCTGTAACCTGCCTCCTACTCTGATTATACCATCATTATCTAAAACTGGCGCTAATGTGACTAGTTTTGAATTTCTTTAACTCCAAACTGAAATACTTTTTTTGTAATTCTTTGACTATGAGTTTTAAGGCTTGGTGTTTATAAAACAGTAGGGTTTTCCGTTGCTGTTTAAGGAGGTCTAAAAATCTTAAAATGTTTGCAGTAACGTTCTGTTGAAATTCAAAACTATTTTTGTGGTTGATAACCCTTAATATGAACAGCTTCTCCATTATTATTGATGTATAATCACTTATTTGCAGCATTGGGGGCCTTTTAACCACGTTTCGCTGTTCTAGCAAAATTGTAGAATCTGTATAAAAATATAAAGAACAATTTATTTTTAAACTTTCCAAGACCTTTTGCATTAGTTCTACTAAGAGCACTGCAGCACAAAGCTATAATCGTGGCATTGTGACTACTTTAATCGGTGCAACCCGAAATTTCGCAGCTACAATGTTTATGCATTTTACTCCTTCCGCTCCTTTGCTCCATAAGCTTTCATGGATTCATCACAGAATCAATGTAACTCGACTGTTGAAGGGTTGTTACGAGAGATGCGGCTTGGTATTTTTAACTGATTTAAAAGGGGTAGCTCCTCAGTAATTTTCTTCCATTGGTTTATTATCTCATTGGTTCTGTTTTGAATTAAGATTTTTGTAGTTATTGTTACTGGACTAATGAGACCCAACGGGTCAAACAACTTTGAAATGTCTGACAAAATATTTTTTTTCGTGATTGTGGTGTTGCATTCGCAGTTACATTTGATGCGAAATTGGTCATCGAATGGAGTCCACGTTACGCCTAAGGCCTTCACATCGTTAGACAATTCCTTATTAAATTCTAAGTGATTTTCTCTATTATTAATGTGAATACTTCTTACAAGCTCTACGTTATTAGCGCACCATTTTCTAAGATTAAAACCATACTTTATGAAAATATTTTTAATGTTTTCTTGTATTGACTTCAGCTCGTCTAGATTGTTTCCACCGGTCATTAGATCATCCATATAAAAATCTGTCTTAATTATCTCGGATATTTGTGGATATTGGTTTTGTTCTTTTTCTGCAATCTTGTGTAAACATTTAACAACTAAGTAAGGTGCAGCTGCAGTTCCATAAGTAACTGTTTTAAGAGCATATGTGTTTAAGGGTTCATTTTCTTTTTCACTTCAATAAATTAGTTGGTATTTTTCGTCTTTTTGTCGAATCCATATTTGTCTAAACATTTTCTCAATATCTGAAGTTAAGACATACGAGTATCTATGTTTGATGTATATTGGAACGATTTTTCGACATCCCTTGTCAAATTTGGTTTTGAGACAAACCGGTTTCGGCGTTGTGTCGCCATCAGTGTCGATTTTCGTTCTCTATCTATGTTTTCAAAACCTTAGCAAAATATTAAATAGATCCTCTTGTAACTTAGGTCCAGTATGCATAATTGAATTTAAGGAAATGTTTTTGTTCGTCTTGCAAGAGGCGTCAAAGACTACTCTCAGTTTGGTTGTTATGCTATCTGGTTTTAGAACACAATGGTGTGGAAGGTAATATTTCGTATCTAGTTGACTTGCATTCTTTACTTCTACCATATGCCCAAGGTTTTTATATTTGTCCATGAATTGTTTGTATTGAGCTTTCAACTCAGCATTACCTTTAAACCGCTTTTCCAGGGAGGAAAATCGTCTTTTTGCATGCAAGGATGAATCCCCTATAGCAACATTTTTTCCTTTTAATGGGAGACCTACTACAAACTTACCATCTGTGTTCAGTTCGAAACTGTTTTCGAAATGTTCCTTACATTCCCTTTTCTCCTGCGGTTTGTCCAACATCATTATTTTCAACAGATTCAATTTCCCAAAATTTCTTTAATTGGTCACTTATGTTTTTGTCTGAGTTTATAACAACGCCGAAATGTACTAAACTTAATTCATTGCTAGCTGATCCATATATTAGCCATCCCAAGACACTATTTTGGAAACGACAATTTTCATTTCTAATCTTAATTTAAGATTTGTGGACCTCTACGCGTTGGCGACGGCGAGTACCGAAGAAGATTTAATGATGAGCTGTATGAACTCTACGCAGACGCCGACATAGTTCAGCGAATTAAAACACAGCGGCTTCGCTGGCTAGGCCACGTAGTGCGAATGAGCGAAGATGCTCCAGCCCAGAAGGTATTCTTATCGGCACCCGCCGGTGGAAGCAGAGGAAGAGGGAGACCACCACTCCGATGGAAGGACCAAGTGGAGACCGATTTGCGATCCCGCGGTGTTTCCAATTGGCGCCAGTAGGCGCAACGAAGAAACGACTGGCGAGCTATGTTGGACGGTCAAAATCGCCCAGGCGGTTAGATGACCATTTAAAGAAGAAGAAGAATCTTAATTTTCGCTTCCTCTAATAAATCAAAGAATACGTTAGCACCTAGAAGTATGTCTATTTTACCTGGATTACCAAATGAAGGGTCTGCAAGATGAATATTACTTGGAATTTTTGATATTTTTATAGGTTCTGAGGGAACATGTGAGACTATATTTTGTACCACAAATGCCTCAATATCTGTTTCAAAATTATCAATTACTGATTTTATTTGCAGATTAATCCGCTCATTTACATTGGTTTTATTTTGCCCAATGCCTTTAATAACAAGTGACTGTTTGGTTGAACTAAGGTTAAGCTTATTTATGAGTTCTTTTGTTATTAAATGCACTTGTCAACCATTATCGAGTAAAGCTCGTGCTTTAACGACTTTCCCCTCACCCGATTTAATGCCAATAATGGCAGTGGTAAGAAAACAATATTTGTTACTGGCGTCATCTAGCTTGGATTTTACAATAGCACTTTTTGCTTTGGATTGCTTTTCTTTTTCCTTGTGTATCATAAAGTGATCGCCATTACAACTTCTGCAGTTAATGCTCTTGCACTCCTTTGCACTGTGCCCTGTCTTTAAACACTTACTGCATAATTTTTTTTTTTTGCAGTTTTTTGTCCCACCTTTCTTACGTATTAAGTGCCCTAAATTTTTGGCAATAAAAAATATGATGGGAGAAGTTTCATCCCAGTGCGCATTTCTTTAGCACTTTTTGTGGCCTAGGTGATAACACCGAGCCTTGTGCTGCCTCCGAAGCACCTGCTTCGTGATTTAGAAATCTTTCTTATGAGTCTAGTTCTGGTATTTCTTTGGAATTCGTTACGGAATTCTCATACCTTAATCTTAGATTATTGTCCAACTTTTGTAAAAGTATATAGCATAATAAAGCTTGTAAAATTTTTTCATAGGACAAACTGAAAGTTGCTAGGGCTTGTGTGCTTTCAGACAGCTTTTCTTTAAACTGCACACTGGAAGCAGTCTCAGTCACTACTGGTGTATCTAGGTGTATCTGGTGTTTGCCAGTAATCTCTTATTTGTGTATTTTTCATTAAGTAGATTCCAGGCTACAACGAAATTTGTTGAAGTTGATGGCAAATTTGCAATACAATTTGCTGCTGAACCTTTTAGTTTGGTTTTTAAAATACACATTTTATATGTATCAGAAACATTTTTGGCAACTAATAGTTGCTCGAATAATTCTTTGAACCTTTGCCACTTGGCATAGAAAAATCAGGTATGTTTATTTGTGGCAAAAGGAATTGAGCACTTGAATTTTGGTTTTTATGTTTTCTTCCTAACTCATGGAATTTTTCATTTAGATCGTAGAACTTAATGGTCACTTTATTTTCTTCAAACTGATCCAGAAGTTCTAATACTAAATCTTTTGTTTTTCCAGATTTTTCACTGTGCTTTCTAATGAGCACTCATTTAATCCGCAGGCCTCAATTTTCTTTTCTAAATCGCTGAGAAGAAATTTAAGTCTGCGAACTAAACCAGGTTTGCTTTCCTCTGCCTTTATTTTAGAGGAGTTTTCTAACTTACTAATTAAGTTACTTACCCTTACGTGCGCTGTTGTAAACAGCGTACTTACTTTACCAGTAACGTCGTTTTTAACATAATCACTTTTCTGTATTGTAGAATCTTTTAATAGCTCTTGGTGGGAGATGTTGAATTTTTCCCACAATTCATCCAGACTCTCCAGGAGCTTTGAAATATCATCTAGCCCGTCAGTCAAGGTCGCCGCCATGGCCTTGAACTTTTTGTAAGGTTTCGGCTAATATTAGCTGTTGCTCCATTTTATTCAATTAAAATTTTTTTTTTAAATAACAAAAGGCACTCGCGGTAAGAAAAAAATAAAATTTATTAACGTTAAGCTTATTTTTTATTTTTTTAACGCGATTTTGTTCGAACTAGGGGTCACCATAATGTTTACTAAACGACACGCTCGGGTTGCTTGTTAGCAGAAAACTCAACTCCAGTTTCCTGGAGTGCCTTCATTTATAATTTTTCTTAATCTAATTATTGTACGTAGTACGCATGTAGATATACGTCTACATACATATATCTTAATCCTAAGTAAACCCAACAATCTATCACTAAACTATTCAACTTAATCTAACTATTGTACGTAGTACGCATGTACATATGTTTATACATACATATGTTTATCTTAATCCTAAGTAAACCCAACAACGTGGATGGCAAATGTATGTGAAATCTTGTTGTTTACTCAAGTGTTTCTTATCTAACTGATAGCCATACTTGAGTCCCATCGTTATCGTCCTAGACGACAAACACAAGAGTGCGATAGCGGTCTCGCCGTAATACATATTAACTAAATATGCATAGCTATGCTCGTTATGCATGTACTTATTGTGTTCACATACATGTGCGCATCTACAGATGTTGGAAGCTGTTCAGAACTCTGAACACCTTTACTATTTCGAAATTCTTGCTGCCAACAGTGGCGTGGTTGCCAAGGTGCGAATGCGCTGACTCTTTGCATGATGACAGAAGGTACTTCGATTTGCACTCGTTCACCACCAATCCCATTTTCTCTACTTCTTTTTTTAATTTGGAATAAGCAGAAGTTACGGCGCGGTTGTTAAGGCCAATGATATCAATATCGTCAGCATACGCCAACAGTTGCACGCTGTTATAAAATATTGTTCCACCGTGGTTAAGTTATGCAGCTTGTATTATTTTCTCCAGCATTAAATTAAAGAAATCGCACGATAGGGGGTCACCCTGTCTGAAACCTCGTTTAGTTTCGAACGGCTCGGAGAGGTCCTTCCCAATTCTGACCGAGCTGGCGGTGTTGCTCCAGGTCATTTTGCATAGCCGTATAAGTTTTGCGGGGAAACCAAATTCAGACATAGCGGTATATAGGCAGCTCCTTTCGTGCTATCGAAAGCGGCTTTAAAATCTACTATGGTTGTGATAAATACACCCTTAGAAAATAAGCAAAATCGCTTTTCCACCACGCATTCTCTTTCATGAAAGTTTTCTGAAAAGGAGGTAGAAATTGTAATGGTAACGCGTCAAAATGGAGCAGTAAGGAAGGCGGTCGGCATGATATCAATGGTGCATAGTGGCTAGTCATTGTCGGCTGGGGTGGGTTCTTGCCAACCATACCGTCTTGCGCCATAATCAGAAAAAGGTCAAATCATGCCTTTTAAACGCGGGGAAATGCACAAAACCACGCAAAACAACTATAAAAACAACATCCCGTTAAACCTGGATGCCACGGACAGACCGTTGACATTTAAATTTCAAAAACTCAAATAAAATAAAACGGAAAGCTCGAATTAAAATTTAAAAGAAAACCGGCGAAAAAATTTTCAAAAAGGAAACTTAAAATTCAAAATTAACTGAAGATGTAAATGAAATTAAAACTGAAATAAACGCACGAAAAGAAAAAAAACCCAGATAAATTTAAATTAACGAAAAAAAAACCTGAAAATTGAAAACGAACCGGAAATGACCGGTTACAAAAGCTGAAAGATAAAAATTGAAAATAATAGGGCCCAACAATACAAGGGGGCGCCGCGGGTGTTGTTGCGACGCCCGGTGCTTGGCCCACCCTCATCCATGGCCATCGACGTACCTAATCTCGATGGCCCCTTACCTATATTTCCTATGCCATCTAATTGAAGGAGAACAAAAGCACTCCCATTTTACTTCACAAATTTATTTATGCTTCATTTTATCTTACAGTTAAGGTATCGGAATTATAATAAGAATATTCAATATAAATTCAGTCTTAAAAATGGAATAGAAAGCAAAACCAATATGAAGTTCCCACAATGTTGGTTGCTGTCTCGCAAGCGATTCCTTTCAAAGGCAATTCCAAGGTTGGAAAAGAATGCAAAAACATTTTTTTTTCCTTTTTTGCACTTATTCTTATCATATCTTGGCCAAAATATATAAAATATGAAACGCTGAAAGTATTTCTATATGCTATTTTTTTTAACATCTAAGCTTTCTTAAAATTTTAATTCTAAGGTCCCTTCTTATTGTAATTAACGCATGGTAACTTCAAACAATAACTAAGCTAAAAAAAACTAATTCTATTGATACCTAACATGGATCGGTCTCACCCGGTTCTTGTAGTAGGCCGTTAGTGGGGCGCTACTATGGTTGTTGGTCTCTGCTGGTGGTGCTGTTGTTGTATAGGGCGGCGGGCCTATATTATGGCGGTTACTGTTGTTGTTGCTGATGGCTAGTGCGGCGGGCCTATATAATAGCGGCCCTGCTGATGTCAATGCGGGTTGTCTTGTTGTGGCCGGCTTGTTGTTGCCAGTCCTGTCCTTACCGGTTTAGTTGTGACCTGTTTAGTTGTAGCCGGGTTGGTTGTGGCCTGTTTTTGCCGGTCTGGTTGTTGCCGGTCTTGTTATTGCCGCTTTAGTTGTGGTCGGTTTTGATGTTACCGGTCTTGTTGTTGCCGATCTGGTTGTTGCCGGTCTTGTTATTGTCAGCCTTGTTGTTGCTGGTTTAGTTGTGGCCGGTCTTGTTGTTGCCGGTTTAGTTGTGGACAATTTTGATGTTACCGGTTTAGTTGTGGCCAGGATTGTTGTGGTCGGTTTTGATGTTACCGGTATTGTTGTGACCGTTTTTTATGTTGCCGGTCTGGTTGTGGGCGGTGTGCGGTGAGCGTTGCGCTTAGTGCTTGGTCACCGCTTTAGTCGCGCATTGTTGTAGACGTTGTCGTTGCGCGCTATGTTGGCGCGGTGTTGATGACGCGCGTTTATGTGGCGCGATGGTACCGCGTTGATGCGTCCTGCAAACAAAAAAAAAACGTAACTCAATTTCCTTTTATATATACGAGTATATATATATAAAATCATTAAAAACTATCTCTCTCTCTATGGCGCGATATACAACAGGTATATCATCATAAACCTCCTAAGAGATTTTTGCGCCAAGCTTCTCTTCCAATTTGTGGTGTGCCGATTTGAATTTTCCCTACAAATTGGTGGGACCTACAGTTTTTTGCCGACTCCGAACGGAACCATGGACCTTCGGTGTGGTAGGCCGGCAACACTACCTTCACACCACGGCGGCCGCCGTGGCACGATATCAACGCAAAAAAAAAAAGATAGAAGGGTTGTTGCTACACGTACGCCAAAAGGGCTGGTTACGTCCGACGAGGCTGAAGTGGTCGTAAACCGTACATAACATGGAATACTACGCTTTGGCATCTTCTGGCAAACGCGATGCCATCCGACTAGATACCGATAGCCCCTAACTAAATTAGAACAGATAATCAAACACACAACAATAGCTCATTTAGAGTTATTGGTTAAACACATATTTAAGGCAGAAAATCTTTGTACTTTATTATGGTAGTCCACGGCATATTTTTATGACACTTTTTTTTCTAAACGTTTATTACGCCACTAACGCACGACCGCCTGCATCAAGTTCAACTATACATTTGAATTCATTTGAATGCCGGTGACGCCGCTATGCCTGAAAATCGTCAAGCAACGGCGACTGCGCAATGGAAAAGTTCCGCTACCCAGTCTGACGTGACATGATTGTTGCCACTCGGGTTGGTGGTTGTCAGCAGGGCTCGGACTTTTACTTTTATTTTAAATACCTTTTTACTTCTACCGAACTTGGTAAAAGTACATTACGCATTTCAAAACAAAAAAGAAGGATAATATATTATTGAAACTACCGTTGAAGATATGACTTTGCTTTCTCATAGTAGATTTAATGAGCATTGCACTGTAGGAATTACTTAAAAATCAAAGTACTGAAATTACGCTTTTAATTGAGGCATAAATGAAAATGATTTTAGTACTCTTATTTTTAATACTATTTCGCCCAGTGGCTATTTTTATGAAAGGTAATTTTTTTTTCCATATGGAACAAAATAAAATGCAAGAATATTTATACTGATTAATGACTTAAGAGGAGAGTTTATAGATAAGAAGAAGCATCACTTATCAAAATGAAACAGATTATTGCACTATTCTAAAGGAACATAAAGCGTAGCAGATTTGGGTACAGTGAAGCAGGTATTAAAATTACTGCAATTTTGATCAAGTCTGAACGCTGAAGGCACGCTTCCGCTGGCGCGCAAAATTAGGAGGGTTCTAGACCATGCGATGGTGTATTCCCTTGGTGGCCCTGGGGACCTCACGTTATCGAGCTCGGGATAGTCTTCCATCCTGGTCAATATGGTATTTTGGGGGCGTATCTTTCACTTTGGTGGTTTGGCAATTTGTTGGTTTTTGGTTTTTGAGATATTGCTTTAAAAAAATGCATTGAATTTTATGGCACGTTTATTCCGTACATACTTTGTACTCGTGCACTTTTACCAACTTAGATATTTTAAATTCAACCATACAAAGGAAACCCCCTTTTGGATGCCAATTTCCCATTTCCCTAAATTTGACACTTATTGGTTACCCGAAATTTAACTCTGGGCACACCAAGAATACACCAAACACTTGTTTGTCTGGAAATTAAAAGTTCCGTTATTGGTTCCTTTTCCACTCCGTGGAAATATTTGGTGCTGCCACTTCAGCAAAAATCACGCCCTTTCCCGTAGGTAAATGTCAAACCGGAAGGTGAACCAAGACCGATTGAACCGAATTAAGAATAATTTTCAATTGAAAGTAAACCATAACAAAATACTGAACTGCCATTATCTCATTCACTGATACAGGTAGAATGATATAATTTAGCAATTACAAGGTTTTTGCAAACTTTTTTTAAACGGGCCGTGACACCGGCCATTTATGTATCAAGCTATTTTCAAATTCGACTGTTCGTAATTCAAGAATCGTGTAAGATAGAATTACGAAACGTGATACGAAGTATACTATGTACGTGAAGACGTCAACTGAAAACTAAAGTTTTCTAAAAGGGAGATATAAAATCAAAACATGTCAAAGAATGAAATTTTATTCAGCATTGGGGCTTGCCACCATCCACTTTTCCGAAACAATATATAGCTTATACTGTAACCAGTGAACTCGAAAATCTAATGTAAAAATTCATAAAGATCGGTTCAGTACTTTGGACGCCAGACACAAATACACACATTCATTTTTATACCTAGTACTGCTACGACCACAAGGTATACGTAACGGTGGTATGTAACGGCATAAACGGCTTGAGATAGATATTGACTTATTTATTTCAAAATGTTCAGGAGGAACAAAGAAATTGATAAAGCCATGTCCGTCCGCCCGTCCATCTGTTAATACTATAACTTGAGTAAATTTGTAGATATCTTAATGAAATTTGGTATGCAGGTTCCTTGGTACTCATCTCCGAGAACTATTTAAAATGGGTGAAATCGGATGCTATCCACGCCCTCTCTTTATATATAGACTATTTTCGAAAATGAAAAAAAATTTATTATTCAGTACATAGCACACTTATAAGGATAAAATTTGGTGTGTACATTAATGTTAAGGCAGAAAATACATTTCTTAGAAATTTTTGAAAATAAGCGGGGCGCCGCTCATTTTTTTTAATTTTGATTAAGTCAAATTTAGAAATAATATTCATCATAAATCAAAAACTGTTCAAGATAGCAAAACGAAATTTAGCACACATATTTATATTAATAGATGGAATTTTTCGGAAAAAAATGGGCGAAATCAATTAAGGGCTACGCCCACTTTTATACAAAGGATTTTAAAAAGGTTCATAGATATATTTAATAGGCAGTAACTTTGCGTACAATAGCTTGATATCATTTCTATTTCACTTTGAAACTGTGCGTGAACGAAGAAAGTCGAAAAATTTTAGTTTTTGAAAATGGGCGTGGCCCTGCCCCTTTTATAGTGGATTATTCCACCTAAAATTGCTTACAATTGCTTAGCTGCTTCTTAGTAGTATGTAGTATTTTCCTGCAAAAATCAGGCAAATCGCATAACATACGAGCAAAATATCCGGGCAAGTAATTAATACCCCACTGCAATAGGTAAGTTATATATCTTTTTTGATTTTTATACCTTTAATGAAAATGAAATGTTTGTAAGTATGAGAAGAAGAAGAGATGAGCCCATCAATAAGTAAACTGAAAAAATAAGGACGATGAGCTGAGTCGATTTAGTCATGTCCGTATCCCCGTCCGTCTGTCTGTCTGTCCGTCTGCCTATTTGACGACTAATTTTTCAAATATCAAATGCTCATGTATTGGTATTTGGAAAAACTGTGGTTAGCAGTTGTTGGTAGGAAAGCTATTTATATAAGTTAATATATGGTCAATTTAATTGATGTAATATAGCATATGTGACGTGCCCTTTAGCACACTTATGTGTCTTGATCGTAAGTACTTACAATATTACACTTTCTCTCGAACGCACCTTTGTGAACAAACCCAACTCTAGGATTATCGATATATGAATAAACCCATCACTACATATTCTACCGAAAAGCAAGGTGCGCAACTTATTTCTCTCCTCTGGCTTTTATATTGATATTAATATCGTAAGTACAATATATATACACTGTTTGGTGTATATATCCGTAAATACGAATATACTACATATAAAACGAAAGACTTGGTGAATGCAATGCGGATCGTACCTCAATTTGAGCCCAGCATGGAGACATGGGCAATTTGGCGCGAAAAGTTAGACATTCACTTGGCCGAAATAAAATGTGAAGAAGAGGAAGAAAAGAAAAATGTGTTGCCGCATATAGTACACTACACAGTTTATGTAGTCCGAAATCTCCGCGACAAAAAACTTTTAAAGATTTGTTATACGTCCCCAGTAATTGTGTTCCAAGAACGAAAAAAGTTTCATTTATCCAAACAATTAGTCAGCGAAACAGCCGCAGAGTGGTACAGTCGTGTAAAAAAGCTTGCGTTAACCTGCAAATTTGCAGAAAATTTAAATGCATTCATTTTAAATCAGTTTATCGTTGGGGCAAAGACCAAAATATACGAAAAATTGTGTGTAGAAACTGAAAATATTACTTGTGAAGAGGCTTTAAGAAAAGCAATGGTTCTGGAGTGCAAAATGGCTGCAAAGGCCGAAAATAAAAATGAGGTTAGTGTGAATTTCATGAAAAAGAAGAAAAATTACAACAAAGATGCGAGTCAATCCAACAAAAACGACCGAAAAACGTGTAGCCATTGCGGTTGGAGTAATCAGGAGTCCGGAAAATGCAAATTCAAAAAAAGCAAATGCAATTCATGCGGTAAAATTGGGTATCTTGCTTCTGTATGCCGGATGAAAGTACAATTAAATTACGTATCAAGTGGTAGTAAGGTTGAAGATGACTACAAAGATGATATTTTTAATTATTCTATTTTTAGTGTAAATAATCAAAAGCCGAACGAGGCGTATTCTCTTTCAGTGTCGTTTGATGGTGTTGAGGTTAGAGCAGCCTGCGATACAGGTGCACCGTGTACGCTGATATCGGAAAAAACTTTCAAACAACATTTTAACAAAATTATTCGTAAGTGTAACACACCCTATCTTGATTATAGTGGTGATCGCATATAAATTGTTGGTGAGTACAATGCACAGATTATGCACTTGGGTATTAAGAAAGAGATTACTGTTAGGTAGATCATTTTTACGCGCGTTCAATTTTGAACTTTTACAAGTCAATTCAATTAACAATCTTACTAAAGAGAAGTTAGCTCAATATATTAAGAGTGAATTTTCAAATGTTTTTCAAGTGAGCAAAGTATCTTTATCTATTATTGAAGGTTCGAACTCAATTTTTTTTTAAACCGTGTCCATTGCCATTGGCATGGAAAGACAAAGTCGAAACAAGCAACGGCGACTGCGCAATGGAAAAGTTCCGCTACCCAGTCTGACGTGACATGATTGTTGCCACTCGGGTTGGTGGTTGTCATCAGGGCTCGGACTTTTACTTTTATTTTAAATACCTTTTTACTACTACCGAACTTGGTAAAAGTACAGTACGCATTTCCAAACAAAGAAGAAGGATAATATATTATTGAAACTACCGTTGAAGATATGACTTTGCTTTCTCATAGTAGATTTAATGAGCATTGCACTGTAGGAATTACTTAAAACTCAAAGTACTGAAATTACGCTTTTAATTGAGGCATAAATGAAAATGATTTTAGTACTCTTATTTTTAATACTATTTCGCCCAGTGGCTATTTTTATGAAAGGTAATTTTTTTTTTCCATATGGAACAAAATAAAATGCAAGAATATTTATACTGATTAATGACTTAAGAGGAGAGTTTATAGATAAGAAGAAGCATCACTTATCAAAATGAAACAGATTATTGCACTATTCTAAAGGAACATAAAGCGTAGCAGATTTGGGTACAGTGAAGCAGGTATTAAAATTACTGCAATTTTGATCAAGTCTGAACGCTGAAGGCACGCTTCCGCTGGCGCGCAAAATTAGGAGGGTTCTAGACCATGCGATGGTGTATTCCCTTGGTGGCCCTGGGGACCTGACGTTATCGAGCTCGGGATAGTCTTCCATCCTGGTCAATATGGTATTTTGGGGGCGTATCTTTCACTTTGGTGGTTTGGCAATTTGTTGGTTTTTGGTTTTTGAGATATTGCTTTAAAAAAATGCATTGAATTTTATGGCACGTTTATTGCGTACATACTTTGTACTCGTGCACTTTTACCAACTTAGATATTTTAAATTCAACCATACAAAGGAAACCCCCTTTTGGATGCCAATTTCCCATTTCCCTAAATTTGACACTTATTGGTTACCCGAAATTTAACTCTGGGCACACCAAGAATACACCAAACACTTGTTTGTCTGGAAATTAAAAGTTCCGTTATTGGTGCCTTTTCCACTCCGTGGAAATATTTGGTGCTGCCACTTCAGCAAAAATCACGCACTTTCCCGTAGGTAAATGTCAAACCGCAAGGTGAACCAAGACTGTCACCTAACCAACCGCAGTGAGTACTGACCGATTGAACCGAATTAAGAATGACTTTCAATTGAAAGTAAACCATAACAAAATACTGAACTGCCATTATCTCATTCACTGATACAGGTAGAATGATATAATTTAGCAATTACAAGGTTTTTGCAAACTTTTTTTAAACGGGGCGTGACACCGGCCATTTATGTATCAAGCTATTTTCAAATTCGACTGTTCGTAATTCAAGAATCGTGTAAGATAGAATTACGAAACGTGATACGAAGTATACTATGTACGTGAAGACGTCAACTGAAAACTAAAGTTTTCTAAAAGGGAGATATAAAATCAAAACATGTCAAAGAATGAAATTTTATTTAGCATTGGGGCTTGCCACCATCCACTTTTCCGAAACAATATATAGCTTTGTAGCGCACATATTTTTATCTTTAATATGTAACTACACTTTTTACAATCATAAATCAAAAGGTACACATAATTTCGTATATTTCTAATTTATAGTACAGCCACCCTGTATGCTATTTTGTTCTCTATTCAATAGTATGTACCTACATAGATATGTACATAGGGACACGGGTATAGAAGTACATAAATGCATTGATATTAACTTGCATAGCTACTTGTTGTTCTCACTAACTCAATGCCGTTAGGCAAAATTACTGTTCAATTTAGTTTTGTTTAAGATTTAGTATTTAAGCTAAAAATGAAGGAAATAAAAAACAGTTCGTTGTCAACCAGCATATTGAGCTTAATTATTTCGGACGGTTAAGGCCCCCAAACTAGTGACCCCGACGCTAGTACACATTTTTATACAAGTTTTCACGGATTAAGTTATCAAAGTAATGACGAATGGTGCGGGTGAAACCGCAACCGGCAGCCAATCAAATACAGCTGGAATGCCGCAACGTGAACGGCAAATCACCGAGCAGCCACGATTTTCTGGCGAAATTTTCCGTGTCGGTATCAAGCCACCTGTTTTCTGCAAAGAGCAACCGGACCTCTACTTCATTCAGGAATCACAACGGACCAAACAAGATACAACCATCTTATATCGTCGCTCGATGTTCAGTACCTAATGGCAGTAGGTGACATCGTTCGCAACCCCCCAGAAACTGGGAAGTACGAAGCCGTAAAAAAAGCTCTGATATCAGAATTCACTCACTCAGATCAAAAAAAGTTACGCAGACTGGTAAAAGAAATCGAATTAGGGGACCTAAAACCGTCTCAGGTTTTAAAGCGTATGAAAGAGCTGGCGAACGGCAAGATAAACGATGATGTATTGAAATCACTATGGATGGAACGTCTGCCCGATTCTATACGCTCAGTTATCACTATTGTTGACGGCGATTCAACGCAAATGGCATTGCAGGCTGACCGCATGATTGAGATGCAGAGTTTTCCTTACGTATCGGCTGTCCAAGGCAACACGCAATCCCCTGCAACAGAAATTGACGCTCTACGAAAGGAAATCGCCGAATTAAGATGTGGTAGGTCCAACCATCAGCGCACTCACGATCGAAGCCGAAACCGCAGCCAGAGTAAAAAACGTTTTGCGTTCTGCAAGTACCACCATAGGTTTGGGGACAAAGCCAGAAAATGCATTGAACCGTGCCAGTTTAAAAAGCTGTCGCCATCTGCCTCGGAAAACTAACCGCAGCTCTGTCCCATACAGCGCGCAGAGCAGGCGTAAGCAGAAGCCGTCGTTTATACGTCACTGATCGTAAAACCAATATCCAATATCTCGTGGATACTGGAGCCGACTTTTCAGTGATTCCGCCAACCAGCCGCCCCTCGGGTACAAAAACTTCTACTTTATATGCAGCAAATGGTTCAACCATCAACGTGTATGGTACAAAAATACTGCCAATCGACCTCGGTTGTCGAAGACATATGGATTGGAAGTTTGTCGTAGCGGATGTGACTAGGCCGATGTTGGGTGCAGATTTCTTGTTCGAATATAATCTGCTGGTCGACGTGCGCAAACAAAAGCTTATTGACGACAAAACGAAGTTTGAAATCAATGGTAAGAAATGCAATGACTACATAGAAAATATTTTTACATTCTCACCAGGTACAACCGCGTTCACAAAGTCCTTGCTGGAGCAGTACAAAGACCTGACGCAACCAGTAAAAGCAACATTGTCTACACCAACTACCACGGTGCAGCATCACATTATTACCTCAGGTCCGCCCGTCTATGCAAAAGCACGTCGGCTCAACGCGGAAAAATACGTCATAGCAAAAAGGGAGTTCGACTACATGTTGAAGCAAGGCACTTGTAGCCCTGGCAGCAGCCAGTGGGCTCATCCGTTACATATGGCCCCAAAAAAATCAGCAGGTGAGTGGCGCCCATGCGGCGATTATCGTCGCTTGAATGCAGTATCTAAGCCAGATCGCTACCCCATCCCGCACATCCAAGACTTTTCACAAAGAATGTGTGGCAAAGCATATTTTCCTTAATCGACCTAGAACGGGCCTACCACCAAATTCCGATCGCTCCGGAAGATCGCGAAAAGACAGCAATCATCACGCCGTTCGGCCTGTATGAATTCAACGTCATGACCTTCTGCTTGAGGAACGCTGGACAGACCTTTCAGCGCTACATGAACCAAATTTTTTCCGATCTGGATTTCGTTATCGTTTATATTGACGATATTTGCGTAGCATCATCTACAATGGAAGAGCACAAGGACCATGTAGAAATCGTCTTGCAGCGCTTACGTAAGCATGGTCTAAAAATAAGCGCTTCAAAATGCGTGTTTGCCCAAACGGAGGTGACGTCCTTGGGCCACCGCATGACAAAGGATGGCATCTCACCCACTGAGGAAAAAGTAAATGCCATAGTAAATTTTCGAAAACCTACGGTCGCACACGAGATACGCAGCTTTATGGCGATGCTTAATTTTTACCGCCGCATGCTCCCCAATGCGGCACACACGCACGGCAAGCTACAAAGGCTCATAAAAGGGAACAAGAAAAAGGATTGTTCAGTAATCGTCTGGGACGCCGAGGCCGACGAAGCTTTCAAAAAGTGCAAAAAGGACTTGGCCGAGGCAACAATGTTAGCACACCCTTCACCAAACGCTCACCTGGTACTAAACGTCGATGCAAGCAATTTCTGCGTGGGTGCAGCTATACACGAAATGGCTGACGGGAAGCTCAAGCCTCTGGGATTTTTTTCAAAGCGAATGTCCGATTCGCAAAAGAAGCAAATCGAAGGCAGAAAGTGCACAGTTCTCACCGACCACAAGCCGTTAACCTTCGCTTTCGACCGAAACCCTGAGAAAACTGCTCCTGTTCAAACACATCAACTAAACTATATTAGCCAGTTCACCACAGATGTGCAGCATGTGGCCGGGAAGGACAATGTAGTGGCCGACCTACTCTCATATGGAGAGACTTAAAAAAAGACGTCGCAAGAATGGCTAAACACTGCATCAGTTGTCAAAAGTCCAAGGTTGATAGACACAACCGCGCCGATATCGAGACATTTAAAATTCCTGACACACGGTTCAAGCACGTTAACATCGACTTAATCGGGCCTCTTCCCTTGTCTGGCGGATTTAAATATTGCTTGACGTGTATCGATAGGTTTACGCGATGGCCAGCAGCGATACCCATTCAAGACATCACCGCAGAAACTGTCGCTCAAGCTTTCGTGTCTGGATGGGTCGCAAACTATGGTGTACCAAGAGCCATTACAACCGATCAGGGTAGGCAGTTTGAGTCCAAACTTTTTAAAGAACTATGTCAACTTACAGGGTCTAAGCATTTACGCACTACTGCATACCACCCGCAAGCCAATGGCCTCGTCGAACGAATGCATCGAACATTGAAAAGTGCTATAAAATGCCATGCGTCAGCAGCCTCCCTTTCGTCCTGCTGGGACTCCGCACTACTTATAAAACCGATATGCTTGCCTCACCTGCAGAAATGCTTTACGGGACAACATTATCGCTACCTGGAGAATTTTTCGATCAATCGAGTAGAGAGTACACTCAGAGCGATTTTGTAAATGCATTACGTAAAATCATGACCAAATTGAAGGCTGTTCCCGCTTCGAATCATTCGACTCACACCGCTTTTATTCATAAAGAACTGCCAAGGTGCACTCACGTATTTGTGAGGGATGATAGCGTCCGCCCACCATTAAAATCACCATTCGACGGACCTTTTAGAGTAGTGAAGCGCCAAACAAAATACTTTGACGTCCAAGTGGGAAACAAGGTACAAAAAATAAGCATAGACCGTTTGAAGCCTGCGTTTATCATAACAGACGAGCATAAGCACACAGAAAAAGCACAGCACCAAGAACAACAACAAGAGCAATCGCTATCGAACAAGCCCGCCAAAGCAAAACCTGAAGCAGTAGTTAAAACAAAGAGTGGACGAACAGTTCGCTTTCCGAAAAGGTTTTCGTAACATATGCGGGACGGTGTTATTGGAGGGGGAGTGTATGTAGCGCACATATTTTTTTCTTTAATATGTAACTACACTTTTTACAATCATAAATCAAAAGGTACACATAATTTCGTATATTTCTAATTTATAGTACAGCCACCCTGTATGCTATTTTGTTCTCTATTCAATAGTATGTACCTACATAGATATGTACATAGGGACACGGGTATAGAAGTACATAAATGCATTGATATTAACTTGCATAGCTACTTGTTGTTCTCACTAACTCAATGCCGTTAGGCAAAATTACTGTTCAATTTAGTTTTGTTTAAGATTTAGTATTTAAGCTAAAAAAGAAGGAAATAAAAAACAGTTCGTTGTCAACCAGCATATTGAGCTTAATTATTTCGGACGGTTAAGGCCCCCAAAGCTTATACTGTAACCAGTGAACTCGAAAATCTAATGTAAAAATTCATAAAGATCGGTTCAGTACTTTGGACGCCAGACACAAAGACACACATTCATTTTTATACCTAGTACTGCTACGACCACAAGGTATACGTAACGGTGGTATGTAACGGCATAAACGGCTTGAGATAGATATTGACTTATTTATTTCAAAATGTTCAGGAGGAACAAAGAAATTGATAAAGCCATGTCCGTCCGCCCGTCCATCTGTTAATACTATAACTTGAGTAAATTTGTAGATATCTTAATGAAATTTGCAGGTTCCTTGGCACTCATCTCCGAGAACCATTTAAAATGGGCGAAATCGGATGCTATCCACGACCTCTCTTTATATATAGACTATTTTCGAAAATGAAAAAAAATGTATTATTCAGTACATAGCACACTTATAAGGATAAAATTTGGTGTGTACATTAATGTTAAGGCAGAAAATACATTTCTAAGAAATTTTTGAAAATAAGCGGGCCGCCGCTCACTTTTTTTAATTTTGATTAAGTCAAATTTAGAAATAATATTCATCATAAATCAAAAACTGTTCAAGATAGCAAAACGAAATTTAGCACACATATTTATATTAATAGATGGAATTTTTCGGAAAAAAATGGGCGAAATCAATTGAGGGCTACGCCCACTTTTATACAAAGGATTTTGAAAAGGTTCATAGATATATTTAATAGGCAGTAACTTTGCGTACAATAGCTTGATATCATTTCTATTTCACTTTCAAACTGTGCGTGAACGAAGAAAGTCGAAAAATTTTAGATTTTGAAAATGGGCGTGGCCCTGCCCCTTTTATAGTGGATTATTCCACTTAAAATTGCTTACAATTGCTTAGCTGCTTCTTAGTAGTATGTAGTATTTTCCTGCAAAAATCAGGCAAATTGCATAACATACGAGCAAAATATCCGGGCAAGTAATTATAACCCCACTGCAATAGGTAAGTTATATATCTTTTTTGATTTTTATACCTTTAATGAAAATGAAATGTTTGTAAGTATGAGAAGAAGAAGAGATGAGCCCATCAATAAGTAAACTGAAACAATAAGGACGATGAGCTGAGTCGATTTAGTCATGGCCGTATCCCCGTCCGTCTGTCTGTCTGTCCGTCAGCCTATTTGACGACTAATTTTTCAAATATAAAATGTGCATGTATTGGTATTTGGAAAAACTGTGGTTAGCAGTTGTTGGTAGGAAAGCTATTTATATAAGTTAATATATGGTCAATTTAATTGATGTAATATAGCATATGTGACGTGCCCTTTAGCACACTTATGTGTCTTGATCGTAAGTACTTACAATATTACACTTTCTCTCGAACGCACCTTTGTGAACAAACCCAACTCTAGAATTATCGATATATGAATAAATCCATCACTACATATTCTACCGAAAAGCAAGGTGCGCAACTTATTTCTCTCCTCTGGCTTTTATATTGATATTAATATCGTAAGTACAATATATATACACTGTTTGGTGTAGATATCCGTAAATACGAATATACTACATATAAAACGAAAGACTTGGTGAATGCAATGCGGATCGTACCTCAATTTGAGCCCAGCATGGAGACATGGGCAATTTAGCGCGAAAAGTTAGACATTCACTTGGCCGAAATAAAATGTGAAGAAGAGGAAGAAAAGAAAAATGTGTTGCCGCATATAGTACACTACACAGTTTATGTAGTCCGAAATCTCCGCGACAAAAAACTTTTAAAGAATTGTTATACGCCCCCAGTAATTGTGTTCCAAGAACGAAAAAAGTTTCATTTATCCAAACAATTAGTCAGCGAAACAGCCGCAGAGTGGTACAGTCGTGTAAAAAAGCTTGCGTTAACCTGCAAATTTGCAGAAAATTTAAATGCATTCATTTTAAATCAGTTTATCGTTGGGGCAAAGACCAAAATATACGAAAAATTGTGTGAAGAAACTGAAAATATTACTTGTGAAGAGGCTTTAAGAAAATCAATGGTTCTGGGCCGAAAATAAAAATGAGGTTAGTGTGAATTTCATGAAAAAGAAGAAAAATTACAACAAAGATGTGAGTCAATCCAACAAAAACGACCAAAAAACGTGTAGTCATTGCGGTTGGAGTAATCATGAGTCCGGAAAATGCAAATTCAAAAAAAGCAAATGCAATTCATGCGGTAAAATTGAGCATCTTGCTTCTGTATGCCGGATGAAAGTATAATTAAATTACGTATCAAGTGGTAGTAAGGTTGAAGATGACTACAAAGATGATATTTTTAATTATTCTATTTTTAGTGTAAATGATCAAAAGCCGAACGAGGCGTATTCTCTTTCAGTGTCGTTTGATGGTGTTGAGGTTAGAGCAGCCTGCGATACAGGTGCACCGTGTACGCTGATATCGGAAAAAACTTTCAAACAACATTTTAACAAAATTATTCGTAAGTGTAACACACCCTATCTTGATTATAGTGGTGATCGCATATAAATTGTTGGTGAGTACAATGCACAGATTATGTACTTGGGTATTAAGAAAGAGATTACTGTTGTCGTAACGAAACATGATAACCCACCTCTGTTAGGTAGATCATTTTTACGCGCGTTCAATTTTGAACTTTTACAAGTCAATTCAATTAACAATCTTACTAAAGAGAAGTTAGCTCAATATATTAAGAGTGAACTTTCAAATGTTTTTCAAGACTCACTTGGCAAATACAATGTGAGCAAAGTATCTTTATCTATTATTGAAGGTTCGAACTGAATTTTTTTTTAAACCGCGTCCATTGCCATTGGCATGGAAAGACAAAGTCGAAACAAAATTACGTGATTTAATGAAACAAGGAGTTTTTGAGTTAGTTGAGCATTCTAACTGGCGCACACCTTCAGTCCCAGTCTTGAAGCCAAACGGTGATTTGAGAATATGTGCTGATTACAAAGTAACTTTGAATAAGTATTTAGTTGACGTAAAATATCCTTTGCCGCGTATTGAAGAAATTTTTGCATCTCTACAAGGTGGGGAATTGTTCACTAAGCTAGATTTAACGAATGCGTATAACCAATTAGAGTTAGATGAAGCATCACAATTGTTATGTACGTGGAGTACACACATAGGCACTCTCAAAGTCACTCGTTTGCCGTTTGGTATCAAGCCTGTAGCTACAATATTTCAAAAAAATATTGAAAGCTTATTGCGAAATATCGCAAACGTCGTAGTTTATCAAGATGATATTACTATTACAGGCAAAACGATGGAGGAGCATATAAAAACTTTAAGACTTGTGTTGGAGAAATTAAGATCAGCTAACGTAACTTTAAATTCGAAAAAGACAGTTTTCTTTCAAGAAAAAATCACCTATCTAGGATATTCCATAGATAAAAACGGTTTAACAAAAACTGATGAAAGAATAAAAAGCGTAAAAGATGCGCCTATCCCTGAAGCAAAAGCCTTTGCGCGGATAGTAAATTATCATGCAAAATTTATTAAAAATTTTGCACATAAAATGTCACCTTTATACGAATTACTTCAAAAGAATGTTAAATTTGTGTGGTCAGAGAAGTGTCAGAAAGATTATGAAGAGATAAAAAATGACATATGTGTGGGATCAAGTTCTTGTTCATTTTAATCAAAACTTACCAATAGTTTTGACTATTGATGCATGTAATACCGCAGTAGCGGGAGTTTTGTCGCATAAGTTTCCTGATAATTCTTTGAGACCCATAGCTTTTGTTTCTAGAGCTCTAAGCAAAAGTGAAAAGAATTATAGCACTTTAGAAAAAGAAGCACTAGCAATTATATTTTCAGTAACTATTTCAGGTAACAAATTCAAGTTGTTTACAGACCACAAACCACTGGTGTCAGTTTTCAGTGAAATTGAGGGTTTGCCTGTTATGGCATCTGCTCGTGTTCAAAGATGGGCACTAATTCTATCTGGTTTTAATTATACTGTAGAATATGTCAAGGGCAGTCTTAATGATGCTGACAACTTATCAAGAATTCCACAATCTGTTATTGGTAAAGATTTACCAGAATGTAATTATATTAATTTTGTTGAGTCTGATAATCACATTTCTTTAAGTTTTAATGATATCGCAAGGGAAACCAAACGGGATCCTTTATTTTCAAGACTGCTTGAACCAATTCAAAGTGGTACAATACAAACTGTAAAAAATGAAAGTTTTAAAGCATATCGCGACAAGGCAGACCAGTTGAGCGTTGAATATGGATGTATCATGTGGGGTTATAGAACGGTAATCCCACAGAAATTAAGACACTCGGTCTTAGAATCGCTACATCTTTCTCATCTGGGTATAGTTAAAACAAAAGGTCTCGCGCGATCCTATGTATGGTGGCCAGGGTTAGATAATGATATCGAGATGTTGATAAAAAGTTGTAAACCATGTCAAGTTCTGCAGTCTAGTCCTGAAAAGAGTAAGTTAATTTCATGGAAACCAACAGATTCTGTTTGGAGTAGAATTCACGTAGACTTAGCAGGACCTATTCAAAATCTTCATTTTCTTATTGTCATTGACTCTTATTCCAAATGGGTGGAGATATGTAAGACCCAAGACATAACATCCAAGTTTGTTATAAGTAAATTAAGAGAAACTTTCAGTCGTTCTGGACTGGTGGATGTATTGGTCAGTGACAATGGCTCACAATTCACTTCAGCCGATTTCAAGGAATTTTTACGTAGCAATGGAATAAAACAAACGTTAACACCACCTGGCCACCCAGCATCAAACGGTCAAGCTGAAAATTTTGTAAAAACTTTTAAAAAGTCATTTCATGCTTGTCTGAAAGTAAATGATAATGCTAACATTGACATTATAATAAATCGATTTTTGGCAGACTATCGCAACTCAGTACATTGCACCACAGGCGAGTCTCCAGCTAAAATTTTCTTTGGTAGACAACTTAAAACACGTTTTTATACTCTTAAACCTCCTTTGGTAAAGCAAAAAATTACTGAAAAACAAGAGAATAGTGAACGCAACTACCGTGGAAAACGTGAATTAGAACTGAGTCAGGGTCAAAAAGTGTGGATTCGTGACTACAGTAATCCCAACAAAGCTAGCTGGTTTCCAAGTAAAATTCGCGAACAGTTAGGCCCTAGGTCATACTGCTGTGCATTGTTAAATAACAGAACGATCAAAAGACATCTTAATCAAATTCGAAGACGCAACTCTAATGAAGCGTCTGCATCGGCAAACACCATTGAAGTATCTGAATCAGAAGCTACTTCAAACGATAGCGCGTATACTGAAGGTAGCATTAGTACTGACGCTGAGGCTAATCACAATACTTTGGTTGTAAATGACCAATCTACCAGCAAAAGTAATATAGAAACTAGCACTAAAGAGAATACGGCTCAGCCGGTTGATGATATAACACCTAAGCGCGCCTTAAGACCACGCCAAGACGGCAAAGCAGTAAAAAAATAATATTTTCTAAATAAATTTTTTTTATTAATAAAATAAAAGAGAAGAACAAAAAAAAAACGTAAATGTAAATTTTTTTGAACTATTATCATTACAAAAACAAATGTAAATTTTTCTAAACTATTATTATTACATAACATACAAATGTAAATTTTCTTACAATGCTAGGATTAAAAAATTAGTTAGTGAGCATCTTAAGAAATGAATTTGTATAAAACTAAAATAAGTTTTCAACTTTGAGGGAGGCGTGTAATATAGCATATGCGGCGTGCCCTTTAGCACACTAATGTGTCTTGACCATAAGTACTTACAATACTACACTTTCTCTCGAACGAACCTTTGTGAACAACCCAACTCTAGAATTATCGATATATGAATAAACACATCACTACATATTCTACCGAAAAGCAACGTGCGCAACTTATTTCTCTCCTCTGGCTTTTATATTGATATTAATATTGGAAGTACAATATATTTACACTGTTTGGTGTAGATATCCGTAAATACCAAAATACTACAATAAATGATTTATTTCAAATAAATACTTTGAAAAATATTCTAAAAAAATACTTAAATAGTTTTTAGAAAAACCAAAGATAACATTTGTTGAAGAAACTGTAATAAAAAAAAATGTATGAAAAGAGAATTGAGTTTTTGGATAGACTTAAGTTTTGATTCAACTTTCATTCATGTTGTAATTTTATTGCTATTAAATAAATTTTGAAAAGAAAAATATATTGATTTTTTATTGGCGCCCAACAACAAAAAAACTGTGAATTTAAGAATCCTTATAAAAGGATAAAACTAAAATCCTTACAAGAGGATAAAATTTTAAAAATTGTGTAAATATTTCCAATCCATATCAAAGGATACAGAAAAAAAATTTAGCGGACTTTACCAAAAAGAAACTAATTAGTGTAAAAAAAATCTTTATAAAAGTATAAGGATCACAATTAGTATAAAAAGATCTTATAAACTTATTATATTTAAAAACTATTGGAAAATAAAAATCCTTTCGAAAGGATAACTAGAGACTTTATACATTCATAAAGGATTATTATTCTAAATAATTAAAAATCTTTGAAACGGAATTAAACATAAAATTTTCAAAAGAAACGAATTTGCACAATAATTATGCAATAAAGTGAATAAACATTAAAGAAATTAAAAATATGCATTTGCTAGTTGCGGTGAAAGTAAATAAATATAAATATTGTCATGAAAATCTCTGACAGCAATTCAACTTTTCAAATTAAATGAAAAAAACAAATAAAAAAGAAAGACGAAAGTCAAAGAAATGTGTGACAACAATTTAACATTTAAAAAAATTTTATACAAATTTTGTGAGAAAATCACAGAAGACTAAAGAAACGAACTTCATATATTATCATACATATGGAAGTCCTTTTATGTGAAATTAAAATTAAATTCAAAGCAGGGTGGTGAATAACACTAATTAACCACTCCGAGGTAATCAATTTCAAAATAATTTGGAGAAATAAATTCGATTTAAACAACATTATCGACTGTGAGATTGCCAATCATCAATCAATTACAGAATATTATAGATGGGATTACAATAACACAATCAACTTCAAACCATTTAAGCTTAGATTGAAGCAGCGTTCAAGTTCGTCCAATTCAAAAATAGCTGTTCGTTAATTAAGTATTTTAGTAAATGTAATTTGATTTACTATAATTTAGTTTAAATTAATTCACTATAATTTAATTTACCACACTTTCGTTTAATTCAGTACTTCAATTATATTTTATTTCGTTTATATATTGTTTTTGCTGTTTAACTATGGTTGACCGCGGAACTGTTCTGAGCTTAGTAGAAGCTGGAATAGAAACAGCTAAAGATGGGTTGGGAGATCAGACTAGGGAATTATATGCATCTCTTCAAAGGTTAAGTCCACCAAGAGTCGAAATACATACCGCCGTCTCTATTGTTCCCGGAGTTCAAAATACTCACACCGATTTAAGTTTAATTAAATGATTGCCTGAGTTTAAGGGAATTATTATTGAATACCCTGCGTGGAGGGAAGCAGTAAAGTTTGCAATAAATTATTATAATGAAGGTTCGGAAGCATATTATATTGCGATGGGTATACTTCGTAATAAAATAACGGCTTCCGCGAATGAAAATTTAAGCTCTTAATTTCAAGGCAATATTGTCAAGATTAGATCTTCTTGACGCTGATAAAAGATCATTGCACATTTTGGAAAATGAATTAAATACGCTTAGGCAAGGAAATCAAACAATTTATCAATATTATGATACCGTTGATAAGCAATTAACCTTAATTATAAATAAAAATATTATGACTTATAGCGGTAATGAAGTTTTAACAAATGCCTTTAATCAAAAAGCTAGAGAAAACGTACTTAGAGTTTTTATATCAGGGTTAAGGCGTCCGCTTCGTGATACATTATTTTCTGTAAGTCCAACTGATTTACCCTCAGCACTTGCCACAGCTCAAGAGCTGCAACATAATAGGCAAAGGTATGACTTTGCAAATACGTTTGCTGCTGCAAGCTCATTTCAAAATCCGTCGTCTTCTTTTATACGTCGTAACAATTATAATCAACCTATCTAACGCGCCTTTAATAAAACGGGTACAGAACAAGTCCCTATGGAAGTAGATTATCAAAGCTCGAACTCTAGGAGGGAAACTGATTTCAAGAATAATTCCATGAAAAATCCACAGAACCAACAGAATCATCCAATACAATCAAATTTTCAACAGAATTCTTTTCTTTAAATATAATAATCCCAAAAGAACACATGAAGTCAATACTTATACTCAATCTCCATTTCACAAGCTTCAAAGGATTAATGCCATAGAAAATAAAGCTTGTTATTCAGAAAAAGGGTCTGAAAATTGTGAATATGAATCTTTTGAAGAAGTTAATTTTTTAGGATAAAATCGAACCTGCCATTCATTACTCGAACACTTCCGAATGGACAAGTTCTTAAAATTCTTATTGATACCGGAGCATCAAAAAATTATATTAAACCTTTTGACTTTTTAAAAGGTATAAAAAAAAATAGATTTACCTTTTCAAATAAAATCCATGAATGGATTAAATAACATTTCAGAAAAATGTCGGATTAATATATTAGGTATGACCACAACATTTTATATTTTATCAAAATTGAATACCTTCGACGCAATCATTGGTTATGATTTTTTGAGTGAAATTGAGGATCAAGTAAATATCAAAGAAGGGTTTCTCTATCACAAGTTAGAAAAGGAGAAAATTAGTAATTTTGAATGTCAACAAGTAAATACGCTAAACAATGAGGGTTGCCTATCAAAATTCGTGATTTAATTCAACAAAATTTTGATGCATTTGCGCTAACTAATAGAGCCTTACCTTATAATACTCGTGTTGAGGCTACAATAGATAAGCCAATTTTTTCTAGAAGTTATCCTTATCCCATATCTGCAGCAATATTCATAAATGGGGAAATAGAATCTCTGCTTATTGATGGTATAATTCGAAAATCATATTCTGCGTATATATCACCGGTACATGTAGTTACTAAAAAAGGGTTAGACGATGAAGGAAATCAAAAACTAAGAATGGTAATTGATTTTCGAAAGCTTATTGAACACCCTTTTCTATTTTTTAAGAATAAAATCAACATGCTGAAAATGTGAGCCTTCATCAGATGAAAATATGATAATATCATCAACATAGACATGGCAGATTTTTCCAATGCTGTCACGTAAGATATCATCAATGGCTCTCTGAAATATGCTTGGAGAGTTTTTTAATCCGAAAGGCAATCGACAGAATTCATATTTGCCATTGTTAATACTGAATGCAGTTTTATGTCTGTCTTTTTCCGCAAGAGAAATTTGATGAAAACCAGATTTAAGATCCAAAGTAGTAAAAAAGTTTGACTGTCCTAAATTTGCTAAAATTACCGAAATATCAGGAATGGGATACCTATCTGAAGTATACGTGTGTCGCTTGAAAAATCAAAATTCTTTAAGTCTGAGGTAGAGTTTTTAGGATTTATTATTTCGGGAAAAGGCATACGTACATGTAGTGATAAAATTTATGCGATTGTGAATTATGAAGAACCTAACTCACTTAGATCTTTACGGTAATTTTTAGGTTTTCGGGCTATTATCGCAGATTCATAAAAGATTATGCTCATATATCTAAACCCCTAACTAAATATTTGAGAGGTGATAATGGTCATATAAAACAATCTAAGTATGTAAAAATCTCTTTGGATGATGAAGCAAGAAAATCTTTTGAAAAATTAAAGTCAATTTTGGCTTCTGAAGATGTACTTCTCCAGCATTCTGATTATTCAAAGCCATTTGAAATTACGACAAATGCTTCTTCAGTTGCCTTAGGAGCTGTATTATCCCAAAATAGTAGACCTATTACAATGATATCTAGAACTCTCTCAAGAGCTGAAGAAAACTATGCCACAAATGAACGTGAGCTCCTTACAATTGTTTGGGCAATTCAAAAACTGCGTCATTATTTGTACGGTATAAAAAATATTCATATATATACTGACCATCAACCACTTACATTTGCAATTTCTGACAAAAACCCGAATTCAAAAATTAAAAGATGGGTGGCTTTTATAAATTCGTAGGCTCCAAAATTCTTTTATAAGCCTCGTAGAGACAATAAGGTTGCTGATGCTCTTTCCCGACAGTATATTCATAGTTTTGAAAATTCTATAAGTAATCAAACAGTTCATAGGGAAATTTCCTATTCAGATGCAATAAAATCAGTAAAAAATCCAGTTCATCAATTTAAAAATTAACTTATTCTTTTCACTTCTAATCATAACAGCAAATCTTCGAAAACTATTTTCAAAAATTTTACAAGACATACCATTAATTTCAAAACCGCTGAATATCTCCTGTAATCACTTCGGCACTGTGTTAATACAAATGTTTTTAATGGACTTTACTGCAATTTAGAAACTTTGGCAAAAGTTCAGTCTATTCTTTTATCGAATTTTCCAGGCACAAAATTTATTCATTCTGAGAAATTAGTACTAGATTTAACGAATAAAGCTGATCAAATAGAAACCGCAACGATGGAACATAATAGGGCACATCGTGCTTTACAGGAAAATTACAAGCAGTTAATAGAAGAATATTACTTTCCTGATATGAAAAATACCCTTAAAACCATTACGAAAAATTGTAGAATATGTTTGGAAAATAAATATAACAGGCATCCTGCAGAGCTTGAAATCGGAGAAACTCCAATTTCTGAAAACCATGGAGAAATTTTACATATTGATATTTTTTCAATTGATAAACAACATTTTTTAACTTGCATTGATAAATTTTCGAAATTTGTTCAAGTGGTACCTATCTCATCTAGATCGATAAGAGATATAAAACCTGCATTATTTGTATTATTAAATCATTTTAAAAAAAGTAAGCTTATTGTTTCTGATAATGAAAAGTCGTTTCAGTCAAATACAATAAGTAACATGTGTAAATGAATTTATATAATCGTAATCGAATATAGTAACATATCCGTAGTGCAGGATAAAAACTTATTCCTCTCGTTTAATGTAGGGTGACAGTAGAGGAACCTTCTCACCTACAAGCAGTTGAAGGGGGTCGGCGGATGGAGCTCTCTCGTGCCTTAGCTCTTTCGGCGTGGGGTGGGTTTTTGCCGATCCTCAACCGCAAATACATAAACTTTGTTTATAGAACTCGTAACAGAAACTAACTTGGGAGATTAACTCCACGACCATAAAACAACAAATATAATCAAAACTAAATACGTTCTCGATTATTAATTACTTTAACGGAAATCTTTCATTCTAGTTGAGTGTGTATTAGAGAGCAAGATCTTTGGTGACATTTGACCCTTGCCTTCTTCACCCTACCCAACCATGATCCTCTATAGAACATTTTGTTAGAAGATACCCATTCGAAGCGTATTTCACCTCTTTATATTGCCATGCCTACCAGGAATTAAAAAAACTTAACACGACATTATTTTCTTAGACTTTATAAATTCATATGTTTATTCAACATTATTCTTTAACTTATGCTAAGATTCAAATAATTGAAGGCAGCCCACGTAACACAATTGTTCTTAGTGGTAAGCCATAACAACATTTTCCTATAATTATAGGATATATACGTGAATACTATTTGTTTTTCCTCTTTTCCGCTCAGAGAGACTTATGAAAGAACAACAAATGCAAAGTTAAAGTGATCAATGGGATCAAACGCAAAAAAATGCAAAGCCTATTGTTTTTGTCTCATTGACAACCTTATGACAGTACATATATATGTAAGTATGAAATAAACGAAGCTAGGTAAACCAATGGGCCTACAAAAATGCGTATACCCACTCTCGCTAGCAAATACGAGTCATAGGGTGGCACACTGCTTGCTTATGACCGAATGCACTAAAAGCAAAAATATGTTGCAACTAAAATTGAAAATTGAATATGAATGTAGGTGAAACAAAAGGTTTCCGGGCAAAGCTTAGTAACTCAAAAGAACAATTTTAAAGTTTTAATGTTAGGGCAACCGTAGTTTTTAAACGAACAGAGAAACTAATTAGGTCGATAGGGATTTGGTTTTTGCGAACTCATATAAAATATAAAATGATTAAACAATATAGAATTTATTACTTACATATCTTTATATTCGCGATCAGCTCCAGCGTTGAAAGGCCTTCCATCGTTGTAGTTGTTTTGCGAAGAAATGCTGTGGAATGCTTATTAATTATGTGACGATGCGCAATTACCAAGCGGTTATTATTGATGCAAAATGATGATGTTTGAACTTTAGGCTCAAAAACTAGATTCTAAACTCTTCTTTCGACGATTTCCGCAGTAGGAAATTGTTTAAACTTTAAGATTATAGTTTAACTAGAACATTGATTTTCGATAATCCTAATGACACTGTACGCATTGGTACATATATATATATACGTAATTGCGTATGCAAATTTGCTTTTTCTTTGCACTTGTTTCGTTTACAAAATAAATTTTCAAACTAAACTCGGTTTTTAACACTAAATTTTCCTTTAAAATCAAAACTTTTTTTCCACTTGAATTTTCTACTTTTCTTTTATCTCGCCCCAAGCTAATTTCTTGCTTTTTTTTTGGGAGTTTTTCACACCTATCACCGTAACACTATTTTCCCAAATTTTTAGCTGCTTATCTCGTCCATATGCACAGGAGAACTAGCCGGCATGTGTTCTGCGGCTTTTGCTGATGTACCTGAGTGCATAGGTAACGATGAATGTTGCTATAAATTCTGGTTTTTCATTACTAGGGTGGTTGCTTGGAGAACTTTTGCTTCCTGGTGTATCCCTGATTTCCACAACTTGAAACGGCCAACATGCAGGGGACTTCCAACGTACTAGAACCGGATGTAATAGGCCGGGACAAAATGGACCCATATGACTTCCATCCACATAAATTAGACCCACATCAAATAATATCCACACCCGCACTCTGCAAATGCTTGTAGATATCTGGTGCCGGGTGTGGTTTTTGGTTTTGTTGTATCGAAAAATTTATAGGGCACTAGAAGAATTAAAACGAATAATGTATGACAAAACCTAACACTTTCCTATAAATTTAATATTATTTTTCACACATACCTTTATATATAAGTAAGTAGACTTTTCAAGTCCAAAAAGTCTGCACGCCACGTTAGCCTGTATATAAGCTGAACCAGTGATATCGGGTGGTAGTACTGTTCTCCAAAAAGGCTAACTGTAGTGTTGTGAGGCTTTATATAGCTTCGGAAATCCGCTCTCAGTAAATATTTTTTTTGGAAACTCTCTACTGAAGTTGGTTGCAGTTTAGTGTGTATTAATTATGAAGTAGGGTAAGGCGTGTTGGATTGCTGACAGCAGCTCCATCTCTTTGCTAAACTTATGATTGTTTTTATCGCATGCGACAAATTTTCGTAGACCGAAATTTGCGATGAAAACCTAGGTTACCAAACAAGATAATGACCATTACAAAACCCAATAATACGACACCTTGGATGGAGTATTAGAGGGAATTATGCCCGAATATCTTTGGCATGATATGTGCCAATTTCTTTTCCCTGCAAGTCTTCGACTATATAGTAACAATTACCGAGCTTTTTACGAATCCTGCATTTAAGAAACCGAGGAGCTAATTTAGCATTAAAGTTTTGTGCAAACTTGCTAAGCGCAAAGTTTCGCCGATAAACTTCCTGACCTTCTTTAAAGCTAACTGGCTTGGATCGCAGGTTATATTGCTTAACATTGCGATCATATGCTTTCCTAATGTTGGCTTGTATGTCTTTTCGTAATAATGCTAGCTTATCTGTTCGCGACATTGGAGCAACAGGTTCCTCCAACAAGGCAAGTTCTTTTAGTAGCTTGTAATCCGAGCCGTGGGTTATCATATCTAAACCAAACAAAACGCGATACGGAGAACAGCCTAATGACTGGTGGAGGGAAGATCGTAACGAGCACGATATGCTAGTAAGATGTTCATCCCACCTTGTTTGGTCCTGTTTTGGGTACGACCGAATTGCAGCTAACAGCGATCGGTTAACTCTTTCGGCAGCGTTGCTTTGCGGCGAGTACAGAGCTGTATAAACATGATTTATACCCAACTCCGTAAGGAAAGCATTAAAATCATTGGCCTTAAATTGAGTTCCGTTGTCACTGACAATCGTCTCGGGTACCCCAAAACTATGAAATATGTCTTCCAATAGAAATTTCTGAACTGCTGCAGACGTAAATTTCTTAAGCAGATGTATCCAGTGATATTTGCTGAAATGATCTAGCACTATCAACAATCCTATATGTCCATTTTTGCTGCGAGGATACGGTCCTAGGAGATCAATATACAACCTTTGAAAAGGTCGACAAGTGGGACTATGGGCTCCCATCGGTGGCCTAAGGATAAAGTTAGGAGCTTTATTCTCCTTACAGGTCTCACAGTTTTGGACATAATTCCGAACATCTTTTGCAAGCCCTGGCCAGAAAAGATAGCGACGTAACTTCTCGATGGTTTTCTGAATTCCAGCGTGAGAAGAAGTAGTGCTGTCATGCGCTTGTTTAAGAATCTCACTTCTAAGTGCCTCTGGAACCCATAATTTCCAACAGGTCATCTCTTGACTACCTTCTCCTATCGAGTGTTCCGTACGAATATATACGAATTGGTCTATCACCTTGATATCTGGAAACCGGTCTGGGGTTTCTTGAAATTTTTCCTTTAATGCCAAATACAATTCATCCCGAAAGGCATTTGACTCTAGGTTTACCACAGGACCCATGTCAAATTCCGAAATCTCATTTTCTTGCAGCCGAGACAAGGCATCAGGGACAATATGGTCTTTTCCCTTCCAGTGTGAGATGGAAAACTTAAATTGTTGTAGGCGAAATATCCAGCGTGCAAGTCTACCCGAAACGTTCTGTTGGCGCATGAGCCAAAGCAAACTGGAGTGGTCAGTGACTACCTCGAACTCTTGAAGCTCTAAATAGCATCGAAATTTTTCAATTGCTGTGATCACTGCCAAACACTCTCGCTCTGTAACGCTATAGTTACGTTGAGCACGGCTTAGTTTTTTCGACATATACACAATGGGCTTTTCTTCATTTTCATCGGACATTTGCACCAGAACAGCGCCGATACCAACATCACTAGCGTCGCAGTGCAAATAGAACTTCCTTTCAAAATTGGGATTAGTCAACACGGGAGCAGAAGTCAGAACTTGTTTAAGTTGGTCCATGGCATTCTGCGCTTCAGCGGTCCAAACAAACTTTTTCTTTGTAGACAACACTTCTGTTATAGGGCAAGTGAGATCTGCAAAGTTAGGTATAAACCTACGGTACCACCCACAAACTCCAAGGAATCCTCTAACTTGCTTCAGATTTCTGGGCGGTGGCCAGTTCAAAATACATGAAACTTTTGAGGGATCTGTGCGAATGCCTCCACTGCCAATAACATACCCGAGATAATTAACTGACGTAGCACAAAACTGACTTTTCGCAACATTTATCGTAAGATTGGCTTTACGAAATTGTCCCGCTAACCGTACTAGTACTGTAAGATGTGAAGAAAAGTTGTCTGAAACAACACACAGATCGTCCAGATAGCCAAATACACAATTTCGAAGATCGGGTGGAATAATACTATCCATTAAACGACACAGAGTCGACGGCGCATTACAGAGCCCGAAAGGCATCACTTTAAATTGGTAAAGTGGTCGTCCTGGAACCGTAAAGGCTGTTAAAGGCTTTGATTCCGGACTAAGTTCTATTTGCCAATACGCGTCTTTTAAATCAATTTTAGAAATTATGCTAGCTTTTGGAAGTCGAGCAAAAATACCATCTATGCTGGGCAAAGGGTAAGTATCTTTCTTCGTCGCGTCGTTAAGCCGACGTGCATCGAGACAAAGGCGAACTTTGTTTGGCTTAATAACCAACCGCATAGGTGAACTCCACGGACTTACTGATGGTTCAATCACATCAAGAGCTATCATTCGATCTATCTCGTCATATAGAAGCTTTTCCACAGCTGGGCTGACAGGGTAAAATCGTTGTTTAATTGGTTTTGCATTGCCGATATCAATGTGGTGTTGAATTAAAGTGGGACGACCTAAACTCTCGTTGGCGTTAGGAAACATTTCTTTAACAACTTCCAACTGATGGATTTGCTGTTGACTCAAATGATATGAATCCACGTCCATAGACTGAGCTATATCCGAATCTAGGGAACCAATTATGTTTGGAGCAAGTTCAAAAGCTTTCCAAAAATCGTGTCCTAATATAAGCCTTTGTTTAATCGAGGGAATTACATAGAGTTTCATAGGTTTTTCGACGGATTTATATTTCATCATCACATCTAGCACTCCTGTAATCTCTTGGTTTTCTCCATCGGCAGTTTTTGCATGCGACTTGATCGCTCTAAATTCTGGCCTACCTTCCAAATCTTTTACTGCCAGAGAGGAACCTATACAACTGATATTCGCGCCGGTGTCTAGTAAACCAAGCTCACTGTATTTAAGAAAGGATACTTCAGCATAGGTGCGCATATCCCTATGATTACTAAAAATAGTAGACAGAAACAACTTTTTGCTTCTTTTGACATTATCGTAAAACGCTTTTAATCTTAAGGTACGTTTACTAATTGCAGGGTTTTCTTTATTAAAGATCCTATTCTTTACCAAGGTATAATTTTGCAGTCTGTCTGCATAAGAACGGAGGTGTAAGGGAATATTATTAGGGTTGAGCTCCCTTGCCTTTAAATCGACAGAGGTTAAGGGAACGCTTGAACTTAAGTTCTCAGTAAAATTTTTTATGCGTTCGGGGGCATCCGGCTGTTGTTGGGTGCACCCGTTGGTCGGTTTTCCGTTCGCTTTCTAAGGCAAGTTCTACACTGCGGCTTGTACACGTTGGGGGCGCCGCATCCATAACAAAAAATACTTCTTTCCGATAAACAATTTTCCCAAACATGTCCTGTTTCCTCACAGTTCCAGCATTTCGGTTTCGATTGCCGCTGCTGCAGAGCTGCTAATTCACTATCCGGTGTTGTATCCTTGGGGACATCTGGACAATCTTCCTCGATTGCATATACTTGGCGGCGGCTAGTCAAAGGCTTGGATTGGCTGTGCCTATCCACCTTCAGACTAATCTCGTAATTTAAATTTTCTCCCATTTTTACTAATCTTCGTAAATGGCCTACTGAATGAATTGGCTGATATAACAGTTTTAGCCTAATCTCAGGTAATAAATTGTTTCTCAAAATTTCTAGCAGCTCTTCCTCGTCGATTTTAACACACTGTTTATCAATCAAGGAAGCCACTGCCTCATAAAAGGTTGAAAACGATTCGCCGACCTTTTGTTTGCGCGATCTAATCATCTCCCTACTCATAAAGTCGGATCGATAATCTTTATACTGTTGGCGAAGCGAACCACAGATGTCTGACCAGACAACACGATTCACCTGTTTATGGTATCTCCAATACCAATTACGCGCCTTGCCGACAAACAAAATGTGTATGTGCTTACACATGGCGGTGAAATCACTTTCCAAGGTTTCGTCTGTAAGTGACTTAACCCTATAAATAAATTCCTCTACGCCCAAACCTTCCGAAGAACCGTCAAATTGCAAGTTCCATTTTTGCATTATGTCTGCCGTTTTCCTAATCATTACTGAAGGTACCATCGCTGGCGGGGCTTCATGTACTGTAGCTACTACGCCTTGCGTATTACTGGGACTTGAACTGGGATAAGGATTGGAATTCGATCGAACATTTAAAGAGGACATAAATCGGTTAATCGATTGTTCAACCATTTGCTGAATAAGGTTATAGTCGATGGCGGGATTTCGACGAGTATTTCGCGAAGGTCTACCCCTTCTTCTACCGATACTTTGCCTTTGAGGGACAGCTTCTTCTTGGTTAAGACTGTTACTGGCATCTAACGCAGATGATTGCAACGCACTGGCCTCAGATTGATGTGAGCCTTGTGCTTCGCCGACCTGAGATACTAAACCTAAATTTAGAGTCTTGGCCAAGTTCCTTGTCACCATTCCAGTAACCGTTGCTGCTCCCGCTGATGACAATTGGGTATCAGGTGGACAGTTTCGCTTACAAACTTTCAGCTCTTGTGAACTAATCGACTTTTGACAAGTAAAACAAGTTTGGTTATCTTCCAACCAACCCTCTAAACAAGGCAGATGGAAGATATGTTGACATTGGAGCTCATAGTACGGCTCTGTATTAATAAAATTTTGTTTACATAAAGGACACTGTCTTTTCGGGATCGTACCTGACGGTTGATTCCTCTGAGGGCTATGTCCTATTGGCATATTTTTTCAATCTAAAATATTAACATTCCTGGCTTCAGCATACAACAATAAAGAAGCAAAATATTTTAATACTACACACAAGTATGATGAAAGTAGGTCTAAAAAAACTATTAAAACTAAAAACAGAAGGGTAGATAAATAATCGACGTCTAACTCCCTGAAAATTTAGCTATTCGGCAAGTGTAAGCATATCATACTTCACACGAGTTCCGGACAACAACAAAATTTCTATTTTGTTATGGCCAACATATTCAGAAACCGATCTTAATACATGCCACCTCACTGCATCAATTATCTGATGTACTCTACCAAGAAAAATATACCCCATGGACAATCAGTTTTGGGATCCGAGCTTAGCCAAATTCACAAAATTCTGGAATTGTATAGAATAGTATTTCCGCGCAAAGCAGGGTCAGAATAACGACTCATCAAGTGCATAGGAAAACAAACGAGCAATTATGGTATGCGTATACGATATGCTTATAGCAGGTGGTGATTTGCTATAATTTAACTCATGCTTAAGAAATTACTAGGGTACCCACATCAGTTCTCGGCCTGGAATCCGAAACGAATTACCAGCATCGTAGACCTATTGGCTTCCTAAAATCTGCTAACATCTACAGATGCGGATGTTTGACTAAGTCAATCAAAACAACTTCGGCAAGCGAGATGCAAAGCGATGATAAGGTTTTTTCTACAATACCAAAATAGGCGTGTGACTGCTAACAATGGACTTTTAAGAAAACTTTTTTTTTCCACGCAATCCCTACCCAAAAGGTACGAAAATGCAGAAACTAACTAACTGTTGAAATGTAAGCAGCCCCACGTTGGGCGCCAAAAATTTATGTAAATAATTTTTTTAATGTACTCGAATATAGTAACATATCCGTAGTGCAGGATAAAAACTTATTCCTCTCGTTTAATGTAGGGTGACAGTATAGGAACCTTCTCACCTACAAGCAGTTGAAGGGGGTCGGCGGATGGAGCTCTCTCGTGCCTTAGCTCTTTCGGCGTGGGGTGGGTTTTTGCCGATCCTCAACCGCAAATACATAAACTTTGTTTATAGAACTCCTAACAGAAACTAACTTGGGAGATTAACTCCACGACCATAAAACAACAAATATAATCAAAACTAAATACGTTCTCGATTATTAATTACTTTAACGGAAATCTTTTATTCTAGTTGAGTGTGTATTAGAGAGCAAGATCTTTGGTGACATTTGACCCTTGCCTTCTTCACCCTACCCAACCATGATCCTCTATAGAACATTTTGTTAGAAGATACCCATTCGAAGCGTATTTCACCTCTTTATATTGCCATGCCTACCAGGAATTAAAAAAACTTAACACGACATTATTTTCTTAGACTTTATAAATTCATATGTTTATTCAACATTATTCTTTAACTTATGCTAAGATTCAAATAATTGAAGGCAGCCCACGTAACACAATTGTTCTTAGTGGTAAGCCATAACAACATTTTCCTATAATTATAGGATATATACGTGAATACTATTTGTTTTTCCTCTTTTCCGCTCAGAGAGACTTATGAAAGAACAACAAATGCAAAGTTAAAGTGATCAATGGGATCAAACGCAAAAAAATGCAAAGCCTATTGTTTTTGTCTCATTGACAACCTTATGACAGTACATATATATGTAAGTATGAAATAAACGAAGCTAGGTAAACCAATGGGCCTACAAAAATGCGTATACCCACTCTCGCTAGCAAATACGAGTCATAGGGTGGCACACTGCTTGCTTATGACCGAATGCACTAAAAGCAAAAATATGTTGCAACTAAAATTGAAAATTGAATATGAATGTAGGTGAAACAAAAGGTTTCCGGGCAAAGCTTAGTAACTCAAAAGAACAATTTTAAAGTTTTAATGTTAGGGCAACCGAAGTTTTTAAACGAACAGAGAAACTAATTAGGTCGATAGGGATTTGGTTTTTGCGAACTCATATAAAATATAAAATGATTAAACAATATAGAATTTATTACTTACATATCTTTATATTCGCGATCAGCTCCAGCGTTGAAAGGCCTTCCATCGTTGTAGTTGTTTTGCGAAGAAATGCTGTGGAATGCTTATTAATTATGTGACGATGCGCAATTACCAAGCGGTTATTATTGATGCAAAATGATGATGTTTGAACTTTAGGCTCAAAAACTAGATTCTAAACTCTTCTTTCGACGATTTCCGCAGTAGGAAATTGTTTAAACTTTAAGATTATAGTTTAACTAGAACATTGATTTTCAATAATCCTAATGACACTGTACGCATTGGTACATATATATATATACGTAATTGCGTATGCAAATTTGTTTTTTCTTTGCACTTGTTTCGTTTACAAAATAAATTTTCAAACTAAACTCGGTTTTTAACACTAAATTTTCCTTTAAAATCAAAACTTTTTTTCCACTTGAATTTTCTACTTTTCTTTTATCTCGCCCCAAGCTAATTTCTTGCTTTTTTTTTGGGAGTTTTTCACACCTATCACCGTAACACTATTTTCCCAAATTTTTAGCTGCTTATCTCGTCCATATGCACAGGAGAACTAGCCGGCATGTGTTCTGCGGCTTTTGCTGATGTACCTGAGTGCATAGGTAACGATGAATGTTGCTATAAATTCTGGTTTTTCATTACTAGGGTGGTTGCTTGGAGAACTTTTGCTTCCTGGTGTATCCCTGATTTCCACAACTTGAAACGGCCAACATGCAGGGGACTTCCAACGTACTAGAACCGGATGTAATAGGCCGGGACAAAATGGACCCATATGACTTCCATCCACATAAATTAGACCCACATCAAATAATATCCACACCCGCACTCTGCAAATGCTTGTAGATATCTGGTGCCGGGTGTGGTTTTTGGTTTTGTTGTATCGAAAAATTTATAGGGCACTAGAAGAATTAAAACGAATAATGTATGACAAAACCTAACACTTTCCTATAAATTTAATATTATTTTTCACACATACCTTTATATATAAGTAAGTAGACTTTTCAAGTCCAAAAAGTCTGCACGCCACGTTAGCCTGTATATAAGCTGAACCAGTGATATCGGGTGGTAGTACTGTTCTCCAAAAAGGCTAACTGTAGTGTTGTGAGGCTTTATATAGCTTCGGAAATCCGCTCTCAGTAAATATTTTTTTTGGAAACTCTCTACTGAAGTTGGTTGCAGTTTAGTGTGTATTAATTATGAAGTAGGGTAAAGCGTGTTGGATTGCTGACAGCAGCTCCATCTCTTTGCTAAACTTATGATTGTTTTTATCGCATGCGACAAATTTTCGTCGACCGAAATTTGCGATGAAAACCTAGGTTACCAAACAAGATAATGACCATTACACATGTTAAAGAATCACTTTGATGTGGATCAAATTTTTTATACCACCTCTTCATAGTAAGAGTAATGGACAAATAGAACGGCTTCATTCTACATTAATTGAAATAGCAAGGTGTTTGATGATAGAAAAAAATATTACTGATGTAACTGATTTAGTTCTTTTAGCAACATATCATTATAATAACACACTTCATTCAGTGATACAGGCAAAACCTATTGATGTAATTAACTCGTTTTCAAAGGAGCACTTAAGTTCTGAAATGAAAGAAGGAGTTTTAAAGAAGGAGAATTAGTTTTCGTACGTAGAAATAAACGTTTAGGTAATAAACTAAATAAGGTATATGGACAAAATATTGTACAAAAAGGTCTTGGAACAACAGTTTTAATTAATGGAAAAAAAATGCATAGAGATAAGATTCGCTGATAATGATTTACTTAAAATTAAATTTTGTTTTTTTTTTCTCAAAATTGAAATTTTATTAAAATATTAATCTTACACGTTTTTAGCTTTTAAGACCTTGATTTTTAAAGATTATTTAAGTATTTGTCGAAACGGGGACGTTCCGATTTGAAGAGGGGGAGTAGTTAATATATGGTCAATTTAATTGATATAAATGAATTATTTCAAATAAATACTTTGAAAAATATTCTAAAAAAATACTTAAATAGTTTTTAGAATAACCAAGGATAACAAATCTTGAAGAAACTGTAATCAAAAAAAATGTACAAAAAGAGAATAGAGTTTTTGGATAGACTTAAGTTTTGATTCAACTTTCATTCATGTTGTAATTTTATTGATATTAAATAAATTTTGAAAAGAAAATTATATTAATTTTTTATTTATACGAGTAAATTAATGGCGGCCGCCGCGGGGTGGCGGCTGTGCTGCCGGCCCACCACACCAAAGGTCCAAGGTTCGAGTCCTGGGACATGTAACATCAAAAGTGGTTTGAAAAAGTAATTCAAAACGGAGTCGCCCCTCGGTAGAGGTTTGGCAAACTCTCCGAGTGTCTTTCTGCCATGGAAGGCTTCTCAGCAAAAATGCATTTCCTTTGTAGATGCCGTTCGAAGTCAGCAAAAATCTGTATGTCCCGCCAACTTGTAGGAAAAAATTCTAAACGGCACACCACAAATTGGAAGGAGAGCTCGGCGCAAAAATCTCTTAGGAGGTTTATGATGATATGTTGTATATCGCTCCATACATTTATATTTTTCTTAAATTAATTTACCCCCCAAAACTCATACTAGAAATGTTTCTATCGAAAACAATCAGCTGGCTTTATAATACTAACTGAAAAGTATTAAAACAGACCTGCTTAAATTGATATGCCTGATAGATCACTACTAGGTATATAATGTTCGTTACACCCAAACTTAAATTTCCTTACTTGTTATTTATAAAATTGAAATGAAGCTAAATAGGATGAGCCTTTTATTGCCCAAATGGTAGTAGAAAAAATTTAAAACCTCAATGGGTCATAAACTCCATAACAATCTACCAATTTACCACGAACAATTTTACACAGCTGAGTATTTAAAGTTCGGTTTCACCCGAACTTCCTTACTTATTATTATAGATTTTTACAAAAAAGAAGGAGTTTGCGGATTTTATGTAGATGCTTTGAATACGATTTTAATATTGAAGTTTTATGAACAAATAAAATTTTGATTGCGTTTTCCCCAAAAAATTTATATTTGATTGTAAACACTTGAGTGGTCATGAATACCTTTGAATCTCATTTTTATTAAAGAATTAAAAGAAAGCATAATTTAGAATGCTTTTTAAAAAAATTTTATTTTGAATTATTTGAACAGGGGTGACTATGGATGCCTTTGAATCACACTTTTTTTTATAATGGACTTCTATAAAAAAAATTTATATTTATTGCCTTTCCCTTTAAATTTTTAATTTGAACCACTTTTGTTAACAATAAATCTTGAGAGGTATGCTGAAAAATATTTAATTTTTTTTTATAGATTTTGGTACAGATCAGTAGAGGTGAGGGCAACGCTCGCTTAAAAGCAAATTGGACAGACGCTCCGGCACCGGTGTATACTTTAACTCAATTTGCTCAATGAGTAAGGCAATGAAAATAGTTCACCGTTAGAAGTGTGTACACATAAACATATGTGTTTGAAAATGAATAAGACGTTTATTTTAAAGTTCTGCAAATTTCTCATATCAGCTCGACGGCGGTTGCAATTTTGGATCTTAAATATAGGGTCTATCAGCAATTCCGTCTCAACTTAAAAACCGATAGAAATAACGAAACTTTTCGAAATTATCCACCGGAGTTTTCCGTTCCGACGAAAATGCTGATTGAGTCCTTTCTTTAAAAAAATTTCAAAACGTTGAGCTTAAAAAAGGTATTTACAAAAATTATGACCCCGTATAAATGATACTTTCTAAAAATATTGAAACGAAAGCGAAATTGTATAGATAATTGATTATAGCATTTCAATATATTTTTCAAAAAACGTACTTAATACCTACGCACCTCTATGGTTGTGAAGTGTAGTCAAATTGTGACTACGAGAGGAAAGCCATAACATTGCTAAGTATGCCTTAGGGTTGAAAAGTCTTGACCACCTTTATGTTACTGCTTATGTTCAAAGGTTGCTTGATATTTTACGGCGGCCGCCGTGGTGTTTCGGTAGTGTTGCAGATCCAAGATTCGAGCCCTGGTACTGGTAACATCAAAAGTGGTTTGAACAAGTTTTTTTTTTTTAAACGGGGTCGCTCCTCAGCAGTGGTTTGGCAAACTCAGGCTTCTCAGCAAAAATGCATCCCGTTCGGAATGGGCAAAAAACTGTAGGTCCCGGAAATTTGTAGAAAAAGTTAAAAGCAGCACACCACAAATAAGTAGAGACTCTCGGCCTTGATCTCCTCGAAGGTATATATCGCGCCAATTGTTTATTTATTTAACCTCCTAAAAGTAACAACTTTGGCACTTCTGCATAAAGTCATATACACGAAGGAGCCTCACTATCTATTTCGAAGACTAAAACCTCTAACAGGTCAATTTTTGTTGCAAATGAAATAACTTATACCCGGTAATTCCAGTGCCATGAGCCGAATTTTAAGTTATATATCCAAAAGGTTTCATGATTTTGCTTACGGGGCTGAAACCCGGCACCCCGCCTCTAGCCGGAATTGTCTGGCAACCGCCCATGATTTTTGGCCAAAATTTAATTATTAATCCACATGTTAATTATTTCCAATACTTAATTATTTCCAGAATAACGAAAAACCTATTGTAAAAGTCTCCAGCCTTATTATTAAATTTTCGAGGTGTATAAATGCAAGTTAAGATTTTTTAGAACTCATCTTATTTTTGTTCAAAAACCAATATAGTAGAGGAATTTAATTTCACCTCAAAAAATATCTGGGTAACCAAGACGTTCAAAATCAAATCCAAACGTCATTTTTGCTGTGCAGTTGTGAAAATTTAAGCTTTGCTTTCTTTGTGAAAAAATTATAAGTTATAAAGTTTTTTATTCATACTCTGTGATAAAATTAAGTGCGAAAACTAAGTGGTATACTTTGAAGTTAAAATTTAATTGCTTCCTAGTGTTTTTCATATTATATGAATATAAGTTATTCAATTTAATTAGCTTTTATTTACATTTTTCGAATCATTTTGCATATTGCTTTTGGTGCGGTTGATTGGCTTTTGTCATTTTTTGCTTTTGTTTTTTGTGCGCACTTTTTGTTTTCTAGCCTAATTCTTTTATCACAACTGTTTGCGTTGTGTTTATTGAGTGTCACAATACAGTGTATCTCAAACTGCTCGCTACTATTGCCTTTCAGTGTTGCCTTCTCTTACTGATTTTCCTTCAAATATTTATTTTTTATTATTTTCCTGATTTGATAATTTAATGATGTCTTGCATATATCAAAATTGTTAAATCAAAAGCGTGTCAGAACGCTATGTGGCGTGTTGGCTCTGTGATGGGCTTGGCCATATGAAGTTTAAGAGTCGTGGACCTGGTACATGATGGCAAGGGCCTACGTTGGCCTTGTGTAAAATGCCCTTCAACCGAAGTTGATCTATTTAAAATCTTTAGGGAAATCCGGAATGGGTTTTCCGAAATTGGTAAAGACCCGTCTTTACTAGTAGAAAAGTTTCGTAAGTACGAAACAGTTTTTAAAACTTTTAAGTGTTTAAACGAAATCTCCCCTGATTCAAACAATGATATCTGTGAAAGCAATCCTAGAAGTACTGATGATTCCTCATGTCCTGTAATCCTAAACATAGTTCCAATTCCTAATGCTATCGCAACCTTATCGTTAGAACTCATTGATTTAGCCTCTTCAAATCCATCAGCGCTGTCATGGACTTCCAAGACAGCCTCGTCGAAGTCAACTTCGAAAAAAAAACCGAGCCCCAACCTATTAGGTTGGCACCTGAACCAACTATTAGGAATCTGGTTGTGGTTCCGCGAAATAAATCTATTTTTATGTCTCGTTGCGAAACTGACACTACGGAAGAGGACTTAAAGTTTTACATTCAATCTAAAATCAAACCCGATAGTCTGACTATAAAAAAGTTTAAATTTAACTATAAAAGAAACATCTTCTCTTTCAGAATTGACCGTTCATTGAATGATTTTGATTCCGTTTTGAAGAGTTCGTTTAGGCCTTCCGCGAATTTGAACATAGACCGAAGAAAAACACCCGGAATGTAGCTAGGGTCCCATGTGATGGTGCAGTGTCAAAAAACTAAATGTGAAGTCTGTAAATTTTTACTAATAAAATGTTAGAGGATTAAATACCAAACTTCTTCTTCTTCTTTTTATGGCGCGATATACAACAGGTATATCATCATAAACCTCCTAAAAGATTTTTGCGCCAGGCTTCTCTTCCAATTTGTGGTGTGCCGATTTGAATTTTCCCTACAAATTGGTGGGACCTACAGTTTTTTGCCGACTCCGAACGGCATCTACAAAGGAGACGAATTTTTGCTGAGAAGCCTGTCATGGCAGAAATACACTCGGAGAGTTTGCCAAACCACTGCCGAGGGGCGACCCCGTTTTGAAAAACTTTTTTCAAATCACTTTTGATGTTACCTGTACCAGGGCTCGAACCATGGACCTTCGGTGTGGTAGGCCGGCAACACTACCTCCACACCACGGCGGCCGCCCAAATACCAAACTTACCGAACTTTATTTAAAATCTCTTTGCTGTAATTACAGCATTATTTCCTTTACCGAAACGTGGCTAAAACCACATATTTTTAACGCTGAAGTCTTATCTGATGATTATCAGGTATTCAGAAACGATCGCATTAACAGAGTCGGGGTTGGCGTTCTAATAGGTATTAATTCGTCAATGCCCTCTGAGGAGGTTAATGTTCCTTGCATCGAGGCATGTGAATTCAAGTGCACGCGAATACAGCCGGCCAACGCTTGTATATACTTAGCGGTTTGTTATATTCCTCCCTCATCTGATATCTCAATCTACACGCAGCTTATCTCATTGTTGAAAACTGCCAATTTAATGACTAAACTTTCCGATTCGATGATCGTTCTAGGCGATTTTAACTTGCCGCATATATCGTGGAATATCTTTGACGGAGGCATTGTCCCAATTCCATCCAAAGCGGCGTATAATGACCTTTTGGATGAAATGGTAGACCTTTGTCTTAATCAAATAAATGTTATCCCTAACAATTTCGGAAAGTTCCTGGACTTAGCTTTCGTCGATGATACATCTAAGTTCTGTTTGAGTGGGTGCGATCCTTTGGTTTTATCGGAAGACGTTTACCATCCTTCTTTTGAGATCGTTTACGAAATCCCTCTAGACTCTTTGACTTCGACTTTGCTAAAACCAATTTTAAGAAATTAAATAAAGAGTTGTCTAAATTAACTTGGCCTAAATATTATGGCGATATTGAGCTAACATTTCACATTTTAATAACACAATTTATAGGCTCTTTGAAAAGAATGTACCTAAGTAAATATTTCTCTGATGGACCAACGCAAGCATGGCTTACTAAAGAACTGAAAGCTTTAAAAATAAAAGGATCCGTTCATTCTAGCTATACAGGAAATCCGGCTTAAACCAAGATTACTTAAAATGCTCCATCCTACGGCAGAACTGAATAAAAAATGTTACACTGCTTATATCTGCAAAATGGTTTCGTAAACGCTAAACGTAATATAAGAGGGTTTCCTTCTGCCATGAAATTCCAAGACTGTATATCCAGCGATAATCAATATATTGCAAACTTTTTTGCCCAATTTTTTAAATCTAATTGTTCTACTGCTACCTTACCTCGATTAAATAAATATCCATATCAGTTAAATACAAACAACATCATTAATAGTCCAATAATTTCTTCTGAAAATGTTTTATCCTATCTGTAAGCTTTGAAGGAATCATGTAAATGTGGCCCTGATATGTTCCCGGTATGTTTTCTCAAAAACTGTGCTGACTAGATTTACCAGCCTCTAACTGATCGGTTTAATCTGTCTTTAAAAAGCGGCGTCTTCCCAACTGCTTGGAAAGAATCTTTCCTTATACCAATTTATAAGAGTGGGAGTAGGTCATCTGTAGATAACTACCGCGGCATGGCAAAGCTTTCCGCTATTCCCAAATTATTTGAAGCCATTGTTACAAATCAGCTTACAACTTCTATACCCACAATGATTGCAGATTGCCAGCACGGCTTTTGTAAAGGTAAATCAACAAGTGCAAACCTACTAGAATTCACAACCCATGTTTCAAACGCGTTTAGAGAAAAAATGCACACAAATGTGATATATACAGATTTCAGTAAAGCGTTTGACAAAGTTTGCCATTCGTTACTTATTCATAAACATTTTCTACTGGGCTTTCAACCCAGTCTCACCCGCTGGATATCTTATTTTCAAAACACAAAGAGTAGTCTTTAAGAATGCGCTATCTAATGTCATCGATGTATCTTCTGGAGTTCCTCAAGGTAGCCATCTTGGCGCGATTCTGTTTTTCCTGTGCATTAATGATACAAGGTGGCGCAAAAGTAAGCTTCCGATGTTCAGCATATCGGTTGTGGCACGTGCAGTGTGTGCTGTTGCACCGTCTTGTTGGAACCACATGTTTTCCAATCCCAATTCATCAAGTTGCGGCAAAAAGAACTCGTTGATCATTGCTCTGTAGCGCTCACCATTCACAATAAGCGTTTGGCCCCGACCGATTATTGGTCAAATAAATAGTCAGCAATATTCCGCGTTCTGGAGCAGTGTAGCGTAACATTGTTTATTAACGTGTATTTCGCATGTGTTTACCACACAAATGTCAAAACAGAACTGACTTTAGGGGCCAATCGCAAAATTTATAGCATTTTCTGATAGGAGGATTACTTTTGTATATCAAGTTTTCAAAAATTTTGATGTACGCTGACGACGTTAAGATTTTTATGTCTTACTCGGTGCGTGAAATAGAGCTTCACTTCAATCCGATCTTTATAGACTGGGTACTTGGTGCGATCTAAACTACATGCCACTCAATCTTAAAAAATGTAAATATATGTGTTTTTCGCACAGAAATACACAATCAGCTTCCTACATAATCAACAATCATCGTCTTGAACAAGTGCATGATTTTATGGACTTGGGAATTACGATGGATTGTAAACTTAGCTTCAATCTCCATATTAATGCAACTGTCAATAAATCTAGGGGTGTTTTATCATTCGTTAAGCGATGATCGAAGGAATTTAGTGATCCGTACGTAACTAAAGCCGTTTTTAGAACATAAGTAAGACGGATATTAGAATATGGCTCAATCATTTGGAATCCGAGCTACCAGGTCCACGTTGATCGGTTAGAATCGGTTCAAAAACAATTCTTACTTTTCGCTTTAAGCGATCTTTCATGGGATGCGCTGTATAATTTGCCTCCCTATACCAATCGTTTGAAACTTATTAACCTTCCTACCCTTGCTAGTCGTAGAGAAATGCTCGGAACAATATTTATGATTAAATTATTAAACGGGTTGGTCTCTAGCCCATTTTTGTTGGGAGACGTAAACTTTAATATTCCTTTTCGGCCATCAAGACATTTTAAACCAATTTTTTTGAAACAGTGTAGGACAATTATAACACTCCCTCCAGTACATTCGACATTTCTGACTCGCATTTTAGCATTAAAAAATCGATACTATCCTCGCTTAACACATAGCAACTTTATGAATTTACTCTTTACAATCTAACTGATTATTTCTTCTCTTAATACATTATTTATAAGTTTTAATTTTTTGTGTTACTTAGCTGATGAGTTTCCCTCTGTAGCTAAGTAGTTTTAGATCTCGACACTGAACAAACAGCTGCCTTTCAACGACTCGGCAATATATATGTATAAAAAAAAGCCGTGCGTTATGCGGATGTGCCCCTCGTGTCGGTTGGGCGGGATTGTGGGTTATCCGTTGCGAATTATTATTATTATTAAAATAGATAAATAGATATTCTTGCAGGGAATTAATTGCTAAATCCGTATGGACAATTTAATTTCCTAAAAAAAATGTATTTAAATAGTTTATCAGTTTAAACACTTTTACCGGATTTTTTTCTACTAATTTTTTTTTTTTATATTGCGCTCAATTTTTCAACTTGAATGCCTATAACGGAACTCTGCCACCACTCAAAACTATAAAATCAAGGTTACGACATAGATAAAATATTTGGCGAAGATTGTCTGTCCATAATTATAGAAGAAAAGTAGAGGTATGCGGGTTATATCTGTTTAACTTAACCTGTCGGTTAGAGGGTTAAAATTCTTCAGTCTTCAAGGTCCGTGACTTATGGTTTCCCTCTGTTTTAAGGAAACCAGATAATAAGTTTTATTTATTTGTTCCTTAATCGAAGAAAACAAGTAATGTAACGGCGCTGATTTACGCGACATCGGTAGCCACACGTCCCAATCCCAAACCCATAATATTCATTATAAACATATTTCCTGAATTGTACATAAAATAATACTCGTTACACATATTTGTCATGAATGGTATATAATATCATTATAACGAATGGATTACATTATATTTTATTATTATTACATTATTTACTCATCACAACTCATGAACTCACCTTTAGATTTAAGTGTTAAAATTGGAACGATTTGGGACGTGTGGCAACCACGCATAAATCACCCCACACCAATTCGCCGAACAGCTGACAGCTGGTCGGCCATCATTTTTTTTCTCTTTATACATTGTCATTATATATTGTTATTGGTACACCGGCTTTTTGCATGCGAACAAAACTTTTCAATATAATTTGTTGCCAAAGTTCATAACAAATAGTGAAAAAATAGTTCATAATTATATTTAACGCAAGTGTTGTAAATAAACCTCGATTTGGTCGTACTAAGTTTATCAACCGGCTGTTTTACCTTAATAAATCTTTTTTATACATACGAAAGGCACTGCTTTTTTTGCCAAGACATTGCCTATTTTCGAGTGGTGCTTTTGTTGCGGACAGACACATATACCCATTTAAATTGCAGCTATTCTCTAATCATATTATTTAATCCAAGAGGCAAGAAAAGGCGGATTTCAAGCCAGTACAACCCATCTAGTCGGCACCTTTGCAAGGAGGAAAACATTTTCCGGAACCACCAGGCTCAAGAATTCCCTGTACAACCGTGAGTACTAACAACTATCTATCTCCCAAATTATACATGGTCCTTCTTCGCCATTGAAGAAACCAGCCCCTGCCCATACATTATTATAATACGGAATATTATAATCCCCATAATTTTAATTTGTTGGCTCTCGCCAAAAACAACTTTTTCCCGCCAAATTTAATATTTGGTATACCCAAATCCCTTAAGGCGAAATTTCGCACACACCCAAAGATATATTTTACACAAAAATCCCTTGCGGTAGAAATTATATACAACCAAAAAACAGTGGGCCTCATCGCCAATTTCACCCAACAAAAAAATTTAAGTACTTTCTCAAATATAAACTCCCAACGTTAACAAATCAGTCGGTCAGTCGGTTCATATCCAAATTGAGAAGCACTACAAATAGTGTTATAAATCCCATAAAATTAATTATTAAAATAATAAATAATCCCTAAAATACCGCGCTGTGTTTATACCGACAAACATTTATATATATAAAGACCACAAGTATATACAATAAATACACAACATATATCCCCGGACGGTGGTACAAGACCGCTAAGTCCCCCATCACATTTTTTTCGTAAATAAAAGCAGCAGTCTTTCCAAATAATTCCCAAAATTGCCACCGTAAAATTCAGTAAATCATTTTTCAAAATGACTACCGTTGCCGAAAATAAATTTATTTCCGAAACGGATATTTTTACGGATTACTGCACTCGGTTCCGCTCAACCCCAATCCAAGATAATACCGAGGCAGCCCTAAAATTAAAAGACAAAAATATAGATGTTTTTTGGTCAAGAGTACAGAGCGCGTACGACGTCGTAGTAGAGACAGACGACCAGGACCTCCCCAAGGACTTTAAGTCCGCCGCTTTCGGTAAATACCGAGCCTGCCTTATCGCATATGAGGACACCAAAGCTCAAATAGGCGACCAACTCCAACTCATAGCATTGAGTAACCCCGCGCCTAAAGAGCAACCCCAACCCCCCCAAGAGTCCTCCCATATGAACCTGAAAGTCCCCCCATGTGATACAGAAATTTTTTATGGAGGGTATGATCAATGGCCGTTCTTCCGAGACATGTTCACGGCGGTCTATATCAACCACTCGAAACTCTCCAGTGCCCAGAAACTGTATCACCTCAGACATAAGACTAAAGGAAAGGCAGGTCAAATAGTGGAACAATTCCCGCTAAGCGACGACAATTTTTCCCTAGCATGGGAAGCTCTCAAGTCGCGTTATGAAAACAAAAGAGTCCTGGTCGACAACCAAATACGAATTCTCATGAATCTAAAAGCGATTCAATCGGAAAATAGCGATGAGATCCAGAGGTTACAATCCTCAGTTAACAACTGTTTCCAAATACTAGCGACACAACAAGTCGAAACCTCCAGTTGGGATCCCATATTAATATATCTGGTAACCTCGAAACTTCCAGAGAATACAGTTGCCCTGTGGGAGCAATCATTAAGCTCCAGAAGAGACCTGCCGAACTGGTCCCAAATGAACCAGTTTCTGACCACTCGCTACGAGATAGTGGAAAGGGTGGATCAATGGCGACCTGCCAAACCCCGATATAATCCACCCTCCACAAACTTCTCAAGGCCTCACCCCAGTCAAAACAATACCCAGTTCAGGCATGCTCAACCCCAAAACCACGGCAACAACTCCCTTACGCAAACAAAATCTCATGCCACAGAGCACCAAAAATTTTATACCTGCAAATTATGCAAACAATCCACCCACACCCTACAAAGCTGTTTGCGGTATAAAAGGTTGCCAATCTCCGAGCGTAAAAAATTCGTAAGAGAAAATAATATTTGCGAGAATTGTTTAGCTCAAACCCATGTGTCAGGAGGCCTCATGATTTCATTTTTAATAATTAATAAAACATATATTTATTCATTAAGTTGTACAGAGTTTTTATAAAATAATTCACATTAAGGGAAAACGTCTGCACGTCACGAACCACACGATAGACTCACTGACTCTCTTCGGCTGTTAGGTCGGGTCGTTAATGCGCTTGGGTACATGGTTGCCAGGTTGCTGACACTCGGCCGTTCCTGACAGGAAATCGATCTCGATTTCATCGTTGTCTGATTCATCTGCTGAAGTATAATCATCCAGTTCGGGACAATTTTGGCAATATGGTTTTATTTTACTTGATTCGAATACTGATGTGAATTTACGCGTTTTTATAGGCAAACCGGGTATATCTTCGATTACGTACCGATCATTATTCAATACTTTTGCGATGCGATAGGGACCACGGTATTTCGGTTCCAGCTTTCGCGATTCACCGGTAGCGGCTGCTTCGTTTTCTATAACTACGATATCGTCTTCGTTATAGCTCCGCGGAGTTGCGTGTTTTTCGTCGATACGTTTTTTCCAACGTTCACGTTCGCGATCGATATTTTCGGATGCCAGTACGCATTTGTCGTCGATTGATATATTTTCCATAGTTTCGGTTACGTCATCATGGATGGCGGTTACTAACTGGTTGTGTACGATATCACGTAAATTAAAATTAAATAAAAGTTCATTTGGACTATATCCAGTAGTTTTATTGCTTTGCGAATTTAGGTACGTAGATAATTAAGGACAGTTTTGTTAGCGCGCTCGACTTGTCCGTTTGACCTTGAAGTACGCACGGCGGTTTTAACATGTTGTATACCGTTTTGTTCACAATACGTTGTGAATGTTTTGGATGTATAGGCGGTTCCGCGGTCGGAGATTATTTTGGTCGGTAGCCCGAAATAGCAAGTAATTTCGTTGAGTGCGTTTATAACATGAACCGTGCGCGTATCGCGAACCGCTTTTACTATCAAATATTTTGAAAATGCGTCGGAAATTGCCAAAACGTAGCAGTTGCTTTTCTTGCTTCGGACGAATGGGCCGAGGTGGTCAATGTGGACCACCTGGAACGGAATCGGTTGAACAGGATCGTAGTGCATTGTACCTTCTGCCTTACCAGAGTGTGCCTTGCGATAGCAACAATCTACACACGCTGCGATATAATGTTTCGTATACTTGCGTATCTGCGGGAACCAGAATGTTTTACGAATTCGTTCGATGGTTTTCTCGAGGGCATGATGACCCCCCTTGTCGTGACATAGTTGCGCAATACGCCAACGTACTGAACTGGGGACTACAAACTTTAGTCCATCTTCCTCTTTACGGTAAAGTCGGCGATTTTGTATGGAGAAGTATTTCTTTATCTCCGGGTCGCGTGATGATTTTATCTTCCCTTGAAGAACGTCGATAATTTCACGCAATTTGCATAACGTACAGCCAATCGTTGACGTCGGACGTAATTTCGAGAATAGAACCTGCTGTTTCCACAGCTTCAGCTGGCTGCTCGGGTGCTCTGCTTAGAGCATCCACGTGAGGTAGTCGACTGCCCGAACGGTGCACGGATTCAAAGTCGAATTCGGAAATCTTCAACCACCAACGTGCAATCTTAGATTTAAGTTCTTTCTTTTCGCGTACTCGAGCGACGGCGGAGCAATCAGTAACCAGGCGGAACTTTCTTCCGAGCAGATAGATATATACGGAACCGTTCTAATACTTCGACGACGGCGAGAGCTTCTAGCTCATACGAATGATATCTGCTTTCCGGTTCTGTACAATGTCGGCTATAGTACATCGTTGGCTGCCATGTCTTCCCATCAGTTGACTGTAGGAGAACACCAGCTAGCGCCACACTACTAGCGTCGGTGTGGGCTTCGTGTTCCGCAGTTTGATCATAGAGAGCCAACACTGGGGCGGTGGTTAAAAGTTCAATTATACGATTAAATGCTATCTACTGCATGTCGGTCCATCGGAATGAGTTCAGCTCAGTTTTTCGGAGCAGCATTGTTAACGGTTTCGTTATTAGGGAATAATCGGGTACGAATTTCCTGAAAAACCCCGTTAGACCTAAGAATCGGCGTACTTCGGTGACGTTTGACGGAACTTTAAAGTTCTTAATAGCGGATATTTTCCTATTACCAGGTGCTATCCCGTTCTCGGTTATGACGTGACCGAGATACTCAATTTTTGTTTCTAAAAACCTACATTTGTCAAGCCGTAGTGTTAGACCGCTAGACTTCAGGATAGCTAGGAACTTATCGAGACGTTGTAACCCTTCTTCAATGGTGCGACTTGGTATAATAACGTCGTCTAGATATGCCAAGACTTCACCCGGCTTCATTTTCGCTACTAGTCGATTCATAACGGTTTGGAACACGGAGCACTCGTAGTGCCCTTCGTTGGTTATAAATGCAGTATACTGCTTCGATTCTTCGTCAAGCTCTATTTGATAATACCCCATACGTAAATCTAATATAGTGAAATATTTGTTACCTGCGAGTTGTGCAAAATGCTCATCCATGATCGGCATTGGATATGACATACGATTCGTTATTTTATTTAGACAACGATAGTCTACGCAAAGTCGATGCTCACCGTTTTGTTTAGCCACGAGAACAATTGGTGAGGCGTACGAAGATTCGGATGGTCTTATAATATCGTTATTCAGCCACTATGGCTCGTTTGGAAACTGGGATACGGTAGGGCTTCATATTAACCGGCGTTTTCGAGTTAAGTTCGATTTTCATTTTGGCGACGTTCCAGCGACCGAGATCTGCTGCTTTTGCGGCAAATACGTTACGATACGATTTCAAAAGTTCTTCGAGCTTGACATTTTCTTTTTCACCTCTAGCGTTGCACACGCGAATGTTCTCTACGCGACAACGACCGTTTTCGATTATAAGACGACTTCCGGTTCTACACAAGCTATCAGTTCCAAGCAATATGTTTTCATTCAGTAAATTATCGTTCACTAACAAGACATCGGCGTCAACTTTTGCATCGTCTATTTCGATTATAACATTTATCTTTTCGTTACACGTATATTTTCCACCACCAAACCCATTAAGCGTTACAGAGCATGGCGTGCAAGTACCGATTTCGTTTGCAAAACTTTGTTTAATCAAAGTGCGACTACTTCCCGGATCGATAAACGAACTCGTGGGCAAACCGTTTACCCTAATGTCTTTAACGATACCGTCGGCATGCGGATTTTTAACCGCCTCGACATTGGGACTAATTGTTTTCACGGAGTTGTTCACTTTTTGCGGACACTTTTCAGTTTCGTGATTTGTACGCTGACAAATTGTACAACGAGTTTTCCTTTGCGGTTCTGGGCACTTAATCGCATAGTGACCCATTTTTAAACAATTAAAGCACTTCACACTTTCGGTTGATTTTGCATTCGTATTACGCGGAACGGACGTAGCGTTTGTTACCAATGATGGTTTCGGTTTATATTGCAATGATTTCTTATCATTAAATACACTATAGTTATTAATATCGTTTAGCAAATCAATACACCGCACGTAGTTGGTCGATATTTTCTTTTTCATATCACTATCATTTATTCCGTTTATGATATGAATCGCAATATCATTTTCGGAGATACCTCTTTTTGTACCGAAAGCAAGCATTCGATAGTAAAACTCTTGTGGAGTTTCGTTAACACCTCTTCTCATCTGGGACATTTTTATATGCACGTCGGCGATGCTATGTAAACACGGAAAATCACATATCATTCGATTAGAAAATTCGGACCAGGTAGTATATACCATTGGCAAGGAATCGACCCACTGTTTCGCAGGACCTTGCAATTTTTGCTGCACGGCACACAATAATATACCGTCGTCTATACCGTATGCGTTTTTCAACATTTCAACACGTTGCACGTATTGAGTCGCGTTTAGTGACGTATTCGAAAGCGGATTAAAGGAAGGCAAACGTCCGACTATATCGCGCACATTATACATTGTCCGCGGCTGCCAACCTAAACGTTGATCTGGAATATACGGCGGATTCGTGTACACGGGATGCGTTGTGTAGCTCGGAAAGTTTGTATACCTCGCGGTTGGTTGCATAACCGGATGCATATTGCTATTAACATTTGTACTCATCGGTATTGAGTACGACACTGGTGGATACGGGACGTTTCCGAATTGGTTATGAACGGAACCAACTCCAAATGCATTAATTGGCACTTGTGCCTGCGTAAATGGTACCTGAATCGGTGGTACTATCGATTGCACTGTATGCACGTTTGTATTTACGGGTAACGATTGTATATCTACCGGCGAGGATATACGCTGCGGCACGAAATTGTTAGCTATTACCGCTTCATTTTGCTTTCGAGTCATTTCGCGAATTGTATGCTCTACTTCTGCCACACGTTGAGACAACACAGAGCTTGCACTTTCATAATTTTCTTCACTTCGTTTATAATCTTCTAAACGCTTAATTAAAGTGTTCTTATTTCCACTGCAGGCGAGTCCTGCATCTTTGCAAAGCTGTCGAAGCTCAGCAACATTTGAAGATCGAAGATTTTCCATTGTTTTTATTCGTTTATTTGTTTACATATAAATGTCATAATCATTTATTGTAGCGAATAACATACGAATTTATACAAAACAAAACGTATAAGTGCGACGAGAACAACATTATTTCTTATTTACGAACGTAACCAAACAAATAATATCGACGAGTTTTAGTTCGTTGTTTTGCGACTGCGGCGCAAACGTATGTTCGTTGTTTTGCGACTGCGGCGCATACGTATGTTCGTTGTTTTGCGACTGCGGCGCAAACGTTTAGTTCGTTGTTTTGCGACTGCGGCGCAAATATTTAATTCGTTCTTTTGCGACTGCGGAGCAAAATTTTATTTCGTTGCTTTGCGACTACGGCGCAAGCGTTGCAACAAACTACTTACGAAGCTTTGTATGTTTATTTGTTGGATTTCGTGGTTTTGTGTCTACGGCACAAGCGTTGCAAAAACAAAATGGTATTTTGTTTGTTTCTTTTTAATTCCGAATTTCTTTTCGTGCTGAGACTGCGGCACAGCTTCGTTGTTCGGAATACAAAACGTATGTACTAATCTCGTGCTATGACTACGGCACAGCTTTTCGTTTTCCAAAGACAAAACGTATCTTCGGAATTTAAGCGATGTAAACGTTTATGTGTGTATATTTTTGTGTGTGCATCGAGCGTTGATGCGCATACTTCGAATTCTTTGCTTATTTACACTTTTCGTTTATAGCAAAATAAGCATAGCGAACCTTGTGCGAAAGAACGAGATGACAAGCGTGTGACGTTTTGCTTGTTAAGACTACAAATGTATACATAAATTTTATTTCGATTTTTATTAACGAGTGTTTATCGCGAGTAGCACTCGGCTTTTTCGTACCGAGTTGCGAACGAGAATGAAGAGAATAAATTCGAAAATTCTTGTTGCTACATGTAGCTGCGCGAAAACTTTCAAATTAACGGCACGCGACGAATGTGGACGTAAAGCAAACGTGCAGAGGAGTCCCAATTTTTCGAACACGATTAAAGGAGTCTCAATTTTTTCACACACATACGCACTTAGTCAAATAGTATTATAATCGTTTATTTTCACGGAGAGTGGATTACATCTCACTTCGGAGGCTGTCAGGAGGCCTCATGATTTCATTTTTAGTAATTAATAGAACATATATTTATTCATTAAATTGTACAGAGTTTTTATAAAATAATTCACATTAAGGGAAACCGTCTGCACGTCACGAACCACACTATAGACTCACTGACTCTCTTCGGCTGTTAGGTCGGGTCGTTAATGCGCTTGGGTACATGGCTGTCAGGTTGCTGACACATGTGCTAAAAGACTGCCAAAGCACGAGAACGTGCATGCACTGCCAAGGCCGGCATAACACCACCCTTCACGACACAGCAACCCCCAGCACCAGTTTCGGAATCCAAAGGACACGATCCCAGGTAGCCACAATAGAAGCCAGCAATCCCAAGCTTCAGGACGTCAGCCAGGCGGCACCCCAGGAAGGAGAACCCTCTACGCCCAACAGTTCCCAAGTACAATCGTTCCATGCTGAAAATGATAACCAAATCATACTCCCTACAGCAATAGTCTTGGTAGAACATAGAGGGGATCTATTCAAGCTTAGAGCCTTAGTGGACCAAGGCTCCGAAAGAAGCTTCATATCCGCCAAATCTCAGACCAAACTCGGGCTTCCCTATACCCACTCCCTGTTTGAAATATCGGGTAGGGAGGCGGAGTGGTACAAACATCCAACAAGCTGTGCTCGTTGACCCTAGTCTCAAATGACAATAAGGTGAGAATAAAGGCCCAGGCAATAGTGCTTCCCCGGCTCACTAGGCAGCTCCAACATTCAGGCTAAATGACAGCCAAAGGCGTAAATGGTCCCATCTCAAATTAGCAGACCAGAACTCCCACAACCCATCCCAAATCGATCTGGTATTGGGCAGTGATCTTATCCCTCAAATAATGCTAAATGGTATAGAAAAGATCTCTCCCAGCCTGCCAGCCCAAAATACAATATTTGGATGGATCATAAGCGGCCAAACTCCCGAAAAGAGCACATTCCTCGCAAGCATGGGAAATTACGAATATTCAGCTAAATGAACAGCTGAGACAATTCTGGGAAATCGAGGAGATACCCAGAACTCGAGTGGAAACCCCCGAAGATCAAATGTGCGAAGAGCTCTATCAAAGCACAACCACTCGAATGGATGACGGTCGATATATGGTTCGCCTCCCGTTCAAATCATCATTCCCGAACGATATCGACCTAGGCCAATCCCGTACTGCAGCCCTACGACAGTTCCATGGAATGGAACGCAGTCTCTCAAAAAAGGGCGATCTCAACCAGCAGTATGACCAGGTACTAGAAGAATACCTGTCCCTCGGCCACATGGAAGAGTGCAGTCAAAATGAATTGGAATCCCAAGGAAAATACTGCTCTTTCTATCTCCCTCACCATGCCGTCGTCAGGCCAGACAAAAAGACAACAAAAGTCAGAGTTGTATTCAATGCTTCCAAGAAGTCAGGTTCCGGTCACTCCCTTAACGATGTGTTATGTACCGGACCAACCCTCCAACCCGATCTCCGACTTATGTTGTTAAAATGGCGGACATATAAATATGTGTTTAATGGCGATGTAGAAAAAATGTACCGCCAGATACTCTTACACCCCGATGACCGAGACTATCAACGGATAATATTCCGAACTCCCGAAGACAGTCCAATAAAGGACTTTAAGTTGAAACCGGTCACCTTTGGGGTGAACTGCGCTCCCTTCCTGGCTATTCGCACGCTACACGAGCTGTCGAAAGATATAGCCGACTCCCATCCACGCGCAGCCCCAATATTAAAGTCCGAGACGTATGTTGACGATATTTTATCCGGCAGTCATGATCTTCCCTCAGCCGAGCAATCCCTAAAACAGACAATTGATGCTCTCAACTCAGCCGGCTTCTCTTTAAAAAAGATCACGGCAAACCATCCGGACATACTCAAACAAATTCCCAAGGCCGACTTACTTGAAACCGACTTCCTCGAGTTCGAGAAAAGTAGCACCGACAAAACCCTAGGAATTCAATGGAATGCGCTCTCGGACACATTCTCCTATACTATGGACTCAGACCCAGCCTCAACAGCAGCCACCAAGCGGCAGATACTTTCCTCTATCGCAAAACTTTTCGACCCCGCAGGGTGGCTGACGCCAGTCATGATACAGGCAAAAATCCTGATGCAGGAATTGTGGTTGGACGGGACTGATTGGGATGAACGGGTCAAACCGATACGTCTCGTGAAATGGACGCAATTCTCAAGAAATCTGCAGTCAATCTCAGATATACAAATACCCCGATGGATTAACTTCGCCCCGTACCATCTGGTCGAGCTCCATGGGTTTTGCGACGCCTCTGAAAAGGCTTATTGCGCAACCCTCTATGTGCGAACTACTGTCGGCACTCAAGTTTACTCTCATCTCCTCGTGTCCAAAGGCAAAGTGGTTCCTCTCAAAACTATAAGTCTGCCACGCCTGGAACTATGCGGAGCCCTCTTACTAGCCAAACTAGTCGCAGTAGTGCAACCCCATCTCGGCCTCACTGGAAGAAAGTTGACCATATGGTCTGATTCCGAGATCGTGTTAGCCTGGCTCGAAAAGCCACCTCACTCATGGAAGACCTATGTCTCCAATCGAACAGCCCAGATCATAGACCTCGTATGTAATGTCCCTTGGCGACACGTGCGGAGTAAAGATAACCCCGCAGGTCTGGAAACCCGAGGTTGTACGCCAGTCGATCTTTCCAATTCTGCCCTCTGGTGGAATGGTCCAGAGTGGCTTTCCAAACCCCCCGAAGATTGGCCTCAACGAACAGTTCGCAACATCAACCCCCAGAGTCACGTAAAGTAGAAGCCCTACATGCTACGGTAGAGACGGAGGATCTCTTAGATCGGTTCTCTTCCTACCCTCGTGCTTTACGTGTAATGGCTTACGTACTAAAATTTCTACGTCGGCTAAAAGACGCGGTTAACGGTATTAACGACCCAGCCGAACCCTCTCTAACTCAAGCTGATCTCAAAAGATCGAAACATCGCCTGATCATAATGGCCCAAACTCGATACTACGCTCTTGAAAGATCATGTCTAGAAGACTCAAACCCCATTGGACCACGGAGCTCCCTGCTCGTACTCAATCCCTCCCTAGACAATAGCGGAGTCCTCCGAGTGAATGGTCGACTGGCCCATGCAACCCTCACTTACAATGAGCGTCATCCCATCATCCTACCCGCAAAGTCTCGGCTCTGTACTCTATATATACGATTCCTTCACGAAATGCTCCTACATGCGGAAGCTCGTCTCATGCAACAAATCTTAAGGCAAGAATTTTACATTTCCCGTATCAAACGACTGATCAAAAAATGCATATTCCAGTGCAAAGTCTGCACCACTCACAAACAACAAACGCGATCACAAATTATGGCAGCCTTGCCCCCCGAACGTTGTAGATTCGCTCCACCCTTTACCACGACTGGTGTGAATTTCGCTGGCCCAATTCAATTGAAAGCATCCATGCTTCGATCTCAAACCCTCGTAAAAGGGTACGTGGCCGTCTTTGTCTGTTTTACCACCAAAGCGGTCCACCTGGAATTATGCTCAGACCTCACCAGCAAGGCTTTTCTTGCCGCCTTCGCCCGATTTGTAGGACGCCGAGGATACCCGAATCAGATTATGAGCGACAACGGCAAAACATTCATCGGCGCCAAGCGTGCAACCGAACTGGAATTCGTAACGTTCCTGAAAGAAGTATCGACGGATATCGTACAGAAGTACGCCCCCCAAGGAATCAATTGGAAGTTCATACCCCCCGGCGCACCTCACATGGGCGCATTATGGGAATCCGCTGTCAAAAGCTTTAAAACACACTTTAAAAAGGTCGCCGGAACCCACAGCTTTACCTTGGAGGAGTTCTCGACTTTATTAATTCGGATAGAGGCCGTACTTAACTCTCGGCCCATCTCCCAGCTTTCTCATGACCCGAATGACCTCACCGGCCTCACGCCAGGTCATTTTCTTCGAGGAGCACCAATGCTCATACTATCGTTAGCACTCAGGCAACAACTTAGGCACTCCCCAAACATGTGCTTAATCCCAGGCGTATAACTAATATGCATATATTACTCTCTCTTTTCAACAGATGGATCGTCAACGCCCTCCGGTCCCAACACCACGCCGCTCATTGGCATCGCAAGTGACCCTGCCCGCAGCCCGTCCGCACCGTAGCGAACCCGTACCGGATTACCGCAAATGTAAATTGTGAATGCGTCATCACGCGCTGCTGATGTGCCCTGTGTTCACGGCCATGCAGCCGCAACAACGCTTCTTGGTCGCTAGGGCACATCAGTATTGCACCAACTGCTTAGCGCTGTCCCATCGCACCAACCAGTGCACCTCCACAGAAAGCTGCCGGGTCTGCGGGCAGCATCACCATACATTCCTTCATCGGGACACCGGAGGTCGCCAGCCCGCGTACGTCGCACCACCTGCAGCGGAAATACCTCCGACACCACGCCACCACGAACCGCGCCGTCGAGCAGCAAGTCACCGTCGCCGTCTTCAACCACAGCCTCCCAGGACTAATGGTCGTGCTCCAAATACACGTCAACCATCACGACCAACCAGCGTCGGGGATCGCACCATCCGGTGCACCGCAACCGGCTTACGCACAGCCACGTATAAAAATAAGGTGGGGCGGATCCTTATTCAGGAAGCAGTTCGGGCCTTGCAGGAGTTGCAGCATACACTAGGCGCTTAGCACGCCTAGGGGAGGCAGAATGTTTACGCGACATCGGTAGCCACACGTCCCAATCCCAAACCCATAATATTCATTATAAACATATTTCCTGAATTGTACATAAAATGATACTCGTTACACATATTTGTCATGAATTGTATATAATATCATTATAACGCATGGATTACATTATATTTTATTATTATTACATTATTTACTCATCACAACTTATGAACTCACCTTTAGATTTAAGTGTTAAAATTGGAACGATTTGGGACGTGTGGCAACCACGCATAAATCACCCCACACCAATTCGCCGCACAGCTGACAGCTGGTCGGCCATCATTTTTTTCTCTTTATACATTGTCATTATATATTGTTATTGGTACACCGGCTTTTTGCATGCGAACAAAACTTTTCAATATAATTCTTTGCCAAAGTTCATAACAAATAGTGAAAAAATAGTTCATAATTATATTTAACGCAAGTGTTGTAAATAAACCTCGATTTGGTCGTACTAAGTTTATCAACCGGCTGTTTTACCTTAATAAATCTTTTTATACATACGAAAGGCACTGCTTTTTTTGCCAAGACATTGCCTATTTTCGAGTTGTGCTTTTGTTGCGGACAGACACATATACCCATTTAAATTGCAGCTATTCTCTAATCATATTATTTAATCCAAGAGGCAAGAAAAGGCGGAGTTCAAGCCAGTACAACCCATCTAGTCGGCACCTTTGCAAGGAGGAAAACATTTTCCGGAACCACCAGGCTCAAGAATTCCCTGTACAACCGTGAGTAGTAACAACTATCTATCTCCCAAATTATACAATTATGTATATATATACTATATTAAACATGCATTTACGATAATACATCAAAAAATTTGTTTTGCTTGTTTATTTTCATTTTATTATTTTCTAATTCAAACGTTTATTTTATGTGCTCTCATTTATGATTGACGCGACAGTTAGATATTAAAACTTTGTTATAGTCATAACTACGTCAGCTACCACTGTTAAATACTTTTGTTCTTAGACCTAACGGCAACTTGTTTCGATCTTTTTATGCTTTTGTGTTTTGTAACATGATCTCTTCGCCTATTTAAGGGCAGCATTTGTCAGAAGATCACTCACTCGATTAGCGACTTGCAAATAAAGCACATCAATTTAATATCGCTGCTTTACTTAAAAAAAAAAAACTATAAAGTACTCAGTACTATTTTTGACGACAGTAGACATAAATACGTGGCTCTTTTGGCAGGTAGTACCGCGTACCTTTATTTTCCAAGAGAATCGACACATTCATATTATCTTGACGACAGTAGACATTCGTGGCTCTGGCTGCAGATATTACTGAGCAACCCTCAGGGAAGCTAATCCCCTTCCCTACAATAATTACTTTTTTTAAACTTTTATTTCGTAGCTTCAGCTGCGGCCGCTTTTATGTCCAAAAATGGAAAGTTAACTTACATCCTTAGTATGTTTTTATTACTTACTAGCAAACCCGGCGAACTTCGTTTCGCCATCAGATGGGTTCATTTTTTTTTAATATTTCGTTTGGGGATTAAAAGATGAAGACAATTTTTTGTTTGTTTTATATTTGAAAAGGAAAAATTTTGTTTCATTTCACAACAGTAATGAATTCATTTCGATTACAAAAATGAAGTGTAATTTAGTTCAATTTCTATAAGTAAAAAATGAAAGTGAATCCAAAGTAAATACTGAATCGAAGCGTTATACGTGTGCGCAAATTATCCGTCTCATTGAAGTGCTCTTTGGTAAACCACATTTTTTGTTTTTTTGTCTGACGTTAACACAAACAAAGCGGATGGCTTCCCAACTCGTGAACATTCAACGTATAGCTTCTTCTTCTTCTTTAAATGGTCATCTAACCGCCTGGGCGATTTTGACCGTCCAACATAGCTCGCCAGTCGTTTCTTCGTTGCGCCAACTGGCGCCAATTGGAAACACCGCGGGATCGCAAATCGGCCTCCACTTGGTCCTTCCATCGGAGTGGTGGTCTCCCTCTTCCTCTGCTTCCACCGGCGGGTGCCGATAAGAATACCTTCTGGGCTGGAGCATCTTCGCTCATTCGCACTACGTGGCCTAGCCAGCGAAGCCGCTGTGTTTTAATTCGCTGAACTATGTCGGCGTCTGCGTAAAGTTCATACAGCTCATCATTAAATCTTCTTCGGTACTCGCCGTCGCCAACGCGTAGAGGTCCACAAATCTTTCGAAGAACCTTTCTCTCGAATACTCCCAGAGCCGCCTCATCAGATGTTGTTAGTGTCCACGCTTCTGCACCATATAGCAGGACGGGTGCGATGAGTGACTTGTAGAGTGTTATTTTCGTTCGTCGAGAGAGGACTTTACTTTTCAATTGCCTACTCAGTCCGAAGTAGCATTTGTTTGCAAGAGTGATTCTTCGTCGGATTTCTAGGCTAACATTATTGTTGGTATTAATGCTGGTTCCCAGGTAAACGAAGTCCTTTACTATTTCGAAATTATTGCTGCCAACAGTGGCTTGGTTGCCAAGGCGCGAATGCGCTGACTCTTTGCATGATGACAGAAGGTACTTCGTTTTGCCCTCGTTCACCACCAATCCCATTTTCTCCGCTTCTTTTTCTAATTTGGAGTAAGCAGAAGTTACGGCGCGGTTGTTAAGGCCAATGATATCAATATCGTCAGCATATGCCAACAGTTGGACGCTTTTATAAAATATTGTTCCAGCGCGGTTAAGTTCTGCAGCTTGTATTATTTTCTCCAGCATTAAATTAAAGAAATCGCACGATAGGGGGTCACCCTGTCTGAAACCTCGTTTAGTTTCGAACGGCTCGGAGAGGTACTTCCCAATTCTGACCGAGCTGGCGGTGTTGCTCAAGGTATAAGTTTTGCGGGGAAACCAAATTCAGACATAGCGGCATATAGGCAGCTCCTTTTGGTGCTATCGAAAGCGGCTTTAAAATCAACAAAGAGATGATGCGTGTCGATTCTTTTTTCACGGGTTTTTTCCAAGATTTGGCGTATTGTAAAAATCTGGTCGATGGTAGATTTACCAGGTCTGAAGCCACACTGATAAGGTCCAATCAGTCTGTTCACATCAGGTTTCAGTATTTCGCACAATACGCTTGATAGGACCTTATATGCGATATTCAAAAGGCTGATTCCGCGATAGTTGGCGCAGTTTGCAGGATCGCCCTTCTTGTGGATTGGGCAGAGAACACTTAGATTCCAATCTTCAGGCATGCATTCATCCGACCAAATTCTGCATAGAAGCTGATACATGCGCCTTACCAGCTCCTCGCCTCCGTGTTTGAATAGCTCAGCAGGCAAACCATCAGCGCCAGCTGCTTTATTGTTTTTCAATCGGGATATTGCTATTCGCACCTCATTGTAGTCGGGTTGTGGAACGTCAATTCCATCATCTTCGATTGTGGGCTCGGGTTCGGCATCTTCTCTGGTTTCTTGCTCAGTTTCTCCATTTAAAAGGGCAGAGAAGTGATCCCTCCATATTCTGAGTATTCTCTGAACAGCGGTCACCAGGTCGCCGTTCTCATTCTTACAGGAGTTTGCCCCGGGTTTGAAACCTTCTGTCATTCGCCGAATTTTTTGATAGAATTTTCGGGCATTATTCCCGTTGGCCAGCATCTCAAGCTCCTTTATTTCACGCTTTTCTGCCTCTCTTTTTTTCGCCCGGAAAAGCCGCCTCGCTTCCCTCTTCAACTCGCGGTAGTGCTCACACACACTCCTCGTTGCATTCGATCTCAGCGTTGCCTTGTAGGCTTCGTCCTTTCTTTTCGTTGCAGCGCGGCACTCTTCATCATCATACCAGTTGTTTTTTCGCGTTCGCCGGAATCCAATTACTTCTTCGGCTGCGGTACGGAGTGCTCCTGAGATATGATCCCACTGCTCATGCATTCCACTAGGTTGAATTGTGCTCTCGGAGAGCAGGTGTGAGAGGCGATCAACGTATAGCTGACCGTGTGAAAAACAATGATTTTCTAAATTTATCCCGCAAACACTAAGGGCCGGTTTCACCAGCTCGACTTAACTAAGTTCACTTTTTCAGTTTCACCATCTAACTTAACTAAGTCACAACTTAGTCAGCCTGCCAACTGACTTATTCTCGACTAAGTCAGTGTTGCTGTCGTTCAAAACCTAAATGTCAGTAATGCTCTTAATTTGTTTTGTACAATGTCCCAGCCGGAAAATTCGTCAAGCATGACTTTAACGGCGTATGCGTAGATGCATGTGAACGCTTGTTTTCTAGCATGCCACCATTACGAAACTATCGTTTTCAATTAAGCGTTAATTTGAGTACCTTCCAACTAAAGAAAAATGTGTGTAAGATCAATACATTCCTTCGTGTATGGCCATACATGTCCATTTCGCACTGGGGTATTGGGATGCGCAGAGTTGTCTGGTATGAAAAAATACTACCATGCATAAAACAGCTGATCGGGTTGTTGTGTTAAAAATTATTTAAGTCGCTCAGTTGGTGAAACGAAAAATTAAGTTAGTCTCGAATCTGTGCTAACTTAAGTCACGACTTAGTTTCAGTCTTAGTAGCGTTGGTGAAACCGGCCCTAAGCGATTAGCCTTGCGACTTGTTGATTGTAATTGCGAACGCAAGGTTAACCGGAAATTGCAATCGTTTGAAGTCAAAAGGAAGATCAGTCGGAATCATTGGTATTCACCCACGTACTTTCCGTTAATAATGGTTGCCTCAATCAAATTCGGCATAAGATTTTCACCGCAAGTCGAGTACCGTTGCAAGGTCGGGGTGGATTCAAATTACGCAATATCATAATAACTGAACCAACTTTGAGTTGCAAGATATGTGGTTGAAATCCTGGTAGCACCAGAGAGTTCAAAAACTCCGTTGGATAATTTACTACATCATCGGCATTTGTTATGGAATCAACGGATTTGTATGTCACCAAATTGCCAGCGATTTTTGATTGAATGGTGAAATTCAGTGCGTGTACATCCTTAACCAAGCATAATTCTGATAATTCTTACTAATGTTTGGGAAAACATTTTCAATAAGAGATGATTGAGAGTCTACAAATCGGCAAAAGTCGTTGGTAAGATTAATTAATCCAATGTCGAGTCAACTGGGACTTTTCCATTTCCAACAGCTAACAATTGTTTTGAAGATTGTGCAGCACTTTGAGCAGTTTGAAGTTGAACTCTCATATTAGTGGTTAACGATGTTTTTACGTTATTCCACAAAGGCGATGCCATCAGGCAAGCATTAAATTCATCTGCAGGCGTTCCACGAGGAATTACTGGCAACGTCTGCCTGAAATCGCCTGCCAACAATATCATCAAGCCGCCAAAGATGTTGCTATTTCGCCGAAGATCCTTCAGTGTAAAGTTAAGTGCTTCAAGTGATTTCTTATTTGCCATTGTGCACTCATCCCAAACGATGAGCTTGCATTGCATCAACAATTTGCCCATTGCACTGGATCGGGAAATATTGCATGCTGGAGTATCAACTATGTTTAAATTGAGTGGCAACTTAAGCGCAGAATATGCAGTACGACTGCCATCTAGAAGAGTCGCCGCAATTCCAGATGATGCTAACGCCAAAGCTATGTCACATCTTGATCGAACAGTGGCCAAAATCAATGAAAGTACAAATGTCTTCCCTGTTCCTCCGGGTGCGTCCAGGAAGAATAGACCGCCAGTATTATTGTCCACTGCTTCCATTAATGTTTCGTATACTTGTTTTTGCTGTTCATTCAGCACCGGCACATTATTTCGAACGAATTCCTTCAATGTATCAACATTGTATTGCTGCTCTCGATTAAATTCTTGGTTGAATCCATCGTGCATCGATAGATTTGGCGCAATCATTCCTACTTCAATCAGTAGATTGTTTGCAATATTCAAACATTGATCCTCAATTAGAATCAATCCTTCATTGTAGATTTCATCAGTTATTTGCATGACGGGATTTTTCGTTTGAATGCGCAAGCGATGCAAGATATCTTCACCGTTTTTAAATGCGCAAATGTTTTTGGTCCACATACATTTACCAACAGCAGCCGCAAATAAAAACATTCATAATTTGTAGGATGAACAGTATACATGCGACCTAGCGCATCAGTGGAAAACACCTGTGGCCAACCTGAAACTGGGGTTCCTTGTTTGCGACGTTGAAATTTCTTTGCTGATTGATTCCAAGATTCCAAGTGTAATACTTGGGCATGTCAACGTACATGCGTCGCTGCGAATGGATCTGCTTCACATATTGCAAAGAAGTTAGTCAAATATAGTGCTAAATGTACAACTGTGGGATATCTTTCATGAATTTGAAATGACAATAATCGCCACATTGCTTCATTAGAACTGACGTATCTGCCCATTTGGTAGTTGATAATTTCGTCATACGCATTTTCCGACGCAATACCAAACACAGCCATGTCGCTGCCTTTTGTGACGCACTTGCCCAAATATTTGACTGATTTGGCCGAATGACAACTTTCAACGTTCACATGTGCTTTGAAAATTCGTGATAGCAGCGGGCAATATGGTACAATGAATTCATTTCCGATTTCGATCTCTTGATTTTGACCTTAACTTTGATAGTTCGACCATTATCTTCTTTTGAACGCCGACGATAAATTGGATATCCATCGTTCCCTGTATGTGTTTCAGCAACTAACGGTCGCGGATATCGTTTTGTGTACTTTCCATCAGCTATGCAAGGCAAGATTTAATGCACCGCACGGTCCATGCACCATCTGTGTCGTCACAATGTCGTGTAGATGGGGATCATTGACTGGATCAGGAATTTCAGCTGATATGATGTCATCCACTTTATTTGAATATAATTTGATCAGCAACCAAATTAGGATATGAGCATGCGGTAGTCCACGCTTCTACCATTCCACAGAGTACATATAACAACGTGTGTCACCAAAACTCGATACTTAGTAAGCACAGCAATCATAACCTTAAGTTTTTGCTGAAAAACTCTGGCGATTATGTCATGGCGATCTTGCGGTGGTTGGCCCGGGTCCAACTCAGGTTCAATTTCCGTCCACTTCGGATTGCATGTGAACGTAATAAATAAATCCGGAGTTCCATAATTTCGCACGTACGTCATAGCGTCTTGAGCCTATTCGTGCATGTGGCGTGGGCTTCCGATATAAGATAATGGGAGAATCGTCAGACGTCCAATATTCTGAACATTACCATCTGAATGAATAGCATCACGCAAGTGTATATAGTCCTCAGATCGTAGCTTTGGCTGATTGAATCGGATGAACGCTAAACGTTCGGTCTCGACTTTGACATACATATCGACAGCGAATTGCTGGAATAGGCGACGGCACTTCAAGATGAGAATGTCTTCATGTGTACGAATCATAATACGATAGGCATAGTAATTCATTGCGCTTAGATTTTTGTTCGTTGATACGCCTGAATATGCAAAATTAAATGGATTGTTAATGGAACCCAATAATAGCAATAATTAGTGTGTTAATATTGTATCTGTAATTGGATCGACCATGTTCAACGTGATGTCGTATTCGTCTTGCCCTTGCCAATAAAGGATTGGATATTGCAACGCATCGTACAAAAGATGTGTCTCGTTTACACGATGCATGATATTGCTTCTTCGCTGAACGACAATGTCTCGTGATTTAGTTTGATCGCCAACAATAATTGCAGCAACATCATCAACGGTGGGTGCATTGAATCTTCGCACATGTTCACCTGTTGGGGTACGATCCGCTCTTATGACAAATTTGTGCGTATCCGATGGCATTCGTTCCAATGCTGTTTGGAACATATTAACCACAGTGTTATTATCGTGGAAAAGTGCTTGCAACTGTTCAATAATACATCTCTTTAACTGCTGTGTTCCCTGTATATTGCACCTCACATTCAGCTGATCCACCATCGACGAAATGAAATATGTTTGCAGACATTGATGCGGTTCATCTGGTGTTGGCACCATTGAACAAATGATATATTTGTCCTTGTATCTGCAAACAATCATTTGTTGAAGAATACGGTGTGACTTCTGAGCGTGTGATGGTGTAGTGTGTGGTGTATGCGTAGTTGTTATTTATTGCAATTGATTGTAATGGTGTGATTGATTGGTGTGAGTGATTGGTTGTGTGTGTTGTATCTTTTGCTTTGCAAGTCGGCATGAAGCCGCCTTCTCGAATGATATTAGCTCCAAATGAAGTCGTGCGAAAGCAGTTATTGTATTCAAGGATGTGTTGAAGAAAATGGTTAGAATCAGGATCACTTCTATCAAATAATGCCTTCAGTGGCTGTAGTGGTGTAAGTAGTGGCTCCAGTTTGACTTTTTACTTGCGCAGCACAATCCATCCGTTTCTCTTCTGAACTTTAACGCATTGCAATATCGGCATACAGTCGTCATTGGTCCAATATATAAATTTTCATCATCACTGTAGCTCGTAGTGGGATAATAGTGGAATGCCAAGCGATTGTATGATGCCAATGATCTTCGTGTGCTCACGCGTTGTCTCAATTGGTCATTTTCCCTTATTATATTTTGTCTTTCTTCACTTAAGTTCCGGGAATATACTTGTTGCTGGATTGCATGCCGTGCGCGGCGGCCGATGTTCGCACGTCGTCCTCTGGGCATTTTGGACTATGGACAGATGGTAAATTTACCATTCAACTTACCACCTTAAAAAAAAATTTGCAAGTTTTTTTTATGCCACTTCCAAAGATATATAATTTTTGATCTCTTTGCAAAATACGACAATTTTTGATCTTTTTGGCTTTTTGACTAAAAATTTGCAAGTTTGGACAGACTCGTGAATTTAACCTCAAATGCACTATCCATATAATTTACACAATTCAACTTACCACCTTAAACAAAAATTTGCAAGTTTTTTTTATGCCATTTCCAAAGATATTTAATTTTTGATCTTTTTTTTTAATATTATTGACATACAAATTTACATTTATTCTACGTTTGTACCGCCCGCACTAATCAATCAACTGCTGCTGTGATAAGCCAACACTCTGCTTAAATACTTTTTATCCACTTTCATTAAATCACTAGCAAACCCGGCGAACTTCGTTTCGCCATCAGATGGGTTCGGTTTTTTTAATATTTCGTTTGGGGATTAAAAGATGAAGACAATTTTTTGTTTGTTTTATATTTGAAAAGGAAAAATTTTGTTTCATTTCACAACAGTAATGAATTCATTTCGATTACAAAAACGAAGTGTAATTTAGTTGAATTTCTATAAGTAAAAAAATGAAAGTGAATCCAAAGTAAATACTGAATCGAAGCGTTATATGTGTCCGCAAATTATCCGTCTCATTAAAGTGCTCTTTGGTAAACCACATTTTTTGTTTTTTTGTCTGACTTTAACACAAACAAAGCGGATGGCTTCCCAACTCGTGAACATGCAACGTATAGCTTACCGTGTGAAAAACAATGATTTTCTAAATTTATCCCGCAAACACTAAGGGCCGGTTTCACCAGCTCGACTTAACTAAGTTCTATTTTTCAGTTTCACCATCTAACTTAACTAAGTCACAACTTAGTCAGCCTGCCAGCTGACTTATTCTCGACTAAGTCAGTGTTGCTGTCGTTCAAAACCTAAATGTCAGTAATGCTCTTAATTTGTTTTGTACAATGTACCAGCCGGAAAATTGGTCAAGCATGACTTTAACGGCGTATGCGTAGATGCATGTGAACGCTTGTTTTCTAGCATGCCACCATTACGAAACTATCGTTTTCAATTAAGCGTTAATTTGAGTACCTTCCAACTAAAGAAAAATGTGTGTAAGATCAATACATTCCTTCGTGTATGGCCATACAAGTCCATTTCGCACTGGGGTATTGGGATGCGCAGAGTTGTCTGGTATGAAGAAATACTACCATGCATAAAACAGCTGATCGGGTTGTTGTGTTAAAAATTATTTAAGTCGCTCAGTTGGTGAAACGCAAAATTAAGTTAGTCTCGAATCTGTGCTAACTTAAGTCACGACTTAGTTTCAGTCTTAGTAGCGTTGGTGAAACCGGCCCTAAGCGATTAGCCTTGCGACTTGTTGATTGTAATTGCGAACGCAAGGTTAACCGGAAATTGCAATCGTTTGAAGTCAAAAGGAAGATCAGTCGGAATCATTGGTATTCACCCACGTACTTTCCGTTAATAATGGTTGCCTCAATCAAATTCGGCATAAGATTTTCACCGCAAGTCGAGTACCGTTGCAAGGTCGCGGTGGATTCAAATTACGCAATATCATAATAACTGAACCAACTTTGAGTTGCAAGTTATGTGGTGGAAATCCTGGTAGCACCAGAGAGTTCAAAAACTCCGTTGGATAATTTACTACATCATCGGCATTTGTTATGGAATCAACGGATTTGTATGTCACCAAATTGCCAGCGATTTTTGATTGAAAGGTGAAATTCAGTGCGTGTACATCATTATTCTTTGCGGACAGAATTGCTCGTTGACTTAACCAAGCATAATTCTGATAATTCTTACTAATGTTTGGGAAAACATTTTCAATAAGAGATGATTGAGAGTCTACAAATCGGCAAAAGTCGTTGGTAAGATTAATTAATCCAATGTCGAGTCAACTGGGACTTTTCCATTTCCAACAGCTAACAATTGTTTTGAAGATTGTGCAGCACTTTGAGCAGTTTGAAGTTGAACTCTCATATTAGTGGTTAACGATGTTTTTACGTTACTCCACAAAGGTGATGCCATCAGGCAAGCATTAAATTCATCTGCAGGCGTTCCACGAGGAATTACTGGCAACGTCTGCCTGAAATCGCCTGCCAACAATATCATCAAACCCGCAAAGATGTTGCTATTTCGCCGAAGATCCTTCAGTGTAAAGTTAAGTGCTTCAAGTGGTTTCTTATTTGCCATTGTGCACTCATCCCAAACGATGAGCTTGCATTGCATCAACAATTTTCCCATTGCACTGGATCGGGAATTATTGCATGCTGGAGTATCAACTATGTTTAAATTGAGTGGCAACTTAAGCGCAGAATATGCAGTACGACCGCCATCTAGAAGAGTCGCCGCAATTCCAGATGATGCTAACGCCAAAGCTATGTCACATCTTGATCGAACAGTGGCCAAAATCAATGAAAGTACAAATGTCTTCCCTGTTCCTCCGGGTGCGTCCAGGAAGAATAGACCGCCAGTATTATTGTCCACTGCTTCCATTAATGTTTCGTATACTTGTTTTTGCTGTTCATTCAGCACCGGCACATTATTTCGAACGAATTCCTGCAATGTATCAACATTGTATTGCTGCTCTCGATTAAATTCCTGGTTGAATCCATCGTGCATCGATAGATTTGGCGCAATCATTCCTACTTCAATCAGTAGCTTGTTTGCAATATTCAAACATTGATCCTCAATTAGAATCAATCCTTCATTGTAGATTTCATCAGTTATTTGCATGTCGGGATTTTTCGTTTGAATGCGCAATCGATGCAAGATATCTTCACCGTTTTTAAATGCGCAAATGCTTTTGGTCCACATACATTTACCAACAGCAGCCGCAAATAAAAACATTCATAATTTGTAGGATGAACAGTATACATGCGACCTAGCGCATCAGTGGAAAACACCTGTGGCCAACCTGAAACTGGGGTTCCTTGTTTGCGACGTTGAAATTTCTTTGCTGATTGATTCCAAGTGTAATACTTGGGCATGTCAACGTACATGCGTCGCTGCGAATAGATCTGCTTCACATATTGCAAAGAAGTTAGTCAATGTTGTCGATGGTGGTCTCTCAGCTCGTTGTGCCGCATCAACCTCAGTGTCCAGTTTCCAAATATAGTGCTAAATGTACAACTGTGGGATATCTTTCATGAATTTGAAATGACAATAATCGCCACATTGCTTCGATAGAACTGACGTATCTGCCCATTTGGAAGTTGATAATTTCGTCATTCGCATTTTCCGACGCAATACCAAACACAGCCATGTCGCTGCCTTTTGTGACGCACTTGCACAAATATTTGACTGATTTGGCCGAATGACAACTTTCAACGTTCACATGTGCTTTGAAAATTCGTGATAGCAGCGGTCAATATGGTACAATGAATTCATTTCCGATTTCGATCTCTTGATTTTGACCTTAACTTTGATAGTTCGACCATTATCTTCTTTTGAACGCCGACGATAAATTGGATATCCATCGTTCCCTGTATGTGTTTCAGCAACTAACGGTCGCGGATATCGTTTTGTGCACTTTCCATCAGCTATGCAAGGCAAGATTTAATGCACCGCACGGTCCATGCACCATCTGTGTCGTCACAATGTCGTGTAGATGGGGATCATTGGCTGGATCAGGAATTTCAGCTGATATGATGTCATCCACTTTATTTGAATATAATTTGATCAGCAACCAAATTAGGATATGAGCATGCGGTAGTCCACGCTTCTACCATTCCACAGAGTACATATAACAACGTGTGTCACCAAAACCCGATACTTAGTAAGCACAGCAATCATAACCTTAAGTTTTTGCTGAAAAAATCTGGCGATTATGTCATGGCGATCTTGCGGTGGTTGGCCCGGGTCCAACTCAGGTTCAATTTCCGTCCACTTCGGATTGCATGTGAACGTAATAAATAAATCCGGAGTTCCATAATTTCGCACGTACGTCATAGCGTCTTGAGCGTATTCGTGGGCTTCCGATATAAGATAATGGGAGAATCGTCAGACGTCCAATATTCTCAACATAACCATCTGAATGAATAGCATCACGCAAGTGTATATAGTCCTCAGATCGTAGCTTTGGCTGATTGAATCGGATGAACGCTAAACGTTCGGTCTCGACTTTGACATACATATCGACAGTGAATTGCTGGAATAGGCGACGGCACTTCAGGATGAGAATGTCCTCATGTGTACTATTCAATATACGATAGGCATAGTAATTCATTGCGCTTAGATTTTTGTTCGTTGATACGCCTGAATATGCAAAATTAAATGGATTGTTAATGGAACCCAATAATAGCAATAATTAGTGTGTTAATATTGTACCTGTAATTGGATCGACCATGTTCAACGTGATGTCGTATCCGTCTTGCCCTTGCCAATAAAGGATTGGATATTGCAACGCATCGTACAAACGATGTGTCTCGTTTACACGATGCATGATATTGCTTCTTCGCTGAACGACAATGTCTCGTGATTTAGTTTGATCGCCAACAATAATTGCAGCAACATCATCAACGGTGGGCGCGTTGAATATTCGCACATGTTCACCTGTTGGGGTACGATCCGCTCTTATGACAAATTTGTGCGTATCCGATGGCATTCGTTCCAATGCTGTTTGGAACATATTAACCACAGCGTTATTCTCGTGGAAAAATGCTTGCAACTGTTCAATAATTCATCTCTTTAACTGTTGTGTTCCCTGTATACTGCACCTCACATTCAGCTGATCCACCATCGACGAAATGAAATATATTTGCAGACATTGATGCGGTTCATCTGGTGTTGGCACCATTGAACCATGCAAATGATATATTTGTCCTTGTATCTGCAAACAATCATTTGTTAAAGAATACGGTGTGACTTCTGATCGTGTGGTGGTGTAGTGTGTATTGTATGCGTAGTTGTTATTTACTGCAATTGATTGTAATGGTGTGATTGATTGGTGTGAGTGATTGGTTGTGTGTGTTGTATCTCTTACTTTGCAAATCGGCATGAAACCGCCTTCTCGAATGATATTAGCTCCAAATGAAGTCATGCGAAAGCAGTTATTGTATTCAAGGATGTGTTGAAGAAAATGGTTAGAATCAGGATCACTTCTATCAAACAATGCTTTCAGTGGCTGTGGTGGTGTAAGTAGTGGCTCCAGTTTGACTATTTACTTGCGCAGCACAATCCATCCGTTTCTCTTCTGAACTTTAACGCATTGCAATATCGGCATACAGTCGTCATTGGTCCAATACCTAAATTTTCATCATCACTGTAGTTCGTAGTGGGATCATAGTGGAATGCCAAGCGATTGTATGATGCCAATGATCTTCGTGTACAATATTTTATAAAAGCGTCCAACTGTTGGCATATGCTGACGATATTGATATCATTGGCCTTAACAACCGCGGCGTAACTTCTGCTTACTCCAAATTAGAAAAAGAAGCGGAGAAAATGGGATTGGTGGTGAACGAGGGCAAAACGAAGTACCTTCTGTCATCATGCAAAGAGTCAGCTCATTCGAGCCTTGGCAACCAAGCCACTGTTGGCAGCAATAATTTCGAAATAGTAAAGGACTTCGTTTACCTGGGAACCAGCATTAATACCAACAATAATGTTAGCCTAGAAATCCGACGAAGAATCACTCTTGCAAACAAATGCTACTTCGGACTGAGTAGGCAATTGAAAAGTAAAGTCCTCTCTCGACGAACGAAAATAACACTCTACAAGTCACTCATCGCACCCGTCCTGCTATATGGTGCAGAAGCGTGGACACTAACAACATCTGATGAGGCGGCTCTGGGAGTATTCGAGAGAAAGGTTCTTCGAAAGATTTGTGGACCTCTACGCGTTGGCGACGGCGAGTACCGAAGAAGATTTAATGATGAGCTGTATGAACTTTACGCAGACGCCGACATAGTTCAGCGAATTAAAACACAGCGGCTTCGCTGGCTAGGCCACGTAGTGCGAATGAGCGAAGATGCTCCAGCCCAGAAGGTATTCTTATCGGCACCCGCCATTGGAAGCAGAGGAAGAGGGAGACCACCACTCCGATGGAAGGACCAAGTGGAGACCGATTTGCGATCCCGCGGTGTTTCCAATTGGCGCCAGTTGGTGCAACGAAGAAACGACTGGCGAGCTATGTTGGACGGTCAAAATCGCCCAGGCAGCTAGATGACCATTTAAAGAAGAAAAGAATGATCTTCGTTTGCTCACGCGTTGTCTCAATCGGTCATTTTCCCGTATTATATTTTGTCTTTCTTCACTTAAGTTCCGGGAATATACTTGTTGCTGGATTGCATGCCGTGCGCGGCGGCCGATGTTCGCACGTCGTCCTCTGGGCATTTTGGACTATGGACAGATGGTAAATTTACCATTCAACTTACCACCTTAAAAAAAATTTGCAAGTTTTTTTATGCCACTTCCAAAGATATATAATTTTTGATCTTTTGGCAAAATACGATAATTTTTTGATCTTTTTGACTAAAAATTTTGCAAGTTTGGACAGACTGGTGAATTTAACCTCAAATGCACCATCCATATAATCTACACAATTCAACTTACCACCTTAAACAAAAATTTTGCAAGTTTTTTTTATGCCACTTCCAAAGATATTTAATTTTTGATCTTCTTTTTTAATATTATTGGTATACAAATTTACATTTATGTACGTTTGTACCGCCCGCACTAATCAATCAACTGCTGCTGTCATAATCCAACACTTGCTTAAATACTTTTCATCCACTTTTATTAAATCACTTTTATTAAATCATTATTCACGTGTCTGACCTTAAAATTATGCGTGCTTAAGTACTTTTTTAGCGACGAACCTTTCAGGTACATCGAGCGCACGATTCTACTTCGGCTAACTAGAAGCGTCGGCGTGGAGAAAAATTATTTAAGCAAAGTGTTGGACCTAATGCTGGTATACCTCTACTGCTGTGTTAACTTGCACAATACGCGTGATTGTTTTGATGGTTTCCAATTGATCTGTTAGGAAACGAATAACTTTAACCTCAATTTCACAGTGAACACAATACCGGTTTTAGATTTGCGTTTGAAAGAACGTGCGTGTAATACAAAATGTCACATAAAATTAATGGCGCTGTATGTAAAAAATGATTTCCCCTATTTTCCTGCTTTTCTTTTGAAATTTTTCCTGAGTTTTGTTTGCTATAAACCTCATGGCGCCCAAGACTTTTCCAACGAATGCAAAATCATTGAAATCGGTTCGTGCGTTCTTGATATATAGCGTTAAGAAGGAAAACCCGACTTGGTTTTATATTATACCAGGGTCACCCCTTGTCCACATTTTGTGGAATATCTCCAAAACCTTCCCGGATTTTATACTTTTTTTGGCCATAAACCATGTCGGGCTTAATCGAAAACTACGTGCAAAATTTCATTTAATTCGGTCCAGCCGTTCTGGAGTTATAGCGTCAGGGAGGAAAACGCGACTTATTTTTGTATAATAGATTAAGTATTTATCAATTACTTTTAATGAGGCTATGTTCATATAACCCAACTATGTATACATAAGGTTCTATATTTATTAGGCCGTAACTTCTCCCCTTTCAAAGAAGCGAATGGTATTGAGTAATATAAATTAATATTTACATATTCTTATAATTTTTTCTATATGAATTAATTTACATGTGTAGATATAAAGGGTGTTTTTTTTACAGGTTTGTTTTTCGAATAGAGATAAAACTGGCATTTTGTGGTCAAATCTGGCAACTTTAATGTCATTTATGTTCAGTTTGGTTTGCCATTTTATCATGAACAGGTTGACAAAAGAACAACGCTTGCAACTCGTGCAAATTTATTTCGAAAGTAACGGTTCAGTTCGCGAAGTTTACCGTGAGCTCCGTCCATTTTATGGTCGAAATAATCGTCCATCAGAGCAATTAATTCGGTTAACCATGGATCGTTTTCGCACTACGTTTACTCTATGTGATAATACGCATCCGCAGAGACGTCGAACAGTGCGCACCGAAGAAACAATTGCCGCTGTAGAGCAAAGTGTTGAAGAGGACCCGAATGAATCGATTCGCCACCGTGCACAGCAATTGGAGCTTTGTCCATCAACTTTATGGAAGATTTTGCGCAAAGATCTTGGCTTGCGACCTTACAAGATCCAGCTTGTGCAAGAATTAAAGCCGCGAGACCATGCAATGCGTCGTGATTTTGGTGTATGGGCCGAAAATGAGATTGATTTCGATGCTGATTTTCATCGCAAAATTTTGTTCAGTGATGAGGCTCATTTTTGGTTGAATGGCTACGTCAACAAGCAAAATTGCCGCATTTGGAGTGAAGAGAATCCACATGAGACCCTTGAAACGCCATTACATCCACAAAAACTGACTGTTTGGTGTGCTCTATGGGCTGGTGGAGTCATTGGGCCATACTTCTTCCGCAATAATGCTGGAGAGGCAGCTACCGTTAATGGAGACCGGTATAGAGCCATGATAACCGACTATTTTGTTCCCGAATTGGATGGCATGAATGTGGATGAGTTGTGGTTCCAACAAGACGGCGCTACATGCCACACAGCGCACGTCACAATCGATTTATTGAAGGAAACATTCGATGAGCGCATAATTTCGCGGAATGGACCTGTCAATTGGCCACCAAGGTCGTGTGATTTGACACCATTGGATTATTTTCTTTGGGGATATGTGAAGTCGCCCGTCTACACCAACAAACCAGAAACGTTAGGGGAATTGGAAGCCAACATTCGTGGCGTTATTGCCGACATACGGCCCCATATGCTCGAAAAAGTGGTTGAAAATTGGACCTGTAGAATTGGCTTTATTCGAGCCAGCCGCGGCGGCCACATGCCCGAAATCATATTTAAACATTAATGGCATAAAATTATCCTTCCAATAAAGCCAAATTTTCTTGTGTTTTATTTCAATTCGAAGTTCTATACCCCTAAAAAAACACCCTATATATAATAGAGTGGCTCGATTTGTATCGACGAAAGTTAACCGATATCGCGCCATCGATTTTTCGATAGTTTTTGGGCTCAGGAAAAAAAGTTCCACTACGCATATCCAAACAAATAACTTTCGAGCCTGAATATTATTTAAGGTGTTTTTCATTACCTACTAAAAAGAATTTCGTTTGATTTTAAAATTTTCGTGTATTCCCTATCCGACCCAAAAATGTCCGCTAAAAACGTTGGCGATAACAGTTTTCTAAAAAAACATATTTTTTGGGTTTTGGGGAGTGTTTTGTTAAAAAAATTTACCCTTTCGCCATTTTTTTAAGGGTTTTTTCAGCATACATGCAAAAATGTTGTCGGTGAAAACGAATTTGTCTCATATTTCCTGTCCCACTTAAAATTATGCGCTAAGAACGTTGGCGATAACGGTTTTTTATAAAAAAATTTGTTGTCGGGTTTTAGGCCTTGTTTTGGTCGAAAAAACGACTTTTCCAAAACCCGAAAATAAAATTTTTTTTTTTTCAAAAAACAGTTATCGCCAACGTTTTTAGCGGACAGTTTTGGGTCCCTGTATGCATTTGTTTTTAAGTTTCTGTTTATGCATTTTTCTTTTTTCTGTTTCTACTGTTATTTTGTTGTCATTTTTTACTTTACGTTTAACAAATTTTGGGGATAGCTTGTTTCTTCTATTATCGACTTCATAAACCAAGGCATCTTTGCCAAAGTTTGTTGGTTCTATGCGATTCAAGTTGAGCTTGTTTATATTTTCTTTATTTTCCAGACTTCGTTTGAATATTATATCAGCAAGCTTTTCGTATTCTCCAGTATGGTTGCGTAAGAATTCATGATTCGTTATGGCGGAAGTATTTGCTGGAAATGGTTTCGATCTGAAATAATGGCCTGTTATTACCTCGAATGGGGTAAGATTAGTTGAAGAGTGGATAGAGTTGTTATATGTAAGGATCGCTTCATCGACGATTTCACTAATAGGCTTGTTTCTATCTTGATAATAAATAATTCTAATTATTTCTGTTAAAGTTGAGTGGAACCTTTCAACTGGTGAATTTCCGGTTGAATTTTAGGCTGAAGTAAAGTGTCCTTTGATATTTTATTTTTATTTTATTTTTATTTTATTTTATTGATTCAGTCTACAGGTTAACCTTACAGACTATTACATGTACATAATTACTAATTTATAACGGTGAAAATATTTAATTTAAACCTTGGTATAGCGGCATTGAAGTCTATCACATGCGCATAAACATTACATAAACGTATGCTACGTGCAATTGGTTCATTATAGCCATAGTTAGTTCTATGGGACGTTTCGACAAGCCACCGATGATGTCTTAACTCTCGCGACGAGGTGTTAAAATTAATCAAACTACATAGTTCATCGCAATCAACCCCATGGTTAACTAAGTTGTAGACAAATATTAGTGCAAAGTAAATTCTACGGTCTTCTAAGGATTGTAAGCCGAGGAGTTTCCTCCTACTGTCATAGTCTGGCACACCACATGGCCAGTTTAATTTGAATATAGTAAATCTTGTAAAGGTTCTTTGAACCCTTTCAATTTTTCTACGGTGGGACAAATAGTATGGATTCCACACAAGACAACAATAGTCCAGGTGGCTCCTTACTAGAGAAATATAAAGCGACCTCAAAGTGTAAGGGTCTTTGAACTCTTTTGAATTTCTTCTTATGAATCCCATCATGGAAAGTGCTTTAGCAAGTACAACATCAACATGCCTGTTAAAAGTTAGCTTCTTATCGAAAATGACCCCAAGATCTTTGATTTCCTCCAAACGACTCAAATTGACATTGTCAATTGAATAGTCAAACTCAATAGGACTAAGAGCTTTGGAGTAAGAAACCACATGACATTTTCCTATGTTAAGAAACAGATTATTAGCGGTACACCACTGCTGGAATATCACAAGGTCGGATTGTAAATTACAGCAGTCATTTAGATTACATATTGGCATAAAAACTTTGACATCATCAGCAAACATGATACATTTCGCAAACTTAAAATGTTGGGGTAAGTCGTTTATAAACAATATAAACAAAAGCGGCCCGCAGTGAGTGCCCTGCGGTATCCCTGACCATGCATTCACGACGCAGTCCGATTTCGTCGGCCCAATCTTCACTAAGAGCTTGCGGTTCACCAAATAACTCTCCAGAAACTTCAAAAGTGTTCCTGCGATTCCATATTGGGAGAGCTTGTGTAGTAAGACAGAGTGGTGAACTTTGTCGAAAGCTTTAGAAAAGTCAGTATAAATGACGTCCATTTGATATTTCTGCTCTAAAGCCTTAATAATGTGATTTGTCATAGTTAAAAGATTGGTACATGTGGATCTCCCTGGTAGAAACCCATGTTGTACATAGCTGAATCGATCTCTAAAGTGATTAAAAAGTTTAATATTTAGGATATTATCAAATATTTTGGCAAATGTACATTGCTTGACTATAGGTCTATAGTTTGTAATTTTGCTACGATCACCTGACTTGAATATTGGAGAGATTGCACAAAGTTTCCAGCAGTCCAAGAAAACACCCTTCTTAAGGCAATAGTTGAATAGCAAGGACAATGGAAAAGAGATAGACTCTGAAAGCATTTTCAAAAATACTGGAGCAAATCCTTCCAGGTCGCTACTGGAGCTAGACGTTATATTTGATATTGCTAGTGAGACCTCATCAGGGGTTATATCAATGTTTGTAATTGTATTAGAAATAAAAATTTGGTTAAAAAATGTGGAGCTACTATCAGGGATCCAACTACTGTTATCATACACCCCTTGAAAAAACTTTGCAAATAATTGCAGGTTTGCAAGGTGTTTTCCGACATCTCTCCGTCAAACTCTAGGCATGTTGGGAAACCATTGGTTTTACGTTTATTATTGATGAAAACCCAGAAGTTCCTTGGGTTGCATTGTAGATCATGTTCAACATTAGAGATGTATCTATTATATAAAAAATTGTGAAGACAGTCGTAGTCTTTTTTTATCTTGGTTAGACGTAAATTATCTTCCATAGAATTCGACACCTTGAATTTCTTATATGCTTTGCTTTTCAAATTTTTTAAATGTCTTAACCTTTTGTTAAACCACGGAGGCTTATTGCGCACAACAGACTTTTTTGATGGAACGTAGTTTGAAACACAATATAACAATTTACTGCGAAATAGTTCATATGAATTATGTGGATCATCGAATGTGTACAAAATTGACCAATCAACAGAATTTAGGAATTCACAAATAGCGTAGTTGTCTGCTATTATATAGGTTAAGAAATTCTTGAAAAAGAGTTGATGTAAATTCCAAAGCATTATCGAAAACGAGTTTCTTTGGGATACCATGATGCGGAAAAAAATGTTTGAGCTTTTGTATTATACCGATGCTAGCTCTTGAGGGCAATAAATAAGCGCTTGAGAATTTACTGCATTTATCTATAATTGTTAAAAAATTTTCTTTATGAACTGCGTAAACGTCAATGTGAACTACTTCCATTGCTTTTTTTTGGAGTTTCGCTCAACTCGAACTTTATGGGTCTGTTGTTCCTGTCGTACTTAAGCGTCATACATATTTCACAACTTTGTAACACCTTAGTCATTAAATCTTTCATTTTTGGAAAAAAATACATTTTTTTAGATGGCTAAATGTTTCGTTTACACCTGTATGATGGGATTTTCTGTGATAGTTTAGGATAATTTCCTCCTGTTCCTCGGGTCTTACTACATCTGTCACAAATATAACACAGCGTACCAATCTCAAGCTACTGTTGCTAAAATATTTAGAGTAAACTTCTTGAAAAACTTTGAAACTTTCATCGCCAGTTAGAATGGCAATTGCCTTTTTTGAATTGGAAGACGACTATAAGATATCGACGATACTTTTAACTATACTTGAATCGGTTGTATTTATGGTATATCTGCGATTTTTCTTAAACAAGTTTTTCAAACATTGTTTGGTACCACTGTTGTTATCTTTGTTTACTGTAACCTGATAACGATAGGTATAGCGTCGTTTTGGTTTTCTGCGGCGGGGTATATCGTGCTCGATTCTAAATCATCTACGTTATTTTCAACTGATTCTGTAAGATTTTTCTCTACTCTCGACAAGGCGTCCGCGTTACTATTGTCCTTGGCTTTCTTATAGACAATTTCGTAGTCCAACTCCTTGAGCTTAAGTCGCCAAAGAAAAAATCCAAGTAAGTGGCTTATGATCGGTAGTTATTTTAAATTTTCGCCCGAAGAGATAGGGCCTGAAGTACTTAGAGGCCCAAACTAAGAGTTCCTTTTCTATAGCACTATAATTTGGTTCTGATTTTTTCAGTGTTCTGCTGGCAAAACATATTGTCTTATCTGACGAATTACTAGCGTCTGTTGTAAGAACAAATGGTTTTTCGAAGTTGGGATATTGAAGAATGGGCTCATTACACAGGATATTTTTGCATGTTTTAAAACAATTAAGGAAACGGGAGTCGATTCGTATTTGTTGATCTTTTCGTAGGCAATCTGTCAAAGGTTTTGTAAGTTTGGCGAAATCCCTAATAAATTTTGCGGTATTAGCCCACTAAGCCAAGAAATTATTTTATTTGCTTGACGGTTTTTGGGACTGAGAAATTTTGTATGACCTTTATTTTATCGGGATTGGGTCTTACGCCGTCAACAGTGACGATATGGCCTAAAAATGAAATTTCTTTGCAGAGTAACTGGTATTTATCCATTAGCAATTTTAGGTTTGCCTCCTTTAGCTTAGAGAACACAGATTTTAAATTCTCGATATGTTCTTGAAGCGATGTTGGAAAAACGATTATGTCGTCCATATAAATCAAAGTGGCTATTAAACTGCAGCAAATATAATAGATACAATCTCGGCACATTAGTCCAAATGAACCCGTCAACTCCACCACTGATTGCGCTACCAAAAATCCACAAGCCAGGCAATCCAATGAGACCAATCATTAATTTTAAATCGGCAACATGCTATAAGCTATCCAAATATTTAAAAACAATATTGAAGGATACACTGGAACTTAGCAACGAACACACCATAACTAATACATCTGAACTAATAGACAAACTTAGGACCGTTGAAGTGACAAAGGACAGTAAATTGGTATCTTTCGACATAAAAATCTATACACATCAATACCACTAGCAGAGACATTAAACATAGTAAACTCTATAATACTACGTAAAACAAAAGATAAAGTAAAATGTGTGCAAATCACGAACACGGTAAGAACCACTCTACGTCAAAACTATTTTCAATTCAACAATAAAATATACAGACAAACAAACGGACTTGCGATTTGAAACCCAACATCTGCTATTCTTATGGAAGCGTTTATGCAAAACCTGGAAAAAGAGTATATACAAAAATATAATTCCAAACACTGGAATACCTCAACAAGCAGCACGGGAACATACAATTCACAATGGAAACCGAAAAAGACGAAGAAATCAATTATCTGGACCTCACAATAAGTATTGATAAAGCTACTAATAAATTCAACTACGACATATATAGGAAACCAACGACCACACACACAATAATAAATAATACCTCGAACCATCCACAACAACATAAAAATGCAGCGCTAAAGCACTTAGTACATGGATTAAAAAGAACACCTCTTACACAAGAAGCATATAGAAGAGAGCTTGGAATAATAATATAACATCGCTACAAACAACGGATATAAAAAGCACTAGTAGATAAACTCAGGAAAAATCTTAGAGAACAAAAAAGAAACAATGGAGAAGAAAGTACAGAAACCTGGACGACAGTGACATATACTGGAAGGGCAACAAACAAATTAGCAAATTTCCTTAGAAAATACAACATCAACACAGCGTTCAAAACATCTAACAATTTAGGACGGAAGCTAAGAACCAAAACTAACTCAGAAGATCCGTTTAGCAGCGATGGTGTATACAAGCTCACTTGTGAATGCCAGCACACTTAGATAGGACAAACAAGACGACAAGTAAGAAAGATGTTTAGAGAACACATTAGAGATTACAACAAAAAGACACGGAATCCAACCATCATACCAGAGTCCAACTTTGCGAATTACATGGTGGAGAATAAATGCCCCCCGGAAAACATCAAAAAAACAGTCAAAGTCCTACATGGACAAGCAAAAGTCGGACGTCTGAACGTACTCGAAAACGTAGAAATATACAAAAAAAAACATTCGACGGTAGAATAATAAACGAACAAGCAAACACTGTTTCCTACACAATATTCGAACCTTTAAAATTAGTTTACAAAAAAGAAAGCATTCACTTAGGTACAACAAACACACCCGCAACGACAAATAAACACAAAACAGCAAACGATCAAAAACAGCAAACGATCAAAAACGGTCAGACAAAAAAATCCCCAACTTTTGCCTGCCTCAGTCAACCACACAAAACCGATTGGTGCAAACCAACCCCGTTTCTGAATGCACACACGTCCATAAACAGACACCCATGCTGACATTACCTGCTACGTACTATAAATACAAGACGAACGACACCAACAGATCATCGAAAATCGACACTGATGATGGCACAACGCCGAAACCGGTTTGTCTCAAAAAAAATTTGACAAGGGATGACGGAAAATCGTTCCAATATACATCAATTATTCACCCTGTCGGAAAAACAACAAAACAAAATAAAATACTTTCAAATACTTGACAAGTACATGTACTTTCCAATTCCAAGTTCAAGTAATGAGGTATTTGTACTTCACGTTTCAAAGTACTTGAGTACTTGTACTTATTTGGTACTAGTACAAGTAAATACTTAGTACTTCACAGGTCTGTGGTGGAATTCGCTAACTTTTATAACGAAATTCGCAATCGATATTGTATCTTAACGATGACCATAACGATTTTGGCATTCCCTAACCATTTTTTATCGATATTCGTTTATTGTGTCGCCAATAAACAACACATTATTTGGGATTTTTAGGGAAAACTAAAATAAAATTATCATTCTATTGATGTTATTATAAAATAAATTTAATTTGAGTAATTATCTACGTTTTGTCGCGTGATGAGGAGTCCAGAGAGAAACAGACGATAATGCAGGATACAAAATCGTTACCTAAAATCTCGAAAAATCGCATCGTTATAAGCTAGTGAATTCCACCACTGGTTTCATTACGCTTGTCAGCATAGTGCATAATTAAATTGTTCTTTATGTGCAGCCAATCGAGTGTTGTTCCTTACATATTAAGAACGTCGTTGGCTTCACCGACAATTTTACTACGCACCGACCTCAATATAATTTTTGTATAATTACTGCCAAGATCTGGCAAAAGACTTAATATTTCTTCTACATTATCGATAAAATCGTATAACGATGTTGCGTTGCCTTTAAACTCTGGCACGTCTTTTACAGCGTCCGGAATTTTCAAATGTTCTAAAAGTTGCGTTACATTAGACTGTGTGCTAAGAGCTGCTCCGTGTAACCTAGCTTGCATATTATGGCCAGAATCGTTTGTCGAATTGTTCGTCTCCATCGTTATACTATTTTCCTTGATAACGCTTAAAACTAACTTACTAAACGAGCGTTCCTTATCAAATTCAAGTGGTCTCCGGGACTTAATAACCGATTTCATAAGCTCGAATTCACCAACTTAGTAGTTCCTTCTAAATTTTTATTGGACTATCAGATATGTACAAATACTAGGAGATGTCGATGTTCCCTCGACGATGGATTAATTGATGGTAGTTGTAAGTTCCCTCGACGTTGCAATGACGCTGATGCTTTTAAATTCGAATATATTTATATATGGTGTGAGTTGTCGACGTTCTCTCGACGTTGCGTTACCGGTGCTAAGTTATGACTACGATCGGCAATGAAATTCGTCGATATTATCTCGACGTCGCAATATGCCGCAAACTTTTTGTAGATCCTTAGGTAAGGAATTGAAATCCGCCTTGTCAAAATGCTGACTTAAAATTGTAAGGCTTAGCGAAATTGGAACAAGGTAACTTAACGTATTAGGTACTTGGCACGATGCCTCAAATTTGAGGTTAAGGTCGGGCACGTTTTTCTTTGCTTTTAAAAATAATTCTGTTGACTGCGCCACTTATGGTTTTCCTTTGTTTTAAGGAAAACAGATTATACGTTTTTTTTATTTGTTCCTTATTGGAAGAAAACAAGTAATTACTTTTTATTTAAACTTTTATTTCGTAGCTTTAGCTCCCGTCGCTTTTATGGGCAAAAAAGGAAAATCAACTTACATCCTTAGTATTGTGGCGATTGTTCTCAAAGATGTACCATCCCTAATTCAATAACACTCCCACCACTAGTTAAACACAACCGAGATAACGATGGCTACGCTTATGCATGCAAGCGTGTAACTAGAAAGAGGAAGAGAGATGGCGCGAGTGTTTGCGAATACGATGCAAAGAGGAGATGTAAATAAATAACACCGACCCTTCCAAAACATGGAAAGCGAACAACCAAGAAAGTTCTCGGTGCGTAGGCAAGCACCCTGTTGGACTATATAAGGCGGTGACCAAGCAAGGCAGGGGATCAGTTTATTTTCAAGCGTTCAATAGTGAACTACTGTAAAGTTACCAAACTCTTAAAATTGTTTTGCGTTTATTACTAGTAAATAAAACTAGCTATCAGTTACAATATCTGTGCGTGTGTTGATTTGACTTTATAGTGATCGAACCCAGGATTGATAATCAATGAATCATCGAATTCGTCACAATTGGTGTCAGAAGCGGTATTGTTATATAAATACCAGTGATTTAAAGGATAACAAGGACATGGCGAAGTTGAATGAATTAAAGATTCAGCAACTCAAAAATGAGTTGGAACAACGCGGACTAAACACTACAGGCAATAAATCAGATAAATAATCAAATACAGTCGCGATTATGAGAGGCTATGGAAGCAGAAGGAATCAACGTTGATGATCATTTTTTTCATCTTGTGGAGGAGGCATCGACAAAAATGGAAGAAAAAAAGAAGTCTCCGAATCCAGTAGCAACCGTGGACACAAACATGATGTTGGCTGTATTAACTCAGATGTCATCAAAAATTGAAGCCCAAGAGACTCGGTTTTTGGAAATGTCGACGGAAATTTCTACCCAGGTTTCATCACAAATCTCTGTTCAACTAGAAAAACAAAGGACTTATACGTCATCGCTGCTGCAAAAATAACAGAAGTGCAAGAGGTATTCAGAGAACGGCAGGACAAAATTGAGGCCGAAGTGGATGCTTCGAAGGGCTGTATCCAGGAATTGCAACTAAATCGTCCATCTGCTTTAGCGAATACTCCCAAGGTAAAATCACCTTCCTTTGATGGTTCTGTTCCATTCCAGGTATTTAAGCTGCAATTTGAGAAGACGGCTGCGGTGAATAATTGGTGCACTAAAAATAAAGTTGCAGCACTATTCGTGGCATTGAAGGGATCTGCAGCAGAAATCTTACAGACTATTCCCGAGTCCGAAAGGAACAGTTATGATGCATTGATGGGTGCGGTTGAGAGACGCTATGGTAGCGAACATCGAAAGCAGATATACCAAATAGGAGCTACAGAATCGAGCCCAGAAACCGAATGAGACTTTGCAGGAATTTGCTTCGGACATCGAAAGGTTGGCCCATCTAGCAAATGCGAACGCACCGGTGTAGTACACTGAGAGCGTAAAAATCCAAAGTTTTATTAATGGAATACGCGATGTGGAGACGAAGCGGGCCACATATGCAAACCCCAAAAGAACATTCGCTGAAACGGTATCGCATGCCCTGACGCAGGAAACAGCCTCGCTTTTGAGTAAACCTGCATACAAGGCTCATCGCGTAGAAGTGGGAACTCCGGCTTGGGCAGACAAAATTTTGGAAGCGTTGAATGGAGTACAGAAGAAAAGCGATTGTGTCATTAAATGTTTCAAAAGCGGTAAAGCCGGTCACATAGCACGTTATTGCGGCACTGGCTCCAGTAATCAAAGCACTTCGGGTGGGCGTAAACGCAAAGCTAGAGAAAATGAGCAAGATGAATGCCCCATAATCTCTGTATCATAACTCGGACGAAAAGCTAGTGGACGGGAAAGAGCGCTTGCTGACTGTAGATACTGGTGCATCACATTCCATCATTCGGAGTGACTTGGTCAACGGAAAGGTGAGACCATTGCGGAAAGCTAAGTTGTGGACACTAACTGGTGACAGCAAGCAAGTCCTCGGAGAAGTGACATGCAAGGTTGTGATTGGGAATGTGGCTACGTATCACAACTTCTTGGTAGCGAATATTGTCGACGAAGTCATCATTGGCGTCGATTTCTTAGCTGAGCAAGACATTCACATCAACGTAAGGAACAGGGTTATAACTTACACCGGCCAAGAAGTTCCTCTGATCTTTGGACACAATAGTGGTAGCAGAGTTAGCTCCTTGACCAAAGGCTTTCACGGACAGCTACCTCCTGAAGAAGATTCGGCAAGGCCAGGAGGAAGATCCAGATTTGACACGTGTCTTGAAAGGACTGAAGGAAAACAAACAGCCAGGAAGAGAAGAGATGGCAGCAGAGAGTCGCATTGCAAAAGCATACTGGGCACAATGGAGTAGTTTGAAGCTAATATCTGGTTGTTTGTATCGGATATGGGAAAGTGAAGATGGCCAAAATCATCCAGCACTTTTTGTTCTTCCCCAGACAAGAATTCTAGATGTCATCAAAGCGACGCATATTTGCCCAGATGGAAGGCACATGGGAATAAAGAAAACGCTGCAAGAGGTAAAGCGGCGGTTCTATTGGATCGGTTGCAACCAACTGTGAGGAAATGGATTACTAAGTGTGCAGAGTGTGCTGAGGATAAAAGACGAACATCTGGTGGTCATGGTCCGATAAAGCAACGCAACTTGGTGGATAAGGTGAAACAGCGCACTGGGCATGAAAGAACGGAATCCTGAAGAAACGAGTTGCAGGAATGTTTGCCGGGTACCACTGGGAACGAAACTGAAGGCACAAATCCATTCGGGATCAAGAACGGACAAAATGGTTGGAATATGTGACACTGCAATGCATTGTGGGAATCTCTGCAGGAGAGGATTGATGTCGGAGTTTCAATCCCTGGAGGAAATGAAGTTTAATAAAGCAGTGCCAACCATTGAGTGGCTAGCTGCGTTTGGTTCCGGCAATGTGTCTGATCGGGACGATCAGACTTAGGTGGAGGGCAGTGTGGCGATTGTTCTCAAAAATGTACCATCCCTAATTCAATAACACTCCTACCACTAGTTAAACACAACCGAGATAACGATGGCTACGCTTATGCATGCAAGCGTGTAACTAGGAAGAGGAAGAAGAAGAGGAGATGCCAATAAATAACACCGACCCTTCCAGAACACGAAAAGCGAACAACCAAGAAAGTTCTCGGTGCGTAGGCAAGCACCCTGTTGGACTATATAAGGCGGTGATCAAGCAAGGGAGGGCATCAGTGTATTTTCAAGCGTTTAGTGAACTACTGTAAAGTTACCAAAGTCTTAAAATTGTTTTGCGTTTATTACTAGTAAATAAAACTAGCTATCAGTTACAATATCTGTGCGTGTGTTTATTTGACTTTAAAGTGATCGAACCCAGGATTGATAATCAAGGAATCATCGAATTCGTCACAGTATGTATCTATAACTTATCGAGTTTTTATCAATTACTTTTAATAAGGCACATAAACCAACTTATGTATACATATGGTTACATATTTATAAGGCCGCAGTTACATGCCGTAACTCGTGCTTATACATCACGTTAAACATCGCATGCTAACTCCCTCCCTATTTGACTTAAGTTGATATGCAGTGCACTGCATTCCAAAGAAAGCTAAAAAGTTTCTTTACTTCACAACATTTTTTTCTTACACCTGCTGAAGCTTTCCGTACATATGTGCATATATACCTCTTTATATATGTTCGGCGGTGATGTAAACGGTACAGTTGTAGACAGTGGCTTAGCCAGGATTTGGGAAGGGGGGGATGCAATTTTTTGTTATCGAAACCTGAAACTTGAGACACACAATAAAGTTTGTTTTGAAAATGTACGCAAAAATTCGCGTAAATTCAAAGGAATTTTATCTAAGTGTTACATCATTTTCAAAATTTTTTAAATTTTGTGAAGTATGCCGTTCTGTAGTTCGTACAATTTTAATACAGTAATGGCCAATCTTAAGGTCGTGACAAATTTTGCTGATTTCTGGCAATTTTTTTTCCAAAGAGCTAAAGTGTTCTTGCTTTCATAGCCTTGTATTGAGGAGAATATGAAAAACCCCAAAAAAATATATCTTTAGAGTTTTTAAACTGGAAACCAGGATTAACAACAACAATAATGTCAGCCTTGAAATACAGCGAAGAATCAATCTTGCAAAAAAGTGCTACTTCGGGCTGAGTAGGCAATTGAGAAGTAAATTCCTCTCTCGGAGAACGAAAATAAATAAGTCACTTATCGTACCCGGCCTGGTTTATGGTGCAGAAGCTTACACCGACAACATCTGATGAGGCGTCTCTGGTAGTATTCGAGAGAAAGATTCTTCGAGAGATTTACCAAAGAAGATTTAATGATGATCTGTATGAGCTATATGCAGACCCTGACATAGCCTTACAACTTAAAGCCCAACGTCTTAATTGGTTAGGCCATGTTGTGCGAATGAAAGAAAATGTTCAGGCCCAGAAGGTATCCTTATCGGCACCCACCGGTGGTAGCAGAGGAATAGGGAGACCACCACTCCAATGGAAGGACGAAGTGGAGACCGACTTGTGATTCCCGGGTGTTTCCAATTGGCGCCAATTGGCAGAAAGACTTAAGGAGCAGCTCTAAAGTGCATAAAATTATTTTGATTGATAAATTGATGATTTAATATATTTTTGGCTGAAGATTATGTCTCTTTAGGAACCTTGTCCATAAATTGGTTTCGGC